>CAXITT010000396.1:736565-752591 GCA_964033795.1 Lymnaea stagnalis | reverse complement strand
ACATTAAGAAATGGCGTCAGCGGGCCGTCGAGCTTGCGCTCTTTATGCCCTCCCCAAAACACCCCTCCCCAACCCGGTATCGGGCCGCTGAGCGGCACGTCGGGGATTCCCTTTGTCAGGACAGCCCCCACCCGAGTCTGCTCGACCAGGTCTCCGCAGGGGGCCGCCCTAACCCAAAGACACCGGTCGGTCCGACACTGCGTTATTTCGCACAGTGCACACGATCGACTTTCTCAAGAGTCGGGATGGAAAATTTTACGTCCTAATATCTTCCCCCACCCATCCCGGGGAAGCGTTAGACGCCCTATAAGAGGGATTCTACAGTGGGTTTCCACAACGCAACTAATTCGCGATGCAGCTGGGACGAAACGTTTGCCTTGGAGCAGCTTCTCAGGGATGCGTAATAAGAATCGTCGGCCAGAGGTTACCACCTTCGCCTCTCACCTCATATCCATTAACGGCAACTTGTAGTCATGATCTCTACCCTGTCACTGCCTATTGTTCCAGTTGGGAAATATCTCAACTGGCAGCCCTGTGGGAGCTGTTTTATGTACGGCAGGTACCGAGCACATCCCTTGTCTGCCCACGCAGGACGCGCCCAGTAGTTTTGTCCCCCGGGTAACGCGGAGGGGGTCGGTGGCCGACGCCTCCTAATCGACAAGCCACCACAGACTTGTCAACTGGATCCCCGGGGGCGTAAGGCTCCTACTCAAATTAGGGCTACTACTCAAGTCAAGAATAATACTCAAGTCAAAACTACTAAAAAAATCAAGGCTACTAATCAAGACAAAGATACTACTCAAATCAAGCTACCACTCAAATCAAGGTTACTACTCAAATCTAGGATACTACTCAATTTAAGGCTACTACTCAAATCAAGGCTACTGCTCAAGTCAAAGTCAATTTGAAGAACTGTATGACCGTTAAATGTGATTTACTTACAAACATCCAATAGAATATATAAACAAAAAAGGCTTTGGAAAAGGTAGATCATGGTGTTGACTTTCTACAATCTTCCCATCGTAAAATTTCAAAGGACGAAGGAAGTTGTGTCGGACGTATTCATTCAAGGAATATTGCGTCATCAATTTATGTTTAACCACTAATAAATGTTGTTCGTCTTTCGCAAACGGAGATGACTGAGGCTTTATTGGACGGTGAGCAGGCAGGTGGAATGCAGTCCTATTTGTGCACGAAAAGCTTGCCTTCATGTAGGACACGTCTGTTGTGGCTGCGGGATCACGGAGTGCTTGGAGGTGATTTGGCTTCACTTTGCAGCGCACGCTGTTTAGGGTGGCGAGGCCAGTGTGTTCAACTCTCTGAAGAATATACTAAAACAGTGAGTCTTTCATTCCAGCTAGTGTTCAAACCGTATGAGTGTTTAGCAAGCATGTGCTCTAACAGTGAATCTGCTTCACCAGCTTTTGCTTAAACAGTAAATCTGCCTGGCAGTTTCTGTTCAAACAGTGAGTCTGCCTCGCCAGATTGTGTTCCAGCAGGGAGTCTGCCTCGCCAGATTGTGTTCCAGCAGGGAGTCTGCCTCACCAGATTGTGTTCCAGCAGGGAGTCTGCCTCGCCAGATTGTGTTCCAGCAGGGAGTCTGCCTCGCCAGATTGTGTTCCAGCAGGGAGTCTGCCTCGCCAGATTGTGTTCCAGCAGGTAGTCTGCCTCGCCACCTTGTGCTCCAACAATGAATCTACCTCGACAGCTTGTGTTCCAACGGTAAGTCCTAATCGTCATATTGTGTTCAAATAGTGAATCTGCCTGACAGCTTCCGCTCAAACAGTGAGTTTGCTTGAAAAGACTTGAAGCGCGGTACAAAGTCAACCATATTTAAAGAGAAATGACACAATCTATATTTGACCACATTAAGACACAAAACGCAGCACTACAAAAACTACACACGAGCCAAACCCATTCAAAGTCTTTCATCCCTTTCAACTATAAACAACACACGCCAACATACATCTAGGAGATAATAGCTAGCTGGAAAAGATGGTAGACAAAATCACCCCAGCAGTCGTTTGCAAAATGATACTGCCTCGCCAGCTTGTGCTCCATCGGTGAGTCTGCCTGGCCAGCTTGTGCTCCATCGGTGAGTCTGCCTGGCCAGCTTGTGCTCCATCGATGAGTCTGCCTGGCCAGGTGGTGCTCCATCGGTGAGTCTGCCTGGCCAGATGATGCTTCATCAGTGAGTCTGCCTGGCCAGGTGGTGCTCCATCAGTGAGTCTGCCTGGCCAGATTGTGTTCCAGCAGGGAGTCTGCCTCGCCAGATTGTGTTCCAGCAGAGAGTCTGCCTCGCCACCTTGTGCTCCAACAATGAATCTACCTCGGCAGCTTGTGTTCCAACGGTAAGTCCTAATCGTCATATTGTGTTCAAATAGTGAATCTGCCTGACAGCTTCCGCTCAAACAGTGAGTTTGCTTGAAAAGACTTGAAGCGCGGTACAAAGTCAACCATATTTAAAGAGAAATGACACAATCTATATTTGACCACATTAAAACACAAAACGCAACACTACAAAAACTACACACGAGCCAAACCCATTCAAAGTCTTTCATCCCTTTCAACTATAAACAACACACGCCAACATACATCTAGGAGATAATAGCTAGCTGGAAAAGATGGTAGACAAAATCCCCCCAGCAGATGTTTGCAAAATGGTACTGCCTCGCCAGGTGGTGCTCCATCAGTGAGTCTGCCTGGCCAGCTTGTGCTCCATCGGTGAGTCTGCCTGGCCAGCTTGTGCTCCATCGATGAGTCTGCCTGGCCAGGTGGTGCTCCATCGGTGAGTCTGCCTGGCCAGATGATGCTTCATCAGTGAGTCTGCCTGGCCAGGTGGTGCTCCATCAGTGAGTCTGCCTGGCCAGGTGGTGCTCCATCAGTGAGTCTGCCTGGCCAGCCAGCACGATCAGACGCTAGTGTTTCCCCACGAATTCAGTTCCATGTCCATTCACTATTTACAACGTTACACGAACAGCGATGATTATTTTAACAAATTCCCCTTTTCAAAATATGCATGCAAACGTTTGAAAAAAATGGAAGATTCGATTTATTACGTCATGGTACACCAAAAAACAGGAGATATTTAAGATTTACACCTAATCTTAAATTGGTTGTGAATTTAAAATGGTGTACCGTGGCTTCGGAGGTTGCCACGGCGCTCTGCTAACTAACACACATATTCTGGGGAGGGTCTGAGATTACTCTCTTATGACCCCGGCTAGTAAATTGACTATCAACTCCATCTGTTGAACTGAGCCATACAATATTTTCCTCACAAAGGGTCCTCCAACCGCCCTGGCTTCCCCCGGGAAATCTCGTAAGGGACATTCGGTCAACACAACAGGTGCTCTAGAGTCTCCGGGACCAGGCTGCAATGCCGGTAGGTAGGATCCCTGTTGTTATCCAGCCACCAGAAATGTTTGCCCAAGGGGCAGTGCTCGGTGCGCATCTGCGTCACTAAACTCTGCTGTCTGCGGCCAAACCCCCACCATGGGTCTTGTTTGCTAGGAGTGGGCAAGTTGAATAGACGCCTCTGTCGGTCGTGTTGTCAGCCCATTGCCAGTAACGCTTCTGCCTGTATCACTGTATGACTGTTGCACTGTTTCACTTTATCATTGTTTCACTTTGTCACTGTTTCACTGTTTCACTTTATCTCTGTTTCACTGTATCACTGTTTCACTGTATCACTGTTTCACTTTATCACTGTTTCACTGTATCACTGTTTCACTATTTCACTGTTTAACTTTATCACTGTTTCACTGTATCACTGCTTCACTGTTTCACTGTATCACTGCTTCACTGTTTCACTGTATCACTGCTTCACTGTTTCACTTTATCACTGTTTCACTGTATGACTGTTTCACTGTATCACTGTTTCACTGTATCACTGTTTCACTGTTTCACTGTATCACTGTTTCACTGTATCTCTGTTTCACTGTATCACTGTATCACTTTATCACTGTATCATTGTTTCACTGTATCACTGTTTCGTAAAATGTATGTAATGAAGAAAGTTGTAAATCACCATGAGGTCCACTGAGATCTCTCTGTTTCGATTCTGGCCGAAAGTCTCGTTCAGCTTTTGTTCTTACAGGGTACCAACTTTTTCCCCGTCGTATCTAAGTGTGTCGGGTTATAAACTAACGGGCTCTTGAACGAAGAAATAAGTTCATTGCTCCTGCGTATGCTCATACATTTTGTATCATACAATAGATAAAGGATACAATAAAATTGAGTATGTATTTGTGTATTATATCACGGAGTCATCTACATCTTGCTGGCATGGACAGCTTCAGGCGACCTACTTTCAGGTGACCTACTTTTTAAAAAAAAGCAACCCCCACTATAGATTACAGTCGTAATCAATTATTACTAAAAAGGGATTTTTATTTTAGTTATATGTCTTTTGTGATAATTATAATCGTAGGAAGCGAAAAATTACATTATGATAATTATATATGTATAATCTCAAAACACGATAAGTTTGTAAAGGTTATGTCTGGATTATGCCATGTATGGGATAGGGATAATTGATTGATGCGTCCGAGACAACATTAAAATATTAACATCAATTTCATATTGACACAAATGACATGGCGTTTGTTAGGAGTGTACTTTTTTTTTATTTCCTCAGATAAAACTGTCTATAGGCGAATAACTGTTGGTTGCTAAAGGTATAAATCAAGCGAGAATTATAAATAACACCCTGGGTTAAAGAACTGTGTCCTATTATTACATAGGTGAGTTGGTTGGTTGGTTGTTCGTCCGTCGAAGTCGACAAGGACCATCGAATCATCCGGTTAGGGGCGGGCGGGGGGGGGGGGGTTGGGATTACGGTGGGCTCTTAGGTGGCTTGTTAGACCGATCCTTGCTCGGAATAATCTATGACACAGTGGGCATGGAATAGTTGCTTCAGACGATGACCTAATGTTGCTCTTTCGGACAAGCCTGCGTGTCTCAGCTGTGGTTATTCTCTTAGCTTCATGGGATTTAGCCCCCTTCTTGACAGCAGCTCTCCATCTGGCTCTGTCCTGGGCTGTCTGCACCCATTGAGTAGTGTTTATGCTGAAGGCCTTTAGTGCCACTTTCAGTGAGTCTTTGTAACGCTTTCTTTGGCCTCCTTGGGAGCGCTTGCCTATCGTGAGTTCTCCAAAGAATATTTGTTTCGGGAGCCGGTGGTCTGCCATACGGGCTACGTGTCCTATCCAACGGAGCTGAGACTGCATCAGAGTGGTGAAGATACTAGGTAGGTTCGCTCTAGCGAGGACCTCGGTGTCGGGGACTTTGTCTTGACACCTGATGTCGAGGAGTTTCCTGAGGCAGGTAGTGTGAAAATGATTCAGTTTCTTGGCGTGATGCTGGTAGACTGTCCACGTTTCACATCCATAAAGCAGTGTCGGGAGGACTGCTGCGCTATAGACCTTGATCTTTGTTTCTCGACTGATACCTCTCCTGTCCCAAACAGTGCTGCGGAGCCTGCCAAATAGGGCACTAGCTTTTGCGAGTCTGCCATTCATTTCATCATCCATGACAACAGATCTAGAGAGGGTGCCCAAGTAAGTAAATTTATCCACCGGGTTGAGACGCTGTCCACTGATGATGATGTTGGGTTCAACGTAGGGCTTACTGGGAGCTGGCTGATACATCACCTCAGTTTTCTTTGTGTTGATTGTGAGGCCAAAGTTATTGCAGGCCTCTGAGAAGATATCAACGCTGTGTTGCATGACGGCTTCTGGTGGAGCGTTGAGGGCACAATCGTCTGCAAACAGTAGCTCGTTGATCGTGGTGTGTTTGACCTTGGTTTTAGCTTGAAGCCTCCTAAGGTTAAATACTGATCCATCAGTACGAAACCGGATTGGCAGCCCGTGGTGGAGTCCTTGAACGCATCAGACAGCATTGCGGAAAACATAATACTGAAGAGTGTGGGAGCAAGAACACAACCCTGTTTTACACCGTTTGTGATGGGGAATGCTGGAGATGATTGACCGTTGTCCTGTACTCGGGCCATCATACCATCATGCAGCTGACGGATGATGTTTGTGAACTTGTCTGGGCATCCGTATTTCTTCATGATTTTCCACAAGCCAGCTCTATTGACCCTGTCAAAGGCCTTATTCAAGTCGATAAATGTAGTATATAGGTCTGTATATTGTTCCTGGCATTTCTCTTGAAGCTGTCTAGCAGCAAACACCATATCGATGGTTCCGCGTTTTTTGCGGAAACCGCATTGACTTTCGGGTAGGAGACCTAGCTCCAGATAGTTGAGTAATGAATGAATAACGCCCCAGTAATCAATGTAAAATATTGAGGTTGTGTTGTCGTAAAAATTATATTTTGTCGTCAATTTATGAGTGGATTTGTGTTTAAAATGTGACAGTAAATCTAAAATACTAGAAAATATCATCCGATGTTAACAAGATAATAAGGCTCCTTGCAATATAAAGATTTAAATATATTTTATGTTAATAGAATTTAATATGCTGATATCTTCATTAAAAATTTAACCAAACTTTTGCCTTTTTTTAAATTAATATATTATCTGAAAATCGTAACATCTAAAGAAGAATCTCATAACCATGTTTCACGTCTGTAGGAGATTTTTTTTATTTGTATAAAAATGTTATTATATTAATCTCAGTACAATAAACTCCCACTTTACTGTTCGCATAGTAAATACAAAAGTATTTTTTTCACTTTTTTTAAACAAAATATTGACCCATCTCTGTTTTGAATATTAAATTTTCACTTGTGTGAAATGATTGTGTGTTTGATATTCATGGGTATACTTGGACGTCATTTTCACTTGTGTGAAATGATTGTGTGTTTGATATTCATGGGTATACTTGGACGTCATTTGTGGTAGTTTATTTTTTGTTAAACTGAAGAATTAAGTTTACAAACATATGGTCTATTCAATTATCTTTCATTTGATACGATACCAAATTTTGTCTTACAAACCCTACAATAATTTTTAAATATTTTTTTAATTTACCCAAACTCTCACTTCTCGGACTCGGGTCCGAATAGCCACAGCCTTTAATAAAACTATATTTTTCAAATGAATAGAAAGTGAAATTTTATAAAATGTTAAAAAAGAAAGCTAACAATTTTGTGTTTAATTAAAAATTTAACAAGCAATCAATTATGTTTATTAATTTTACTCTTAAGAAATGGAAAATACATTATCAGTTCTGTTATTAAATGAAAAAAAAACTTGGAACTTTGTCTAAAATATGCGCATGACGTCATTCGCGTATTTATTTGGATCAAATTTATTTATTCTTATTTTGCAATAGTAACAACGCACTAAAAAACGCACTAAAAACAGATGCTTGGGTTTTCCCGATAAAACTGATCATGGTGTAATTCTTTGATCATATTTTTTTTTCATAACTTTTAAATTAGGATAAAATGCTTAAAACTGGTTTTTTAGTTGTTACTTTAAATGTATACGTAATTTACAATAATAATACTTAAACTTTTACTAAAATAAAAGGGGATATATAAAGTTTTTGCGCATTTAAATTTCTTCGATTTCCCTATAATAATAGAAAACAATATGATTGTTTTTAAGAATCCGAACGTATTTAAATCTTTTCGTTTCTTTGGCGATACGGTCAGCCTATCTCATTTTCATATATATACTAGCGAGAACCCGGCATGCGTTGCAACGCCACTTAAAGAAAGAAAGAAAATGCTTGTGTTTTAATCATGTTTTTAAAGTAATTTTTGTAGAGACAATACTTATTGGGTTTTTTCCGTCTGGTGCGTACACGAATAAATTAGAATGTTTTGTTTTTACGCATGAGCAGGCGACATACAGCTGTCCATATGAAGAGAAACGTGATTTACACGTGAGCAGGCCACATACAGCTGTCCATATGAAGAGAAACGTGATTTACACGTGAGCAGGCCACATACAGCTGTCCATATGAAGAGAAACGTGATTTACACGTGAGCAGGCGACATACAGCTGTCCATATGAAGAGAAACGTGATTTACACGTGAGCAGGCGACATACAGCTGTCCATATGAAGAGAAACGTGATTTACACGTGAGCAGGCGACATACAGCTGTCCATATGAAGAGAAACGTGATTTACACGTGAGCAGGCGACATACAGCTGTCCATATGAAGAGAAACGTGATTTACACGTGAGCAGGCCACATACAGCTGTCCATATGAAGAGAAGCGTGGTTCACGCGTGAGCAGGCCACATACAGCTGTCCATATGAAGAGAAGCGTGATTTACACGTGAGCAGGCCACATACAGCTGTCCATATGAAGAGAAGCGTGGTTTACGCGTGAGCAGGCGACATACAGCTGTCCATATGAAGAGAAACGTGATTTACACGCGAGCAGGCCACATACAGCTGTCCATATGAAGAGAAGCGTGGTTCACGCGCGAGCAGGCGACATACAGCTGTCCATACAGCTCTCCCCCATAGACAGCGACGAGGCCATGACAGGCAATTCAGGCTCATACCAGCAAGAAGCCAGTATAGGAGCTGCTCATTCCTGCCCAAGACAATCAGGGACTGGAACCATCTTTCAAAAGGAACAGTTGAGGCGACAACACTAGACACATTTGTGTCTATTGCCTCAAGCCTTCAAACCCCTAGTGCATAATTTCCTCATCACCACCATTAACAGAAACATTGCAAATCCCATCTACATGCATAGGAGCCAAAATGATCAATAAATTGATCGTGGGCCCTTAAGATATAGAAGAAGAAGAAGATATGTAGAGAAACGGGATTTACACGTGAGCAGGCCACATACAGCTGTCTATATGAAGAGAAGCGTGGTTCACGCGTGAGCAGGCGACATACAGCTTTCCATATGAAGAGAAACGTGGTTCACGCGTGAGCAGGCCACATACAGCTGTCTATATGAAGAGAAGCGTGGTTCACGCGTGAGCAGGCCACATACAGCTGTCTATATGAAGAGAAGCGTGGTTCACGTGTGAGCAGGCCACATACAGCTGTCTATATGAAGAGAAACGTGGTTTACACGTGAGCAGGCCACATACAGCTGTCTATATGAAGAGAAGCGTGGTTCACGCGTGAGCAGGCCACATACAGCTGTCCATATGAAGAGAAGCGTGGTTTACACGTGAGCAGGCCACATACAGCTGTCTATATGAAGAGAAGCGTGGTTTACACGTGAGCAGGCCACATACAGCTGTCCATATGAAGAGAAGCGTGGTTTACACGTGAGCAGGCCACATACAGCTGTCTATATGAAGAGAAGCGTGGTTCACGCGTGAGCAGGCCACATACAGCTGTCCATATGAAGAGAAGCTTGGGTAACACGTGAGCAGGCCACATACAGCTGTCCATATGAAGAGAAGTGAGGTTTACACGTGAGCAGGCCACACACGACTGTCCATATGAAGAGAAGCATGGTTCACGTGTGAGCAGGCCACATACAGCTGTCCATATGAAGAGAAGCGTGATTCACGTGTGAGCAGGCCACACACAGCTGTCTATATGAAGAGAAGCGTGGTTCACGTGTGAGCAGGCCACATACAGCTGTCCATATGAAGAGAAGCGTTGTTCACGTGTGAGCAGGCCACACACAGCTGTCTATGTGAAGAGAAGCGTGGTTCACGTGTGAGCAGGCCACATACAGCTGTCCATATGAAGAGAAACGTGGTTCACGCGTGAACATGCCACATACAGCTGTCTATATGAAGAGAAGCGTGGTTTACACGTGAACATGCCACATACAGCTGTCTATATGAAGAGAAGCGTGGTTTACACGTGAGCAGGCCGCATACAGCTGTCTATATGAAGAGAAGCGTGGTTATTCAAAGTGTAGTCCACACACAAACAAACCCGCAAACAAATTTTCACTTATATATATGTACTAGCCAATATACCCGGCGTGGCCTGGATTGCATTAGGACCCCAGTCCTGGTGGGACCTGATCCCAATAGGACCCCAATCTCATTCTGAACCCGATCCCGGCGCAATCCCGATCCCTTGTGTGATCCCGATCCCTTGTGTGATCCCTATCCCTGATTAATGGGAAGTTATCACTGTCATCCTTAAAAATGTTTATTTTCATGGTTGCTTCCCTTTGGTCATAATTTTACAACATCGCTAAAAAAAAAACGAACTCACCATTTCAGGCATTTATTTTATTCATTAAATTAAAACTAAATTCTTTATGCTAGCTTTAATTTTATTTGCGCACGTTTTACTTTTATTTTTAAAATTTTTGAATATACTTTTCAATAGAAGTATATGATTTTTATGCTAGTTAGGCGAATTTTTCTGGGATATCCTGTACATTATTATTAATTCAATATTATTTTTAAAATTTTAATGCATGTTTTATTATTAAGTAAATAATTTTTCAAGAAAATATGTCACATGTAATATATTTATAAATTGATATGAAATTTATGGTAACAGAGGTTTTTTTCCCTAAGATTGTTTAAATTATTTAAAATTTTAAATTTAGTTTTTACCTAGATAATGATAATACTAGTTTTTATTTTGGGAACATATTGCGTACCAGTACTTAAACTTACCTTGCATGCTGTCAGTCAATCAAGCTCTCATAAAAAATTTAAATTTAACTTGTTTCATTTAAAATTTTGATAATGGTAAAATTGATAATTCTAGAGTTATCCTTATGTGATGTTCCACTTGGTTATTATCCACTAACTCTGCGATTTATTTTTCCCTAATAAAAGGGAACAATTCCTAACCAATTATTTCAGTATTATAATAAAAAGTCTAAGAGTCTTTGTGTATCTAAAGCATATTGTGAACACAAATCGTTTCATTGCTACAAATTGTTTTTGGTGAAAAAAAATTTCATGCTTTAGTGAAACTAAATTATTTTGTTCTTTGACAATTGTCAATAAAAATAAATAGCAACCAAAGAGAATATTTTTATAAGTATTTAATGGCTTCAATGGGACATCCCTCCCCACCCAACTGTTGTTTTTTTTAATTCACCAAAACTCCCCAAAACCAAATTGCTTGTTGTAGGTGAAAATCTTCATGATTCTTTTCACAACAAAAACTTAGAATTTAGATCTCATCTGCTTTTGTTCGTTCAGTCAAAGCCACCTCTTGTCCATTCACTAAAAACTATTGTTATAGTTCTTTGGACATTCTATATTAGTGTTCTAATAAACATGAATGTATTCTTGTGCTTTCCATTCAGTGTTTTACACCATCTTAGACACTTGTCTAGTGATTTGTTTGTTAGTAACTTTTTTAGTAATGTGTCACTAGTTATTTGTTTATTAGTCAATTATCTAGTCATGTGTCACTGGTGATATTTGTTTGTTACCAGTAGTCACATGTCTAGTGATGTGTCACTAGTGATCTATTTGCTAGTCCTTTGTCCAGTGATGTTTCTCTAGTGATTCTTGTTGGTCAATTGTCCAGTGATTGATGTGTCTCTAGTGATTTGTTTGCTAGTCACTTGTCTAGTTATGTGTCACTAGTGATTGTTTGCTAGTCCTTTTTCTAGTGATGTCTCTAGTGCTTTGTGTTGGTCAATTGTCTAGTTATGTGTCACTAGTGATTTGTGCTAGTCAATTGTCTAGTCATGTGTCACTAAAGATTTGTTTCTTAGTCCTTTGTCTAGTGAGTTTTTTTTAATGAATGGATAAGTTGAATCGTTCTCTAGTGATTTTTTTTAATGAATGCACAAGTTCAATCAACATCTAGTGATGTTTGAAATGAATGCATCAGTTAAAACATCATCTAGTGATGTTTGAAATAAATGTATAAGTTGAATCATTGTCTAGTGATGTTATTAAAATTATTTCAACTTCAAGTTAGTATTTGAATTAATTTAACTTAATATGTAAGGCCAGTGTTAGGGTAATTCATTTAGCTCATCAGTCTATTTGCACCAACTGGTCAAAGTACATGTAATACATTTATTCTTATTGCCAAGACAGGTTAGGGTAGTTAAAAAATTACCAGTTTTTGTAAATAATCTGACGGAGCAGCACATTCATACAGCAACAAGGCGACATTGCTTTGCATTAAAAATGAAAAATAATATAGGTTTATAACAAGTAAGGTAAAAGTTTGAGTGGNCAAAATGAGTGGTGTGGATTTAGGAGATAGTGTGTATGGCGCGGGTCTAAATATTTAAATCTATACAATCAACTCCACCACCTACATTTTCGTAATGTCAGTTGGGGGGGGGGGGGATATTCCTCGGCAGAAAGTACATGCGGTATTTAAAAATACTACACTATTCATCCCGAAACTCTGAAAGTCCTAAAAAAGCACATTTATATATTTATATTTCGAATGCTGTAAAATACCAGACAATGTTTAGTAGGAATCACCGTCGTGATGTTGTCCAGATGTATTTTCACAAATGATCTCGCTGGCTATTCCTAAACTCAGTAGTAGAGAAATTACAGTAATCTTTAGTCCACCGAATGGTAAGGCCACGTGCTACGCATAATTCGGTGGGCTACGCCAGTGGTTCTAAAATGTTCGTTTCCCTGCGCCTTTGCCACACTACGTTTTCACCAGGCTCCCTGTGTCGAATTCTAACATGTACAATTGGAAATAGCAAATATACAAATAAAATAAGGGTTGGATAAAAATAAATATAACGTGTATGTAGGTCACTGAGCGCCATCTGGAACTGCAAACAGCAATTTCTTAGTGAGTTACTGTTACGACCGAAAGTTGTCCCATTGGTTTAAAAGTGAAAATAAAATAATGAATTTTTAAAAATATTTCGCAACGCCCCTATGAGGAAGCCGCAGTCACCCCCTTGCCCGAGGGCAACGAGCACCCAAGGCGATGTGGCGTTTATTCTGGGAACCACTGGGCTGGCCGAATCACCAGTGGTAAAAACCCGTGTCACATTTTGTTGACTGTAATATCATAATATACAATGGATTTTGTTAAGTTTATGGGGGGGGGGCTGGGCTGGTGTTTTAAAGCTCACTGTACCGTACACACAAAAAGGGGTGGGGGGGGGGTATACAATGGATTTTGTTAAGTTTATGGGGGGGGGGGAGGGCTGGGCTGGTGTTTTAAAGCTCACTGTACCGTACACACAAAAAGGGGTGGGGGGGGGTCCCAATTCGTTACCGTGTAATTAATTCTTATTTTAATACATTTTATTTTATGCCCACCTGACGTCAAGTTTGAACAACGTTAAATTTCACCGGTGACTTTATTTTGACCTGTGACAGACTGGGATAATGTGATCAGCACGTTAACCCAAATATTAATTAATATGTTTTAGCCGATACACGTCTGCAAAACAAAGTGACCGCCGTTTGCGGTTAACGTCAGTCATCTACCGTTAACCTACAGTTCCATATTTTGACGCCGGCTTAACTCGATTTCACTGAATATGCTATAGGAGTAGCTATTGTATGCATTTTATATACTGTATTTTTATTTATTTACTATCAAAATACTGCATTGTACGATTTTGAGACGATATTGTACGATTTTAGGAGTTTGGGGGTAAACAGGTCTGCTTGTGTGATCCCGATCCCTTGTGTGATACCGATCCCTTGTGTGATCCCGATCCCTTGTGAGATCCCGATCCCTTGTGAGATGCCTTTCCACTTAGGGACCCTTTTTTCCGATGTTATCCCGTTTCCCGATAGGATCCCGATGATGTTTAGACCTTGTTACCTGATGGGATCGTGTTACCGATGGGTTCAAGTTTACTGTTGGATCTCGTTCCCCATTATGATCTTATTCCTCTATGGGATTTTATCCCGTTTCCCGATAGGATCCCGATGATGTTTAGACCTTGTTACCTGATGGGATCGTGTTACCGATGGGTTCAAGTTTACTGTTGGATCTCGTTCCCCATTATGATCTTATTCCTCTATGGGATCATGCTCAGTGAGGTTTTGTTCGAATAAGTTTTTAGATCTCGTTACATATCCCCGAAGAACAATATAGAGCCTTCTGGAACATTCTAGATTAAATTTAACATCCCCCATGAAACCAATAAAAATTACTTCTCTACGTAATTATTTTTCAAATTCGAAATATTATACAACTAAAATGCACTACTATAACTATGGTACATTTAAATTAAAATAGGGGCCCCAGTGGGGGCCCATATAATAAAGTAACATTTAATTTATGTCTGAGATAGTGGGCCCTATAAAAATCATTCAATGAAACTATTGCGTTAAAATGTAACATTTGTCTCATTAAAATCATTTTTAAAATGCCATTGATATGGCTTTTATGTTTTAATTATCGAACTTTCTAGAAAATTCTTGATCGGCCCATAATGTATTGGATATAATTACTTAATATCCACCGATATTTCAATACGGACTAAGAAATGTATTGCTACAAAGCTAGGCCTTGATCCATCAATTCACAAAAATCATATAGCGTTTTCTAAGACTTGTGATATTTATATAGATTATTTTAGGAAAACTGAAATGGGGCCCCCGGCCCCAAAGCGAATATATTATAAGTTCAGTATCCTTCGGTATTTGAATATGGATAATAAAGTGTATGTTAACTAAGTTTGGTCAAATTTTATATAGATTATTTTAGGAAAACTGAAATGGGGCCCCCGGCCCCAAAGCGAATATATTATAAGTTCAGTATCCTTCGGTATTTGAATATGGATAATAAAGTGTATGTTAACTAAGTTTGGTCAAATCCATCTATTCATGTAGGAGTAGTGTTGTTTATTTTATTTATATATAGCTCATTTAAGCAAAATAAACGAACTCGGGGCTCCCCCCGGCCCCAAACGGAATGGTATAGAAAGTTCTTAACCCCCACCCCAGTATTTGATTCTGGATAATAATGGATATATATGCCAAGTTTGGTCAAGATTCATCCATCAATGTAAAGTCCTTTGTGTAGCAAAAAAAACCCCACAAACAAATTTTCACTTTTTTTACATAAAAAAATTATATTATATGATAAGAATGATTGTGATACTATTAAACTTCAAGTAGATTATTATTTTAAATAATAACATGGCGACAACAACAATGAACTACAACTAATAAAGTCATCATACAACGTGAAAACACAAAGTGACTGCAAGGTTCATTTAAGTTTACTCAGAGTTAAAAAGCGAAAGCAAGCAGGACATACTTTTTCAAAATCACACTGAGAAGACAAAGAAATAAAACCAAGAAGTTCTAAACAGAATTTTTTTCCACATAAAAATGATGAATCTATTACAGCAATGCTAACTTATTTTTTTCAAAATGTATTTATTAATAAACTAAATCTGTCTCATAACTAATTNAAAATTCAAAACTTACATACAATTTTCCTAACTTAACTAAGATTTTATTTTGTTCCTTAACTAGAAAAAAAGTCATCAACAATATAGGTTCTCAAATCTAGATGCCGATACATTTTTTTTTTAAAATCCTTTCCATATGATCCTTGCCTTGATGTCATTGTCTCTAAAGCTATCTCTTGTGAAATTCGTCCTACCTACTCTATCTGTCATTCATGTCGTAGTTTGTTTTTCACTGTGATTGTGCCATCCACTTTGGCATTTGTTTCTAATGAGCTCGAAGGCTGTAAGTCTTGTCACTTTGCATTTATAGAGAACGTTTTGATTGAAAGATTACTCCGCGAAATTTGTTCTTGAATGTTTAATTTTAGAACCATAAAAATCCCATCTACATGCATAGGAGCCAAAATGATCAATAAATTGATCGTGGGCCCTTAAGATATAGAAGAAGAAGAAGAAAAAAATTTCCCAATTTTTGGATGACTTCCTTTGTTAGGATTTTCAATTAATTGATTTGCCAGAGTAATTTGCCCATTTTATATGACATTTTAAAAAATGGTCAGAAATTTGCTTTTTTTTTTTTAAAATGTTTTAAAAAATTCGAAAGAGCCCATCAAAATGTTTATTTTGAAAAAAAAAAATACACAGTTGTGAGCAGAATTCGATCCCTATCTTTTCATTTTCCCAATCTAAGAGTTTTTTTTGTTCCAAGTTAGAAAAAAAAATATAATAATTATGATGGTATTGCTTTTGTAATACATTTCTTTT
>CAXITT010000396.1:712339-727259 GCA_964033795.1 Lymnaea stagnalis | reverse complement strand
GGAAGAGCCTGAGGTGGTAACTCCATAGATTTCTCTCAGGCCACTTTAGAAGTTTTTCATGTCTTTCTTGCATGCAAAGCCCTAAATCTCACCAGCGTTCGCACTCAGCAAGGAGTTTTTGCTTAAGTAGCATTTGGATCGCTGGGTTGTTTTCATTAAACCATTCCCTGTGTTTCCTGGTAGAGGGTCCGAGGCGCTTAGCGGCTGTGCTATACGCCGTCTCACGAAGTGTGGTCCACGCTGTTTCCGCGTCCTGGTTGTCCAGTGTGATGGTATCAAGGCGTTCATCAAGGTTTTCAACAAAGGTTTGTCTCACATCAGGGATCTTCAGCTTACTGATGTTGTGGCGATTCGGTGCTTTGGAGGCCTGAGGTCGTCTCTTAGGTTGGAAGTGGATTTTCATCTTTGAGACGATGAGGCGGTGATCCGTCCAGCATTCTGCGCCAATATTGACAATATAAACTAACTTAAGTAGCATATTACTTTTTTTGGATACATTTTTACTGAAAATTGGACGAATCTGATCAAACACAGATGTATGATAAGACTATATCTAGCTACCCACCCACCCATCATCCACACATCCACCAATCCATCAATCCAGTTATCGATCCAATTATAAATCAATATTCCCATCTACCTACTCACCCATCCTTCCAACTGGCCACCAATACATTCATCCATCCACTTTCTATTTATCTATCTATCTATCTATCTATCTATCTATCTATCTATCTATCTATCTATCTATCTATCTATCTATCTATCTAAGATAGATAGATAGATAGATAGATAGATAGATAGATAGATAGATAGATTCTATCTATCTATCTATCTATCTATCTATCTATCTATCTATCTATCTTTCTATTTATCTATCTATCTATCTTTCTATATATCTATCTATTTATCTATCGATATATCATAGATCTATCTATCTATCTAATCTATCTATCTATGTATCTATATATCTATCTATCTAATCTATTTATCTATCTATATGTCTTCATACCCATAGATCTATCTATCTATATATCTATTTAACACACATATATATATATATATATATAATATGTCAATCAATATATCTGTCCGTCTGTATGTCTGTCTATTTGTCTATTCTCTTACATATCTGTCTAACCGCCTATCTGTCTGTTGATGTGCCTGTCTGTCCAGCCTTACCGTCAAATTCTGGGCTGTCAGTGTTGCAAGGACGGTCATTGTTCCTTCAGCTGGTGTCCACTTCCTCATACTCATTTCCACCACATCTCCTTGAAGTGAACCACCACACACTCTGCCATTGCATGTTATGTTGACTTCTTCTCCTGGCTGGACCCGGATAACTTCAGATTTTGATTGTTGCTCTGAATATAAAAAAATAATTACAAATGAATTGTGTCTGGATATAAGGCTAAGGAAAGTAAGGATATCCGATAGCGCAGTCTCTGAGCCATTCCCAGTCAGCATAGCGGTAAAACACGTCTCCATACTGGCACCAATTCTCTTCTCCGTTTTCTTCGCAAGGGTTCTTAAATATATATAAATATACATATTTTGTCAGTGGTTGAAATTTTCACATATGGGTCGCAAAAGCAGCGCTAAATATGACTTTATCCCAAACCCGCTGATTCAATATCTTAAACTAACTGATTTTTACAACCTGATGTCTATCAGGCATGTTTGCACCGGCAACTCGGGCATTTGCCTGGGGTGCCTCGTGCATACAGGCGCCCACAGCGATCCTGAAAAATATGAAAACAAAATGCATGTTGGCTCCATGGAAGAAAAAAATAATTTTGTTGCCAAACGTTTGTATGTCATACTACATAAATTGTATGTTCGTGCAGAGGAGGTTGTGAGAACAGTCGTTGCTGACAAAGGCAGTCGCTTTCATTGTAGGGGTGTTGAGTTCTACTGTCTTTGCCACGGGATACATTTATGATTAGACTTAAAGCAGGTGCAATAGATATGCTTCCGTGGGGCGCCAGCAACCGTGTATAGGGCCGGCCCTGAGGTCACGTCCAATGTCACAGCTAACTAAGGAATGGCTATGTTTGTACTGACCCACAGCTAAGTTAGGAATGGCTATGTTTGCACTGACCCACAACTAACTTAGGAATGGCTATGTGTGTACTGACCCACAGCTAAGTAAGGAATGGCTATGTTTGTACTAACCCACAGCTAACTAAGGAATGGCTATGTTTGTACTGACCCACAGCTAACTTAGGAATGGCTATGTTTGTACTGACCCACAGCTAACTTAGCAATGGCTATGTTTGTACTGACCCACAGCTAAGTTAGGAATGGCTATGTTTGTACTGACCCACAGCTAACTAAGGAATGGCTATGTTTGTACTGACCCACAGCTAACTTAGGAATGGCTATGTTTGCACTGACCCACAGCTAACTAAGGAATGGCTATGTTTGTACTGACCCACAGCTAACTAAGGAATGGCTATGTTTGTACTGACCCACAGCTAACTTAGGAATGGCTATGTTTGTACTGACCCACAGCTAACTTAGGAATGGCTATGTTTGCACTGACCCACAGCTAACTAAGTAGTGGCTATGTTTGTACTGACCCACAGCTAACTTAGGAATGGCTATGTTTGTACTGACCCACAGCTAACTTAGGAATGGCTATGTTTGCACTGACCCACAGCTAACTTAGGAATGGCTATGTTTGCACTGACCCACAGCTAACTTAGGAATGGCTATGTTTGTACTGACCCACAGCTAACTTAGGAATGGCAATGTGTGTACTTGTTCACAGCTAACTTAGGAATGGCTATATTTGTACTGACCCACAGCTAACTTAGGAATGGCTATGTTTGTACTTGTTCACAGCTAACTAAGGAATGGCTATGTTTGTACTGACCCACAGCTAACTAAGGAATGGCTATGTTTGTACTGACCCACAGCTAACTTAGGAATGGCTATGTTTGTACTTGTTCACAGCTAACTTAGGAATGGCTATGTTTGTACTGACCCACAGCTAACTTAGGAATGGCTATGTTTGTACTGACCCACAGCTAACTTCGGAATGGCTAAGTTTGTACTTGTTCACAGCTAACTAAGGAATGGCTATGTTTGTACTGACCCACAGCTAAGTTAGGAATGGCTATGTTTGTACTTGTTCACAGCTAACTTAGGAATGGCTATGTTTGTACTGACCCACAGCTAACTAAGGAGTGGCTATGTTTGTACTTGTTCACAGCTAACTTAGGAATGGCTATGTTTGTACTGACCCACAGCTAACTAAGGAGTGGCTATGTTTGTACTTGTTCACAGCTAACTTAGGAATTGCTATGTTTGTACTGACCCACAGCTAACTAAGGAGTGGCTATGTTTTTACTAACCCACAGCTAACATAGGAATTGCTATGTTTGTACTGACCCACAGTTATCTCCCCTGTCACCATTGTTTTTCCATCACGGCATTTTGACGATGATAACCCACAGTAATCTCCCCTATATATGATTCAATTTCACAAAACATTTGCAGGAACTCGTTCCTTATGTAGTGGAACAAACCATCTGGGGGTAAGACTTCACAATTTTAAAACTTAAACAATTTTGATCGTCTCAGTTTACCAGAGAAACTTTACGGAAGGCCAAGGTTAACAAGAAGTCAAGGTCATCCTGCCAGAAGTTCCTCTTGTAGGGAGAATTAAAAATATGCATATTTTTTTAATATTTTTTTTTTAAATGATGAATCGTTTCACGTAATGCGATGACGACTGAACATTGAACAAAATGTTCATTAAAATAATTCAGATTTGGGGGGGGGGGTGGTTCCTGGAATTGACATCAAAATGGAGAAGGCCGTAGCATAGATAATATATAATATCGAAACATATTTTTAAATAATTACATTTTGTTTTATGTACATGTGCGTACAGATAGGCCCCAGGACAGTGTTGGCAACTAGGACACACAATGAATGAATGAATCAATGGGCGCAGCTGCCCATACAAACCTCATACTGGTTGCATTTGTACCTATTTTAAGAAAATCTGAAACATCTGAATCAAATTTTGTTTTTTTAATTTATTTTTAGAAACTCACGTTGTCCATAGTGATTCGTTTGAAAGATGTGTCAACATAAATGTAAAAATAATGTAAAGATATTTTAAAATAATTGTACAAATATTGCTAGATAAGATGTGTCAAGATAAAGGTATAAATATTGTTAGATGAAGACTTACTCAAAGCCAGAGTGGATGACGTCACCGCGATGAGGCACCAAACGAGGACACATGGACTGGTCGACATATTCGTCCTGTTTCTTTCTTCCGTCTTCTGTGCTGAACTCTCCTCTCGCGACAACTAACGGCACTTCGGTATCACGCGTGAATGCCAATGGCGGCGCACAAAGAGCTTACTGCTATGCTGGTCAGTGGCGTTTCTGAAAGGGGGTCGAATCTGCTAACCTGCCGTAACACAGCTGTAATTGTTTTGTTGTTTTTTTGTTTGCTTTTTCAATTAAAATAAAAGAGTCTGCTATTTCAGAGATCGTAACATAGGCGTCTGTGACCCTGGGGCATTCACTCAGTTTTTTTGCACCTCACGCCTCCTCGTCCCGCTACAAATGACCACGTCTGACAGGAGGGTCGTGTGAGGCCGACAGATCAGATTGACACGTGTGAGCACGTGACAAGTTGCACAACCAAAAACACAATGGGACACTGACACCTCATGTTAATGATATGATTGGGGGGGAGGGGGTTAGTGGATGTGGTGGGTTGGGGTAGTTAAGAAAAAATGTGGGGATGGTACGGGCAGTAGCCGGCTGTCCTCCCCTCTCCCTCGTCCTCCCCTCTCCTTTGCTCCCATACCAGACCGGGACGTGTTAATCTAAATTGTTTGTTTTTTTAATTAAAATAAAAAAATTGCAACATTTGCAAGATTTTGATTGTGTTCGCATTTTTAAGGTTGGGAAAAAAAGGTTGGGTTTTTTTAAATTTTAATTTAGTCTTTTCTTATGTAGTATTATTGTTTCTTTTTAAATGACCGAGCTATATTGAATGACTTTAAACTGAACTATATTGCATGACTTTTAACTGAACTAAATTGAATGTCTGTTAACTGGACTATATTGAATGACTTTTAACTGAACTATGTTGTTGCTGTCCCCTTGCTGTCCTCTAGTTGTCCCCTTGTTGAGCTCTTGTTTTCCCCTTGTTGTCCCCTTCTGTGCTCTTGTTGTCCCCTTGTTGTCCCTTTGCTGTGCTCTTGTTGTCCCCTTGCTGTCCCCTTGTTGTCCCCTTGCTGTGCTCTTGTTGTCCCTTTGCTGTCCTCTTGTTGTCCCCTTGATGTCATTTTGGTGTCCTCTTGTTGTCCTTTTGTTGTCCCCCTGATTTTCCCCTTGCTTTGCTCTTTTTGTCCCCTTGTGTCGCCTTGCTGTCCTCTTATTGTCCCATGTTGTCCCCTTGTTTTCCCCTTGTTGTCCCCTTGTTGTCCCCTTGTTGGCCTCTAGTTGTCCCCTTGTTGTCCCCTTACTGTCCCCTTGCTGTCTTCATGTATTCCTCTTGCTATACACTTGCTGTCCGCTTGTAGTCCTCTTGGATACAGCATTTCAGCAAAGTTTTCATTGTAATATTAATGTTACTTTTTGGGTTTACTCTTCGCCGAAGAAGGCTTCTTGCCGATACGTTCATTCTTTTGCTGCATCCTTTTTAACCCCAAGATGTCCAATACCTTGTTTTAAAAATTTCCTCATATCTGACCTTATTGCAATCTTCCCCTAAGGATCATATAAAAAATCAATATTTTATGTTTCAAAATAAATTCATGAAATCAAACGCCATGAACTACTTTGTTTTTTAAAAATACATGATTGTAATAATTTTTCAAGAGAATCCGGAAATGGTGAAGAAATTAAAAGATTAGTTCTAATATTTTTGGGAATATTTTGATAAATAATACAATCATCACGAAATTTTTTTTTTTTTTAATGGGATGTATTAGAAAACACGGGACTGAAGGAACCGACCGTGTGTCAGGCGAACCTGCTAGACAATATTAAAAATAGCTTTTGTCCATATGATCGCAGTTCTGAACCCCGTATTTAGTGGCTGATGAGTGTACCCCGGTGAGAATTGTATCACCCAGGTACAAACATAACTTACCAAAGCCTTGTCACAATCCACATAGACAAGCAACTGGCACACGCAAGTACATTCACGGGTACACACACACACACACACACGCACTTGTATGCAAGAGCACACGCACAGGCTGACTAGCCCGCCCCCCCTCCCCCCCGGCCCCCGGTGAGTGGAAAAAATACAAGCAACTGGCGCACGCAAGTACATTCACGGGTACACACACACACACACACACACGCACTTGTATGCAAGAGCACACGCACAGGCTGACTAGCCCGCCCCCCCTCCCCCCCGGCCCCCGGTGAGTGGAAAAAAAAGTCACAGGAAATTAAAGTCACGGGAAAAAGTCATAAAATTTGCTAGGAAAAAAGTCACAGGAAAAAAAAGTCACGGAAAAAAGTCACAGGAAAAAAAGTCACAGGAAGAAAACGTCACAGAAGCATTCAGCCATCAGATATCAGAAATAAATTCTAACAAGAGTTGTGGGATCCCGTTTCCTAATGGGATCCCATATCCCATTGGGATCCTGACCGCACTGGGATTCCGACCCCATTGGGTTACCGATCACGATTGACAACCCAATGGGGATCCCGTTTCCAAATTCCATTTGGATTCCAACCCCATTGGGATCCTGATAGCGATTAGGATCCCGTTTCTTAATCCCATTTGGATTCCAACCCCATTGGGATCCTGATAGCGATTAGGATCCCGTTTCCAAATCCCATTTGGATTCCAACTCCATTGGGATCCTGATAGCGATTAGGATCCCGTTTCCAAATCCCATTTGGATTCCAACCCCATTGGGATCCTGATAGCGATTAGGATCCCGTTTCCAAATCCCATTTGGATTCCAACCCCATTGGGATCCTGATAGCGATTAGGATCCCGTTTCCAAATCCCATTTGGATTCCAACCCCATTGGGATCCTGATAGCGATTAGGATCCCGTTTCCAAATCCCATTTGGATTCCAACCCCATTGGGATCGTGATAGCGATTAGGATCCCGTTTCCAAATCCCATTTGGATTCCAACCCCATTGGGATCCTGATAGCGATTAGCATCCCGTTTCCAAATGGGATACCAGAAGGGATTCTGTCCACATTGGGATCCCGACCCCATCGGGACACCGATTTTGATTGGGATTCCTCTCCCTAAAGTGATCCCATTGGGATCCTGAACTAGACCCCTCAGCCGACGCCGCGTGCCGAATGCGCCGCCGTATTTCGTTCGCCGTAAATCCGCCGAAAAATGAACAAATCCCATTTCATCAACACTCACATTTAGGAGTTGATTGGAAATACATTTTGTGACTGTTTTTCTGTGACTTTCTTTTCCTGTGACTTTCTTTTCCTGTGACTTTCTTTTCCTGTGACTTTCTTTTCCTGTGACTTTCTTTTCCCTACAATCTCCCCTCCCCCCACCTTTTTTCCGCCAACCATGATGGCTACATTCCAAACTTTATGAGAGTCTGTAGACTTACTGAGAGTCAGTAGACTAACACAGGTGAACATCCCTTTACGTCGGGCATTAAACCTCGGTCTCCCACGGCCTAGGGGTGTTAATGTCTCATTAAGAGCCATTTGAATTTGTGTGTGTGTGTGCGTCACTTCTCTCTCTCTCTCTCTCTCTCTGTCTGTTTTGTTTTTTTTTTAAAAACAAAAAAACCCTTGATGAACTAACATGGCCTGCTGTTTTGTTTGTTTTTCGACACCAACATAGTCTGATCCACTGTTAGGTTTCATATTCAAATTTTAATATAGTAGGATTTTCTGTTAGGTTTCATATTCAAATATAGTAATAGTAGGATATTCTGTTAGGTTTTCTGCACAAACAAATCCTGATCCTGGTCCTCTGTTAGGTTAGCTACATCAATTATCTAGTCGCATCCTCTCTTTGGTTTGCTCCAGCACCATAGCCTGATGCTGGATGCTGTACTTAGTTTGTTAGCCTGATGCTGGATGCTGTACTTAGTTTGTTAGCCTGATGCTGGATGCTGTACTTAGTTTGTTAGCCTGATGCTGGATGCTGTACTTAGTTTGTTAGCCTGATGCTGGATGCTGTACTTAGTTTGTTAGCCTGATGCTGGATGCTGTACTTAGTTTGTTAGCCTGATGCTGGATGCTGTACTTAGTTTGTTAGCCTGATGCTGGATGCTGTACTTAGTTTGTTAGCCTGATGCTGGATGCTGTACTTAGTTTGTTAGCCTGATGCTGGATGCTGTACTTAGTTTGTTAGCCTGATGCTGGATGCTGTACTTAGTTTGTTAGCCTGATGCTGGATGCTGTACTTAGTTTGTTAGCCTGATGCTGGATGCTGTACTTAGTTTGTTACACAAATATTGATTGATAGATTGGTCCGTGCGTTCATCTCCGACTTAAGCGCTATTTAGTAGCATACATAGGACAACTTTCACATCCTCATCCTTTGAAAGAGACGCTTGTAAAGTAGCCCATTATCCCATCCTTGTAAGAGATGCTTGTAAAGTAGCCCATTATCCCATCCTTGTAAGAGATGCTTGTAAAGTAGCCCATTATCCCATCCTTGTAAGAGATGCTTGTAAACTAGCCCATTATCCCATCCTTGTAAGAGATGATTATAAAGTAGCCCATTATCCCATCCTTGTAAGAGATGATTATAAAGTAGCCCATTATTCCATCCTTGTAAGAGATGATTATAAAGTAGCCCATTATCCCATCTTTGTAAGAGATGCTTGTAAACTAGCCCATTATCCCATCCTTGTAAGAGATGATTATAAAGTAGCCCATTATCCCATCCTTGTAATGGATGATTATAAAGTAGGCCATTATCCCATCCTTGAAAGAGATTCTGATAAAGTAGCACATTATCCCATCCTTGTAAAGAATGCTTATAAAGTAGTATATTATCCCTTCATTTTAGGAGATGCTTATCAAGTAGCCCAATTATCCCATCATTGTTAGGGATGTTTATAAAGTAGCTCATTATCACATCCTTGTAAAGAATGCTTATTAAGTAGTACATTATCCCATCCTTGTAAGAGATGTTTATAAAAAAGCACATTATCCCATCTCTGTAGGGATGCTTATAAAGTAGCACATTATCCCATTCTTGTGGGATATGCTTATAAAGTAGCACATGATCCCATCCTTGCAAAATTGTTTTTAAAGTAACACATTATCCCATCAGTGTAAAGAATGCTTATAAAGCAGTTCATTATCCCATCATTGTAAGAGATGATTATAAAGTAGCCCGTTATCCCATTATTGTAAGAGATGATTATAAAGTAGCCCATTATCCCATCCTTGTGAGGCATGCTTACAAAGTAGCCCATTATCTCATTATTGTAAGTGATGATTATAAAGTATCCCATTATCCCATCCTTGTAAGAGATGCTTATATTGTATCCCAATTTCAACCCTTTAAGAGATGCTTATAAATTCATACATTATGCCATCCTTTTAAAAATTGCTTATAAAGTAGCAAATTATCCCATTCTAGTGATAGATGCTTATAAATTAGCCCACTATCCCATCCTTGTAGCAGATGCTTTTATTGTATCTACATATCACACCATTTAAAGAGATGCTTATGAAGTGGCACATTATCCCATCCTTTAAAGAATTGCTTATAAAGAAGCAAATTATCCCATTCTTGTGATAGATGCTTGTAAATTAGCCCATTATCCCATCCTTGAAAACGGATTTTTTAAAGTAGCTTATTATTCCATCGTTGTAAGAGATGATTATAAAGTAGCTTATTATTCCATCGTTGTAAGAGATGATTATAAAGTAGCGTATTATTCCATCGTTGTAAGAGATGATTATAAAGTAGCGTATTATTCCATCGTTGTAAGAGATGATTATAAAGTAGCTTATTATTCCATCGTTGTAAGAGATGATTATAAAGTAGCTTATTATTCCATCGTTGTAAGAGATGATTATAAAGTAGCTTATTATTCCATCGTTGTAAGAGATGATTATAAAGTAGCGTATTATTCCATCGTTGTAAGAGATGATTATAAAGTAGCGTATTATTCCATCGTTGTAAGAGATGATTATAAAGTAGCGTATTATTCCATCGTTGTAAGAGATGATTATAAAGTAGCTTATTATTCAAACTTCGTAAGAGATGCTTATAAAGGAGCACATTATCCCATCCTTGCAAGAGATGCTTATAAAGTAGCACATTATCCCATCTTTGTAAGAGTATCATGGGATAAGGGAAGAAGTATTGGGGGATAAGGGAGGCCGTATCAGTAGATATGGGAGACAGTATTAAGGAATAAGGGAGGCCGTATCAGTAGATATGGGAGACAGTATTAAGGAATAAGGGAGGCCGTATCAGTAGATATGGGAGACAGTATTAAGGAATAAGGGAGGCCGTATCAGTAGATATGGGAGACAGTATTAAGGAATAAGGGAGGCAGTATCTTGAGGTATGTGAGGCAGTATCATGGGATATGGGAGGCAGTATCATGGGATATGGGAGGCAGAATCAAGGAAGAATGGAGGCAGTATCAGGGAGAAAGAAGGCAGTATCAGGGGATAGGGGAGGCAGTATCGAGGGATAAGGGAGACTGTATCAAGGGATAAGGGAGACATTATCATAAGATAAGGGAGGCGGTATCATGGGATAAGGGAGGCAGTATCAGGGGATAAGAGGGGGCGTTATCAAGGGATAAAGGAGGCAGTTTAAGAGGATTTGGGAGGAAGTATGAGTGGATATTGGAGGACACAGAAAATTAAGTTTATTTACACTTTTTGTCAATTAAGTTTTCTGTAAATATGTTTTGGATTCGCGATCGGGGTGAGGGAAATTGTTTTGAAAACAAAAGAGGAAAATGGTTTTGCACAAAAATCTAAGATACCATGATCTAGAGAACCAAAACTCTATTAACTACCCACCAAATACTGCATATAGGTAAGTCTAATTTTGCCATTATGATTCAGCTTAAATGTCGGTTTTTGAGACATGGACAAATAATACAAAAGAAAAGTCGAGCACAAAATCTATTAAAAAATAGGGGCACTAACCCATGGCCCCATCCCATGAGTATACAAAGCAAAGTAAACCACGTTCAGACAACATGTTATTGATTTGATGTCACCTGCCATGAGCAATGCCATGAGACTATTACAAACTGAGTGTTGAAATGGTCGACGACCCCTTTGACAAATTACGATCATTTTCAGCACACTTTAACCATGACTAATAAGTGCTGACTAATAAGTGCTTACCAGCATACTCTGGACACTTCTCGACCACGTTCCACGTGTACTTCGCTGAACCTGGAACATGTAAACCCCCCCTTCCCCACCCCACCCCCCATGATCTCATGGTCCTGTTGGAGGCAGCAGTTTGTTGTTGGTGTCACCACGTGTTAAGACCATTTATCTTACCACGTGCCGGGAGAAGAGATGATGGGACAAATTTTAATGACTTCGGTTCGTGCCACTCCAAATTAGGAGATCGTTTTTGACTGTCAACATGGCCGTCACACTTTAGCCAGTGGATCTCAACCTGTTGTTTAGGACCACAACCCTCCCCCCCAACACCCCGTCCCCCTATATATTTATATATAAAAGAAAGTAAAAATTAACAATTTGAAAATCTATAATGGCCGCTTGACAAAAAAAGTCATTTTTTGGCTTTTTTTTTTTTTTTTTTTGGTGGGGGTGTTCCGTAATGTTGACAATGTCACGTGGGGGGGCGGTCCATTATGATCTGGTCTGGGGTGCTGAAGTGGAAAGCCTTGGTTAAAGGTCAAATTAACGTTGTTAAACTTGTTGAACACCAAGTCTACAAATATGGGGCAGGATGTCTACCTGTTGTTTTTTAACTGCTCCTTAAAGTTTACAATGATGACGGTCATGCCTGGGAAGGTGTTTCAGTAATGACTGGGACTGTGTTTCAGTCATGCCTGGGAAGGTGTTTCAGTCATGCCTGGGAAGGTGTTTCAGTCATGACTGGGAATGTGTTTCAATCATGACAGGGAAGGTGTTTCAGTCATGACTGGGAATGTGTTTCAATCATGACAGGGAAGGTGTTTCAGTCATGACTGGGAAAGTGTTTCAGTCATGACTGGGAAGGTGTTTCAGTAATGACAGGTTTATGTGGTAATAGACTTAATGGTGTCCTTGAACCTGCACATAGAGCACGAGGTTAAGTCATGTTTTTAACATGAGGTTTATTTTATTGACTTAATGGCGTCCTTGAACCTGCACGTAGAGCATGTGGGTTAGTTCTGCTATACAAATATTTTCATTAATTTTATTTTTTTTAAAGATGTTAATAATCTGTGAGCCAAACAGATGTAATGTCAGTAAAAAATGAATAGAGCCAAATTAGGCCCGTATTATTTCACCATCTTGAGTAGGGTCAACAATGTCTCAGATTTTATTTCCATCTGCGGTAGAGTCACTTAATGTCACGTTCTGTATCATACATTAGTGATGCACGATGATGCTCACACTCTGACCTGTGAACCTATGTGCTTCAAATATAAATGTAGCCCATTTTAAAGGGTTGGGCGAGGTTGGTTGGTGTGGGTGGTTGGAAACGTGTTTTGAATTAGGAGCAGTTTTCTTTTAATTAAATATATCTGATAAGAAAATATTTTGTTAGCCGCCGGCATGGGCGTCGTGTTACATCGTCACATAGGGGCGTCGTGTTACATCGTCACAGAGGGGCGTAGTGTTACATCGTCACATAGGGGCGTAGTGTTACATCGTCACATAGGGGCGTAGTGTTACATCGTCACATAGGGGCGTAGTGTTACATCGTCACATAGGGGCGTAGTGTTACATCGTCATATAAAGTAGCTTATTATTCCATCGTTGTAAGAGATGATTATAAAGTAGCGTATTATTCCATCGTTGTAAGAGATGATTATAAAGTAGCGTATTATTCCATCGTTGTAAGAGATGATTATAAAGTAGCTTATTATTCCATCGTTGTAAGAGATGATTATAAAGTAGCTTATTATTCCATCGTTGTAAGAGATGATTATAAAGTAGCTTATTATTCCATCGTTGTAAGAGATGATTATAAAGTAGCTTATTATTCCATCGTTGTAAGAGATGATTATAAAGTAGCGTATTATTCCATCGTTGTAAGAGATGATTATAAAGTAGCGTATTATTCCATCGTTGTAAGAGATGATTATAAAGTAGCGTATTATTCCATCGTTGTAAGAGATGATTATAAAGTAGCTTATTATTCAAACTTCGTAAGAGATGCTTATAAAGGAGCACATTATCCCATCCTTGCAAGAGATGCTTATAAAGTAGCACATTATCCCATCTTTGTAAGAGTATCATGGGATAAGGGAAGAAGTATTGGGGGATAAGGGAGGCCGTATCAGTAGATATGGGAGACAGTATTAAGGAATAAGGGAGGCCGTATCAGTAGATATGGGAGACAGTATTAAGGAATAAGGGAGGCCGTATCAGTAGATATGGGAGACAGTATTAAGGAATAAGGGAGGCCGTATCAGTAGATATGGGAGACAGTATTAAGGAATAAGGGAGGCCGTATCAGTAGATATGGGAGACAGTATTAAGGAATAAGGGAGGCAGTATCTTGAGGTATGTGAGGCAGTATCATGGGATATGGGAGGCAGTATCATGGGATATGGGAGGCAGAATCAAGGAAGAATGGAGGCAGTATCAGGGAGAAAGAAGGCAGTATCAGGGGATAGGGGAGGCAGTATCGAGGGATAAGGGAGACTGTATCAAGGGATAAGGGAGACATTATCATAAGATAAGGGAGGCGGTATCATGGGATAAGGGAGGCAGTATCAGGGGATAAGAGGGGGCGTTATCAAGGGATAAAGGAGGCAGTTTAAGAGGATTTGGGAGGAAGTATGAGTGGATATTGGAGGACACAGAAAATTAAGTTTATTTACACTTTTTGTCAATTAAGTTTTCTGTAAATATGTTTTGGATTCGCGATCGGGGTGAGGGAAATTGTTTTGAAAACAAAAGAGGAAAATGGTTTTGCACAAAAATCTAAGATACCATGATCTAGAGAACCAAAACTCTATTAACTACCCACCAAATACTGCATATAGGTAAGTCTAATTTTGCCATTATGATTCAGCTTAAATGTCGGTTTTTGAGACATGGACAAATAATACAAAAGAAAAGTCGAGCACAAAATCTATTAAAAAATAGGGGCACTAACCCATGGCCCCCATCCCATGAGTATACAAAGCAAAGTAAACCACGTTCAGACAACATGTTATTGATTTGATGTCACCTGCCATGAGCAATGCCATGAGACTATTACAAACTGAGTGTTGAAATGGTCGACGACCCCTTTGACAAATTACGATCATTTTCAGCACACTTTAACCATGACTAATAAGTGCTGACTAATAAGTGCTTACCAGCATACTCTGGACACTTCTCGACCACGTTCCACGTGTACTTCGCTGAACCTGGAACATGTAAACCCCCCCTTCCCCACCCCACCCCCCATGATCTCATGGTCCTGTTGGAGGCAGCAGTTTGTTGTTGGTGTCACCACGTGTTAAGACCATTTATCTTACCACGTGCCGGGAGAAGAGATGATGGGACAAATTTTAATGACTTCGGTTCGTGCCACTCCAAATTAGGAGATCGTTTTTGACTGTCAACATGGCCGTCACACTTTAGCCAGTGGATCTCAACCTGTTGTTTAGGACCACAACCCTCCCCCCCCAACACCCCCTCCCCCTATATATATATATATAAAAAAGAAAGTAAAAATTAAAAATTTGAAAATCTATAATAGCCGCTTGACAACAAAAATCATATTTTGGCTTTTTTTTTTTTTTTTTTTTGAAATAAA
>CAXITT010000396.1:636584-711758 GCA_964033795.1 Lymnaea stagnalis | reverse complement strand
GGGGCGTCGTGTTACATCGTCACATAGGGGCGTCGTGTTACATCGTCACATAGGGGCGTCGTGTTACATCGTCACATAGGGGCGTCGTGTTACATCGTCACATAGGGGCGTCGTGTTACATCGTCACATAGGGGCGTCGTGTTACATCGTCACATAGGGGCGTCGTGTTACATCGTCACATAGGGGCGTCGTGTTACATCGTCACATAGGGGCGTCGTGTTACATCGTCACATAGGGGCGTCGTGTTACATCGTCACATAGGGGCGTCGTGTTACATCGTCACATAGGGGCGTCGTGTTACATCGTCACATAGGGGCGTCGTGTTACATCGTCACATAGGGGCGTCGTGTTACATCGTCACATAGGGGCGTCGTGTTACATCGTCACATAGGGGCGTCGTGTTACATCGTCACATAGGGGCGTCGTGTTACATCGTCACATAGGGGCGTCGTGTTACATCGTCACATAGGGGCGTCGTGTTACATCGTCACATAGGGGCGTCGTGTTACATCGTCACATAGGGGCGTCGTGTTACATCGTCACATAGGGGCGTCGTGTTACATCGTCACATAGGGGCGTCGTGTTACATCGTCACATAGGGGCGTCGTGTTACATCGTCACATAGGGGCGTCGTGTTACATCGTCACATAGGGGCGTCGTGTTACATCGTCACATAGGGGCGTCGTGTTACATCGTCACATAGGGGCGTCGTGTTACATCGTCACATAGGGACGTCGTGTTACATCGTCACATAGGGGCGCCGTGTTACATCGTCACATAGGGGCGTCGTGTTACATCGTCACATAGATTATATTATTGAAAGATATATTTTTTTAAAGAGCCGCATCTATTGCTTTAAAAGCCGCTTACTGACTCTTAGCCGCATGTTGGCCAACCAGTAGTATACTAGCGCTCGTCTGACGTTTGTGCAGATCCTAAAATTGGATGTCTGGTGATACCACTTCATGAGATCTTAAAACGTTAAACAGAGTGCAATCTCACAGTCGTCAATAGAAATTTGGAGCCACCACCCCCCCACCCTCCACTCCGGGCCACTTTTTGGGTTCGTGCCATTGCAATCAATGTTCAAAGTTCAAATTCTTCAAATGACACACTTGCTTAGGCCCCTTGAAAATCCGATTCCTCCCCCCCCCCACTTCCCTCCAGGGTCCAGGAGACGGCTCTGGAGACAAGCCAATAACCTTTTACAGTATACCAAGCAACGTAGATATTTCAGAGGTAGCAGTCAGTGACGGCATGACGGATGAAACATCCTCGTAGCCTGACTCATGGGCACAACTCCACCCCACTTTTTCCACATTTCAGTTTAGTACAACTGCTTTCCATTTTCAAAGTTGATCGTTTGCATAAATATTTCTTTTACTACATCACTAATTCCCCCCCCCCCAACTGAAATATCCCAACCCGCACACACAAACAAAAATCGGCAAGCTTCACTCACTTGTAACAAACACATCACGCCAGCTGTGCAAGCTTCACTCACTTGTAACAAACACATCACGCCAGCTGTGCAAGCTTCACTCACTTGTAACAAACACATCACGCCAGCTGTGCAAGCTTCACTCACTTGTAACAAACACATCACGCCAGCTGTGCAAGCTTCACTCACTTGTAACAAACACATCACGCCAGCTGTGCAAGCTTCACTCACTTGTAACAAACACATCACGCCAGCTGTGCAAGCTTCACTCACTTGTAACAAACACATCACGCCAGCTGTGCAAGCTTCACTCACTTGTAACAAACACATCACGCCAGCTGTGCAAGCTTCACTCACTTGTAACAAACACATCACGCCAGCTGTGCAAGCTTCACTCACTTGTAACAAACACATCACGCCAGCTGTGCAAGCTTCACTCACTTGTAACAAACACATCACGCCAGCTGTGCAAGCTTCACTCACTTGTAACAAACACATCACGCCAGCTGTGCAAGCTTCACTCACTTGTAACAAACACATCACGCCAGCTGTGCAAGCTTCACTCACTNTCTCTATCTCTATATCTATCTCTCTCTCTCTCCACCCACCCATCTATCTATCTATATATATAATATATATATATATATATATATATATATATATATATATATATATATATATATATCATCTAATCTATATGTTTGTCTATCTGTCTGTCTGTCTGTCTGTCTCTCTATTTATCATCTATTTATTCAATATCTCAAACTTTGTCTCCGTTGAACATCAGAATTGATAAAGTGGCATCAACTATGGCTATGTTAAATAAGTGTGTGTGGAACAAAGCTCGAAACTATCTCTCTGACTCGTGTGCTCAGTACGCTTCTATTTAGCCGCGAATTGTGAACCACATATGCCAGTCATGAGTGGAAGCCCGAAATATTTTACCCAAAAAGTCTGCTGCATATTTTGCGAGTTCGATGACAGGACGAAGTGGTTAGCACAGCCTTTGGATTATGACAAAATGTTTAGTATGTATTCTGCTTTTAGCAAGAGGCGCCTTCGCTTGTTAGGTCATGTAAGGAGAATTGAGGAAGGCTGTATTCCAAAGAATCTGCTGAATTAGGAGTGTCAGAGAGGACAAGACTATATATATTTGTATACTGCATATATAAATATATATACAGCATTCTTCAGTCTTTGCGAGACGTTGGAGTAGCTAATTTGTTTAATTTTTAATACCACTCGCTATCATTAAGATCTTTCAAATTTCTGAATTATTATAAATTATTATCAAAGAGGGATAACCCAGAAATAAAAAAAAAATTGGAGCAATTGAATTTTTTTTTTCAAGAGGAAATATTGTTAAAACAGTTTTAGTCATTAATTTTTTGAGTCCAAACAGGTGGTTGAATAAAATTTAACTTTGTTTTAATAAATAATTCCAATTTTATATGAAAACACTGTTTTAACGAGAAATGTATGTAAGTCAGATATTAACAAGCTAAATGCTTTTTAACACTGATTTAAATTTTGCCTAATATCAAAAGTTTCTAGTTACTTTTAAACATGTGATGAAAGAGAAATAACGGAGTAAATGGGGTTTTTGTTCTCCAGAAATGTGACAAATTTAATGGGGAATAACTGTTGTTAACTTAAGAGATTTCAAGAAAATACACGGTATTATCCCTTTGACTGTAAAATATTCGTAGTTAAGTTGAATGGAAAATTATTTTCAGTCACTGGTAATCATGAAAGTACACGACACCCTTATTTCGAATTCTATAATTAATTAGTCACAGAATATATTTTTCACCGAAAATATACCGGGTACTTCAAACTTAAAGATTTTTAATAAAATTTAAATCAAATTTTTAAAACTGGTACTGTGATGGTAATGATAATGACAATTGAATAGCGGTAGTCAAATATTTATTTAATTCTTTTCTTATACATATAAGAATGGCGCTTTGTCCACAATTAATGATTTTAAAAAATTGAATTCTTGGGCCTTTCTCGAGATAAAAGTAGTATTAAATTCGAGGATAATTAATCGAAGTAGGTTTAGTCAGCAGCTTATTTTTTATTTTATCTTTTTGCAATCGAAGTATTTGAATGTGGTTGCAGTTTTGATTCAATAATGATTGCCAGGAGCCGGTTTATCCGTTTTCCACGCATATTTCATGACTTGCCAAATAAGGCAAATGACCAATGGCGGAAATGGTTGATGTTTCAAAATGCATCCATGCCCAGTCCATAATCAAAATGTAATGAAGAGTACCGTTTAACTTGAGCTAATTAACTTTAACTTGAGCTAATTAACTTTGCTCAAGTCTATCTACAATCATTGTTGAAGTATATTAAGAAGAACTGAAGGGTAAATATATTATAGATCATTTTATTGACAATGCCAACAACTAATGGCTAACGCCAAAAACACAACTGAAAAAAAGAAAATTGGTTTTATTTTTAAAATGTCATTTATATAATATAATAACTAATTTATATTGTCATTGTTTTGAAATTAAACCACCATTTTCAAAAATACTTTAATATAACATTACAATGATTACATGGTAATCTACCACTGGAGGCAAGTACCCTGGAAATTCCAGAAAAATGGGAATCATAATTTCATTGTCAAAATGGTGACCTCCACTTTTTAATTTACTGAGGGTATCTTTTTGTCTTTTATAGTCGATTATATGCATAATTATTATTATAATAAATTCTACATCCTCAAATTACTTAAAGCCGACATCTTACTTGTTGTATTGAGAGTTGGTTTGAAATAGGTTAATAATCAATAACCTTTTTTTAAAATAATTGCGCTCAATAATTATAATTTTCAAAAAATCCCTCTAATTTAGTTTATAGGTTCATTTACAACATATCCAAAATTCATGAGTGTAGACCATGGAATGGGTAGGCTTCAAAAACAAAAGTCACAGATGTCATGTAATTTGTCATAATGAATTGCCACCGTGCTTGTCTGCTTATTGCCAATTATCGATAGTAGCAGTGGGTTAATTAATAAGGCAGTGTCTACACTTAAATCTCAGCACTATTTGTCCGGCAACCAAGTCACATGACCGCCGTTACAAAGTGGGGAGAGATATTTGTCCATTAGACTTGTCACGTGACCCCGAATGATTCAAAACTATTGTTAATCTTAAAACCTATTTCTCTACCAAGTAATGTACTGAGTATCTTGCAAACAAATAATAGAAAAAAACACTTGGGTATATTACCAAAACAAAGTGGGGGTTAAGTAATGATGCATTCTAGAAGGAAGCAATGCTGAGAGGGATAGAATTATGGTTTATAAAAATTACAAATGCTAAAAAAATTATAGTGAGGATGATAAATAATTAAGTTTAATGGCGGAGAGGGCGATAGTTTACAAAGAAATAGACCCTACATCTTAATATAGGGCGGATATAGTGGTGGCCTAGCCTACTTCTCATGCAATACTAAATATTAACCCAGAAATACATCTTTATTGACATAGGTCTATTGAAATCTACTGGTATTATTTTATTTGGTTCATATTTTAAATTTAGGCTTCAAGGTCTAAGGTAGAGCTTTACAAGATGTAATAACTAAGTTTAGGGACTTTTTTCTTTGACTTTGAAGAGTTGGAATCAAATAGACTAGTAATAGTAATAGTCAAACCATTACTACAATTACACTTTATGTATCTCAGAGCATTTGAATATATTAACATGTTCAGCATTTATTTATTATCTTGGGATCGGAATATCAATGCAATGCAACTATTTTGCAGGCGACCACTTGTCACATGACCTGCCAGAATAATAATGCCTACCCGTCGTCCGTCGGTCACGTGACATGCCTGCCGGGCGTATATCTCCCGCACTATTTGTCCGGCGCGCCGGATGTGTAGACGCTTCAAATTAATAATTCATTAAATTAATGGGAAATGTAACTAATAATAAATCATTTTATATAAATAAATAATGTCTTATAACATAAATAATTATTGGCTCATGAAGTATCAGTGGTTTTAATTTTTGGCTGACATGGGATTGATAAGCACTTGTCTTTGCCTTATATAGGCTTAGTGTCCACAGGCTGTAGGCCTACTATAGACATAACTTAGGGTTTAGGCCTAGACCAACCCAACTTATTTGTAGAGCCTATTATAATGAATTATTAAAATTATATATGTAATATTTAAAGCTATGCAATTATATTTTAATGAATACTGTGATTCTTAAGGTTTAAACTAAGTATAAAATTTTAAAATATTCACTTACCTTTGGTATTGAAATATCCTATAATCACATACCATAATATTCCACAAGAGAATTTTTATATAATCCTCAGTTTCTAAAAAAAAAAAAAACATTCTTTCTGCCACAAATATCCAAGAATTCATGAACATATTACTAAAGAAGAGTCATAAAAGCTTATACTTACCTCAAGCATATGACTACAACTTATTTTAATTTCTATCAACCACCAAAGTTGATTCTGTCAATACATGTTGATTTATGAAACAAGGTTACTAACTTAAAATAATGACATGCTTTTTTTTTTTTTGTTCATATTCAGACATTCATGTGATATGGGACAAAATACATATATATAAAATGGTAAAATAAAAAGTGTAGTTACCAATTTTAACTAAATGAAACAAATAATCCCTTTATTATTTGTTTATACTTTTAAATGTTAAAAAATTCCACAGAAAATTTGAAATTAAAATATAAAGAATATTATTATGATTTTGGGGGAATTAAAAAAAAAATATTTAAACAAAATTAATTAATTACAAATTAGTGATAAGTCAGCATATTTACACATTGATAAATAGGAAAATAATAAAGTTTTTTTGTTTTTTTAATTTATGTGGCATATTAACTAAAACTAACTTATATTTTGTGGCTTTATTTACAAGTACTCTTATTTAACTATGTCCCTGTAAGTATTATATTTTTGTCCCATTTTATAATAAAGTTATAAGAGTTTTAAAAAAAAAAAGCAAATGAGGGTCAGAAATTGTGAAGGAAAATCCCATAGTGAAAAAGTGGTTTTGAGGTCCCTACTAAAAAATTCATAACTTTCTATTCTCCATGGTTTATACAGCTGTAGTATTTTTTATATTTTAAAAAAGTTTTGAAATTTTCATGAAAGTACCTATAAAAAAAAAGGTGTGCTTAAGCTTAGGTATATGTGATAAATGTGTAAAGATCATGGGTTTTGGGGTCTTAGCACAGTGTTGTCTCATCCTAAGCAGAGTGACGTCACTCAGGGGAATTCCAACACTGGACTTGGGGTGACAGGACCAACAGAACTTTCCGGTTCTTCACTGAGCGTTATTTGCGTTTAAAACATGATCGATGTCGATTCAGTTACGGTTAAAATGAAATTTTCCGTTGTTTTTATTAACATTCAACTTACAAGTTTAAAAAGAAATAAAAAGACTAAATCATCCTTGCTGATACCCCAAGTTGAACGCCGGAAAAAGGACGCGAGCATAGTTAAAAGTGCTTTTTTATTGTTTGAAAGCAAAATACCCGTATGCCACTCATTTATGTTATTATAATAGTAATAATAGGTACTTTCGCAGAAATTTGAAATATTTTTCTATTGCCATAAAAGATACATTATTTTAAAGGTCTACCTTTAAGCTTTGCAAAAACACCAATTTCATCTTTCTATGTTATTATAGAGAAATAAAAGTTATATTTTTTGGTGAAATTTGTATACCCCCTAAATGATTAACTACCAGATTGAAAAACGGGCTGTGCCCAATTCAATTTAGGTCACATTTTGCCATTTTCAAATGTATGTGCTGTAGGCCTACTATAGACATAACTTAGGGTTTAGGCCTAGACCAACCCAACTTATTTGTAGAGCCTATTATAATGAATTATTAAAATTATATATGTAATATTTAAAGCTATGCAATTATATTTTAATGAATACTGTGATTCTTAAGGTTTAAACTAAGTATAAAATTTTAAAATATTCACTTACCTTTGGTATTGAAATATCCTATAATCACATACCATAATATTCCACAAGAGAATTTTTATATAATCCTCAGTTTCTAAAAAAAAAAAAAAACATTCTTTCTGCCACAAATATCCAAGAATTCATGAACATATTACTAAAGAAGAGTCATAAAAGCTTATACTTACCTCAAGCATATGACTACAACTTATTTTAATTTCTATCAACCACCAAAGTTGATTCTGTCAATACATGTTGATTTATGAAACAAGGTTACTAACTTAAAATAATGACATGCTTTTTTTTTTTTTGGTCATATTCAGACATTCATGTGATATGGGACAAAATACATATATATAAAATGGTAAAATAAAAAGTGTAGTTACCAATTTTAACTAAATGAAACAAATAATCCCTTTATTATTTGTTTATACTTTTAAATGTTAAAAAATTCCACAGAAAATTTGAAATTAAAATATAAAGAATATTATTATGATTTTGGGGGAATTAAAAAAAAAATATTTAAACAAAATTAATTAATTACAAATTAGTGATAAGTCAGCATATTTACACATTGATAAATAGGAAAATAATAAAGTTTTTTTGTTTTTTTAATTTATGTGGCATATTAACTAAAACTAACTTATATTTTGTGGCTTTATTTACAAGTACTCTTATTTAACTATGTCCCTGTAAGTATTATATTTTTGTCCCATTTTATAATAAAGTTATAAGAGTTTTAAAAAAAAAAAGCAAATGAGGGTCAGAAATTGTGAAGGAAAATCCCATAGTGAAAAAGTGGTTTTGAGGTCCCTACTAAAAAATTCATAACTTTCTATTCTCCATGGTTTATACAGCTGTAGTATTTTTTATATTTTAAAAAAGTTTTGAAATTTTCATGAAAGTACCTATAAAAAAAAAGGTGTGCTTAAGCTTAGGTATATGTGATAAATGTGTAAAGATCATGGGTTTTGGGGTCTTAGCACAGTGTTGTCTCATCCTAAGCAGAGTGACGTCACTCAGGGGAATTCCAACACTGGACTTGGGGTGACAGGACNCTGATGAATCGAATTATTTTCAATGGTACAGACTTCTCCGCAGCTTGACAGAGGGTGTTAAGGATGTGTGCATTTACTTGAGCAATTTCAAGGATCCAATAAAAGATTTTCTTCTACTACTTCCTGTCTTCCTTTGAAAGTTGTCATAATAGGATACCATCTGATCACTATGGCCACATCCATTCATGCACAGCTTATAGTGTTGCACTAATTTTGGCTTTTCAAAAATTTTACCTCATCTAGTGGCCACCTGGTCCATTTGTACTAAAGTGTTGGTAGATACAACAATACATGGCTTTTTAGTTTTCTTATCTCGCCAAGCAACACATATCTGGGACCCATGTCTATTGGTGTACCACGTTGCTTCTCTGCTCCGTGCGGAAGAGAAATGGTCTTTAGTTAAAGCGGAAAATCTTTTATGCTTATGTTGACTGTGCCAGTTTAATTAATTCCCCTACTCAACACATGAGTAATTAGTGGCCACAGTGTAGTATCAGCCGAAACATGGTGGCCTTTTCCAATTCCTTGCAGCAGGTAATCAAACACCTTTACTTCCTGACATGCATGGTCATTGCCAAGGACAGATGAAGTATGTCAATACAGAGAAGACATACCCTGTATTGAATCACACACACCAAGTATCTTGATGTGATGCTTGCTTGGCGGCATTATACTCTTTGTGCTTCAAGCATCTGCTATATCTTATCATTTAATCAATGGCTAGATCCTCGAATGGATAAAAATGCACCCTGAAACTTTGAAATTAGGGAATTCAAGAATGGCTCTACTTTATCCTTGCCAACAGATTCAGCATCTCCGGCATGCATCATGGTATGATAAATGATTTCCAATCTCCTCCTGGGACACATTTGACTGTACCACGTGGCTTAGTTATGTGGTGCGTGTGAGCCCAATAAATCGCGCACTGATGTTTTTTTTTATCCAAACCCATTTCGGTAGTCACTGATAAAAATTTTAAAAGCTCATATTCATTAATGGGTATCCAATTTGCAAGTGTACTATTTTCATTTTGCAAACAAACCTGGTTTTATTTCTTTTCTTACCTTCTGCATAATCATTGTCACCAATAAGTCCAACAGATCTGGGCTTATCAAGGTAATCCAACAATCCAGTTCAGATGAAGGTGCATTTAGTGTTGCATGTAACCCTGGCACCCGAGTTGGAATAAAGGGAATGCTCCCTTTTCTTTGCACCCTCAGTTACTTCTCTGAACAGATTTACATTATTACCTGCACCTTTTGTCAACCTAGTTGTTGTCTTANCAATAAGTCCAACAGATCTGGGCTTATCAAGGTAATCCAACAATCCAGTTCAGATGAAGGTGCATTTAGTGTTGCATGTAACCCTGGCACCCGAGTTGGAATAAAGGGAATGCTCCCTTTTCTTTGCACCCTCAGTTACTTCTCTGAACAGATTTACATTATTACCTGCACCTTTTGTCAACCTAGTTGTTGTCTTAGCATTTTTAGGGATTTTAAATGGTCCAGGATGTGCATGCATCAAAATTACTGCTAGAGCTAGAATTATTGTCAACATCATTTTCAGTGTCCTCGTCATCATTAGACGTTCACCATCTGTTGAAATAGTTTTCTGGCCTGTTCAGCAGTTAGACGATGTATACAAGCGCCTTTATTAACCCTGTTGCTTGTTGCCATGGTAAACAAATTTTACAGATTTGTAACTAGCTCGGAAATTAAATCAAAATTAATGAACAGCTGGTTCTGCCAAAAGTATGCATTTAAAAAAGAAACATTCTGTCAGTGCATTAAAATCTCGAACCACAATGGCATGGGAACATAATACTATAAATATTTGATTAGTTTCACTACGACTCAAACATTGCCGTTGCCAGCAGGTCGTGTCATAACGAAAGAGATCATGAGCCGCTCCTAACTTAAAGAGGTTGAATTTTACCAATTCCAATAGTGGGTGAACTTTTACAATACAATATATTAATTAGATGAAGCTATTCTACTTTCCCTTTGAGTACCTAGAATCTTTTGTCTCAACACCCATTGCTGGTGTCAAATCAATGATTACACCATGTACGTGATTTAATTGTTTTTACTTATTATAATGGTAACTTCAGGTTAAAATTGTCCATAGCATATTGTCTTCATATAAATGCAAGCTTGTGCCATAATAGAGTTAGAGTTTCTGTCTTTCTACTAATTCATGTGTTATTTTACTTCCAGGTTGAAGGTGTTTTCAAGGAGATGACTTGAAGACCCCCATAACTGCAAAACTTCACTGCTGCTCTTATGATGAACTTGCAGGAGGAGTCAGGACAATGTCTCAGGAGGAGTCAGGACAATGTCTGGTCAACATTTTACAACAGGTAAATATCTTTTTATCCCATTTACTTTTCATTAACTGTGTGATTGTTGTTTTTTTTGGTAACATTCTAGCTTGATGCTTGATTAATGACACTGGGGATTAATCTTGAGGTAACTAACCATTTATTGGACATTTATGCCGGTCGATCACAAGCCAACCCTCTTAGAGTTGGCTGGGAAAACTTTGAAAAATGCGTAAATATCTCATTAGCCGACCCATCAATAATATTCCAGTAGATGCAATAGGGAAGAAAAAAATATTTTTAAAAAATGCAAAGCGTTCAAAACTTATTATTTGCAAGTAAAAAGACTTGAAAAACTAAACATGCAGTATGATTTATAACACAGATACCGGTGCTCATTTTGCAGGTCTGCCGATTATATGTGATAACTGTCCTGAACATTTCCAAAAATAGAACCTTGGTAATTTGCACAAACAATTTCATTCTTCTATGCAGGTAATTTGACTTTAGCCACAGCCGATCACATCAGTTGCAAAATGAGGACAAAATAAGTAGACTAACCCAATTCTGCACAGGCCTTAATGTTGACTTCAGTTTAAGAAAATATAGAAAAGCTACAATTAACTCTGCATCTGGAGATGTCCCATCCACCCCCTGCACATAAGGCACAAGAACATTTAGTGACAGAATCAGTGTCCTTGGAGATAACCTCCTATGACCCATCCACCCCCTGCACTTAAGGCACAAGAACATTTAGTGACAGAATCAGTGTCCTTGGAGATAACCTCCTATGACCCACTCCGAGCACCCCACTTATTCTTTTGAAATATATGTTTTTTTTAAGTAGGCTTATGAATGAGTGTCTACTGTAAATGCTGACATTTGATTTCTAGCCATGTCTAGACTTAACCTTTACGGTACTGAACTACTTTTGCTTTTATTGTCTCAGTACCGGCCATTAATTGGCTAATTATTCCCTGTGGCCCAGACATTATTTTGGAACGAGTCAAAATTTGATGGGACTGTTAATTTATTTTGTAACTTTTTTGTTTCAAACAATTGATAATAACATGTAGAGAATTATCTGTTAAGAAATGGACAAGGGTGTTTAAAAAAACACTTCTAATCCCAATTAAAGCTCAATAATATTTTCAGAACAAAAGGTTTCATCAAGTGGGCGTAAGTCGCCAACAACAATAGCGATTAGGTAGCGCCATGGAAACAACAAATACAGATCCGTTAAAAAAACTCAGTAATTGGTCGATTTTCATAATTTAAATTAAATGCAAATTAAAATTCGACTATTCCCCTAACGTATAAACATTCTGCCCGAGACTGTGATGAAAGGTTATATCCTCATTTCTGTGTTTATATTAGATACCCCTCTAAGTCATCATGAACAATAGTCAATACCGCTGGTAGCGCCATGGAAACAACAAATACAGATCCGCATAAAAAACTCAGTAGTTTGTCGATTTTCATAATTTAAAAGGCAAATTAAAATTTGACTATTCCCCTAACGAATAAACATTCTGCCCAAGACTGGGGTGAAAGGTTATATCCTCATTTCTATGTTTTTATTAGATAACCTCTCTATGTGGCAAATAGACGCGCTTGGGTCACAGGGAAAAATTAGGTCACTGCAAAAAGACGCGCCGGGTACTGTAAGGGTTAATTATGTTTGATCATTCTCAAACAACATCCATGAATTCAAATTAAATAATCATAATAATAAGTGTGTAGCTAAATAAATGAGAGATGCTGATCATCATCATCAACGCACTACAGCCCATGTAGGGACCTGGTCTGCTCCACCACATCCACTATCCATTCAAACATCAGTGGCGCTAAAGCCCATATATGGCCCTGGCCTGCTCCACCACATCTGTCCATTCAGACATCATCAGTGGCATTACAGCCCACATGGAGCCTTGGCCTGCTCCACCACATCCTTTCTTTTAATCTAATCCATCCCTTTTGGCCTCCACGCACAGACCTTCAGGTGATTAAGTACCACTCTACATCATCAATCTATCTCGGTCTACAGATGAGCCATCAGCCCCTAGGCTTCTATCTATCTCAGTCTCGGTCTACAGATGAGCCATCAGCCCCTAGGCTTCTGCCTGTAGATCACTTTTGCTGCTCTCCAATGTAATGTCCTCAGAGTGTACTGTCCAGCACAGCCTGCCCCTTTTAATTGCAGCGACTATGGTTGGGTCTTTGAGCAACTGATACATCCCCATCCATCATTATCTAACACTGGACTGTATATTTTTTGTATTGAACAGGTTCTTGGCTTTTGTCTGACTGTTGTGCATTACCACTGGTCTTATAATAATAAAAGTGGTGCATAGGGCTGTCCTAGTTTTCCTTGAGAGATTTCTGCTTCCTTGTAGTATTAGGTTATGTAGGCCGAAATAAGCACAGTTACCTGCTGTTATCCTTTTGCAAGTAGCCACTTTCTCAAAGGTGTAGTAGTAGTTTACAAATACAAATATTTGAAAGTAGCCACTCTCTTAAAGTTGTGTTAGCTCCTAAGATATTTAAAAGTAGCCATTCTCTTAAAGGCGTGAGAGTAGCTCCTAGATATTTGATACATGATAGTGAGTCTCCTTGTCTGAGAACCTGATTTATTGGAAAGTCCCTCAAGTGCTTTTCCTGTACATGGATATTCTTTTTTGGAGTTAGCCATCGTCATGTAGAAGCCGTGTACGTTTATTAGGGAACCCCAAGTTCTTGTAGTGCATCATACTATGATGCACTACAGAATCATACAGATATTTCCTGTCTAAGCCGTTGTGTAATCCCCTTATTGTTGGTGTATGAGGATGTTGTATTCTTAGCATTTCTTCTGGAGATATCTAATAGTAAAGATCTGTGGTTTATCTATTCTGTGGGAATCCACATTGATGGTCACTTAGAATATGTTCAGTATATCTTTCCAGTTTTCTTGCTATTAATGTGTTGAAAAATTTTGTAGGTTAAATTAAGTAGGAAGATTACTCTATAATTTGAGCATTCCATTTTTAGATCCTCTCTTGTGAATTGAGCACAGTACTCCTTTTATTTGGCATTTCTTCTTCCTGTCAAGTTCTGGATATGAAGTCATGTTTTTGTCTGTGCAGTTTCCACCTAGTTTTATCAGTTCTACAGTCTTAATCAATTTTTTATGAGCTGTAATCATTCTTCAACAGGAATGAATGGTCAAGAGAAATCACAAGATGAATGGTCAAGAGAAACCACACATCAACAGGACATGTTCCAATGATCTTCCATGTCATAGAAGTCATTCCATTAAATTAAATGTCAACTTTGGACAAGATAAGGTATGTGAACTTTTACTATGAAATGAATGAGTGTGATATGTTTGTTAGGCCACCGGGGTATAGCATTGTTCTCAGTGTATAATAAATACTTAAAGTTATAGAGCAAAATAGTTTATAAAACACCTTTAGTATAATGATCTGCCCCTAACCCACTATCTTGGCTAAGCAATGGGACATAACGTCATTTAAAATGTATGTATTATTTTGAACAAAAGAAATTAAATATTAAACAAGCAATAGTCATTGTTATTTAAAATTGTATTAAATATAATAAAACAAGCAATAGTCAATGTTATTTTAAAGTGAATTAGATATAATAAAACGAACTAAAATCATTGTTATTTAAAATGGTATTAAATATAATTAAAAAAGCCAAAGTCATTGTTATTTAAAACATTAAAAAAATGAGAATGAGCAAGGGCATCCTTATAAGGCCAAAGAGATGAATTAATTTAAATACGTTAGCATTCTTGATAGTAATGATAGTGATTTTCTATTATTTTACGGAAATCGAATAAATTTAAACATGTCTGCTTTTATTTTAGTTAATGTTTAATTATTATTATAATAAATTACAAATACATTTAAAATAACAATTAAGCATTTTATCTGAATTAAGTAGTCATGACATTTTTTTATATCAAGTTATATATATATATAAGAATGAACTAGACTGGCCATAACGCCAAAGAAATGAAGCGATTTAAATACGTTAGGATTCTTAAAAACAATGATAGTGGTTTTCTATTATGTTACGGAAAGGGAATAAATATTGAAGTATTATTACTATAAATTGCAAATGCTTTTAAAATAAAAATAAAGGAACTAATTTAAGCATTTTATCTGAGTTTGAAAGTTATGAGAAAAAATTTAATTTAAAAATTATGATCCAAGAATTACAATATAATCACATTTATCAGGAAAATCCAAACATCTGTTGTTTTAATTTGTTTTTTTTTTTAGTAAAATTAAAACTAATTTCTTCTAAATAAACAAGTAAATGACTTCATAGAACAAGTTGCCTATTTTAGCCAAAATCTAGGTTTCTTTGATTTATAGCCGAGCGTGACAAAAGTAATAATGTATTTTGCCCTTCTTAAAAGCAAAATTAATCAATATAATTTTGTGCTTTTTAAATTGTTAACCAAACACAAAAATTTAGCTTAGTATTTTTAACAATTAAATTTAATAAGATTTTACTTTTTTTTTTATTCATTCCTAAAATATACTTTTATTAAATTTATAACGTTATAAAAAAATTAAGCTTTAAAAATACTTTTAATAACAATATGCATTTTAAGTTTTAAGTCAATCAGTGCAGCAAAACTCCACAGCTAAATAGCATTCACTAATGCACTAATCACTCATCCAAAAATGTGTGTTAGCATATATAGGGGGCTAATTAATTTTTTTTATAAATCTCATAATTTGATTTTTGCCCCAAGCAGTATAAGATACGCCTCAGAATAAAGGAATGAATTTGATAAATAATTAATCTTTTTAGGTTCATACATATCGAGGGTATGAAATAGGATGTGTACATTTTTACATGGATGACAATATCTTTAAACTCTATGATATTACAGTTGTGAAATAGAGATGTTCCATTCTCTTTTTACAATTCAACATATGTTTACCAATAAAGAAAATCAATGGCCTTAATTAACACAGCATAAGATTTTCTTTCAAAATTGAAAATATAAAAAAAATATATTTTTGTTTTTACTTTGTGAAAAGTAAAGTGGAAGTAAAGGGTAAAGCGGGCGTATAATTTGACGAAATTGATTATATTTCTTTTAAAAAGACACTCAAGGCTGTTATAGATGTGAAAAAGGGTTAAAAGATTTTTCTTTAGATAAAAGAATTCTTTGTTTTATGATTTTCTAATAATATAGTTGAAAAACAAGGCAAAAGTTTGGTTACATTTTTAATGAGGATATCAATATTAAATAATTACATTAATATAAATAGATTTTTCTTTAGATAAAAGAATTCTTTGTTTTATGATTTTCTAATAATATAGTTGAAAAACAAGGCAAAAGTTTGGTTACATTTTTAATGAGGATATCAATATTAAATAATTACATTAATATAAAATATGTTTAAAATGGTATATAAAGTTTTTGTTGTAAATTTAAGATTAAGTTTTGCACAATTTTCGAGAAAAAAATATATTTCAGGGGCACATAAAGGGCTTGGGTCGGCCCAACATTTAACAATTTAAAAACACAAGATATCTAAAGTATTTCTCTAGCATAGAAATCAGCTGTCAATTGACCCCTTTAGTGACATTAATGATTTAATTAGTGGTCATTTAGATTTGGTAATTTAAGGTCATGTTTAGAGAAGGAAAAAAGATGTATTTTAGGGGTGCAAAAAGGGGTATGGTAGGCGTATAATATATAGTAGAAAAATACTCCTCAAAACTTATTGACGTTAGAAATTCTCAAAACGTATTGATGTTAGAAATGTAAATATCATTACATAGATACTTTTTTTTTAAAGCAAGAAATTATTGCAAAGTGCCTACCATTATTTTTAAAGCAAGAAATTATCCCGATAATATTGGATGATATATTGATTAACTGATTGAATACTTTTATAGGCACTCTGATATATTCTAGTTAAATATAAAAATAAAATTGAATTAAACTGTATAGTAATAACAATCGTGATAAAAAGTAAAGTTTATCTAAAAAGAATAACCTTTTAATTATATCTGAACTATCAATGCATGTATTTTCCAAAATTCACATACTGTCACTATGGTCACCGTAGCCTGCAAGTATTATTACCTTACAATGCAACAGTCTTGATTTTTATGGTCTTAGCTTATTTCCATGCTTGGATTCCCAACTGCTGTGGATCTGTTTCTACATGGTCTATCCAAGTCTAGGTCTGCCTTTGAGCTGCTCTCATCTCGGTGTTCCGCCCAATGCAACCTGCCCTTTTTTTAATGTGTTCTTCTAGCATGGTATCCGTATTGATTCTTTATTGGCCTCTATATATTTTTTGGAGAATTTGTCTCTACCATGTGTCCAATAAATTTTCTGCTGCTTTTGTTTGGGTCCTGTTTCCACTGATGTATATTACTATTGGTCTTATTACAGTTGTATGAATAGTTTTCTTTGTTTGTCTCGTGATGTTTTTACACCACTGAACTAGGCTCTGATGTTTGCTAATATTATTTCCGTGACTAAGTTATTACCTACTACAAGGCTGTAGGTTCTGATTTTGGTCTTCATCTATCTGCCATCTGGGGAGCCTCCAAAGGGCAGATGAGTAACTCCCCACCAGATTTTAAAAGTTTAGTTACCACCATAAACGCTCCATATAATGGAAGAAATATTTGCTAAACATATGGACGTACAAGTAAATGTTCATTCAACGATATATATAGGCCGAATATGGCTATGTATCAAAATGTTCTTGGCCCACTCAGCATTTTTGTCACTCGTATCAGTATCACCACAGTTAATTTAAATAGTATAATGATTTAGCGGACTTTGACATAGTTATGTTAAAATAAATTTTCCTTTCTTACATTCATATTGCATAGTTAATAACTTTATAGGAATAAGAGTAACTGATCGCATTGTACACGGACAAGTCATTTTAGGGGAAACACTGAGATATACCAAGTATATTATTATGGTGAGTTTGATACATCTATTGGGGGGGGGGGGGGGGGGAGTGGTATAAGAAAATTATTGTTGGACTAAGCCTCAGTATTTATACTGTACCCAATTCTAACAGGACTGCAAAAGTTGACTGATAGTACCAATGTTTATAAAGAAATCTAAATGTTTGTAACTTCTTTGGTAATTTAAGAGCTAAAAAGTTCTGTATGGCTTTCTAAGCTGGGCTGATAAAATGACCAGATTGAATTAGCATCTAATATTAGTAGTTGGTGCAAAGGGCATCATTCATCACCCTATGATTGTAGATAGCTATGAACGACACTTTGAAATTAGTAGTAGTTCAGCATAGTACTGGCCGGTGACAAAGGTGATGAATGAAGTGAATTGGAACTGATGTTCAGCTGAACTCACGAACATGGCTACCCCTTTGGTGTTAAAATCACTATTGTCAATGACAAGTTTTACAATTTTAAAAGGGCATAAACTAATTTACAATTGTATATTTTTTTTATCATGAGTGGCGCTACAGCCCATGTAGGGCCCTGGCTTGTTCCTCACATGCTTCCATTCGGAGCGATCCTTGGCTTTGCTCCTACAACTGGTGTAAATCCTTCCCTACATCGTCGATCCATCTCATTCTTGGACGACCGGTGAGTTGCCTGCCCCACTACAATCCGGAATCATTTCAATATGTTCTGGCCAGCGCAGTCTGACTTTTTTGTATTGTTGCGACTGTAGGTGGGTCTTTGTACAATTGGTATAGCTCTTGGTTTGTACAGATTCTCCAAAAATCGTTTTCTATTATTGGACCATATATTTTTCTGAGGATTTTTCTCTCCCGTGTATTGAGCTGGTTCTCTGTTTTTCTGGAAAAGGTCCAAGTCTCACTAGCGTAAGTTAATACTGGTTTTATAATAGTGGTGTATATTGTCTTCTTTGTTCCTCCCCTTGAGAGGATTTTGCTTCTCAGTAGCATTTGTAGGCTGAAACCAGGGCAAGGCGGACTTTTCAATAAGTGCGATTGTGGCTAGCACGAACATCGCCAGCCAGGTCAATTTGGAACACAGACTTATCCTGACTTATGGCATTTTGACGCCAGATGGGATTAATGTTATGTCTCTGTTCACAGCTTGACCCTAGCTACGCCCCTCCACGTTCTGACCTATCACAGTGAACTTTTTTTAAACTCTCACTCACTTTCCTTCTGCCATACTTCTTTGCTGCCCACAGATAGTACGTACCAGCTAAGTGCTATTCCTTATTTTTATTTTGATACCGTTTTTTCTGTTGTTTTGTTCGCTGACAAAGGCTTTCTGCCGACACGTTCGCTGTTTTGTTGCGTTTATTTTTTCAGGTTTAACCGTACTCACCTCCGACTTTATTTCATTGTGCTTGTTTATAGTCGCCCTTAGATATTTGAATGTAGCCATTCTCTCAAATTTATGGTAGTTTATATTGTCGTCAGTGTGGGTGTTTTGTGACATTATCATATATTTTGTCTTAGCTTCATTTACCTCAAGACCAGCTTTGACAGTCATTTTCAAGTTTCTACCCAGTAGTGCTATATCGTCTGTATATGCCAGGTACTGCAATGGCTGGTTATATTAAGTACCTGATGGTTGTTGTTCTGTAATACCTCTCTGGAAGTAGCTTGTTATGGCTCCACTGGTGCTCACGTGTATGCTTCTAACTTCTTCTAGCGTGATGTTAAACAGGATACATGATAGTGAATCTCATTGTCTGAGGCCCTGATTAACTGGGAATTCTCTTGAGTATTCTTTCTTCCTGTACATTGATTCTACTTTTGGAGTTAGCCATTGTCATATGTATGAGCCGGTTAAGTTTATTAGTGACTCCAAGTTCCTGAAGAGTATTGTTTAGGTAATTTTTAAGCTATCATGTGCTGTTTTGTATAGTTGGTGTATGTCGATTTTATATTTGTAGCATTTCTCCAGGAGACATCTAATAGTAAAAATATGATCCGTGGTTGACCTATTCTACAGGAATCTGCATTAGTAGTCCCCTAGGATCTGTTCACTATACCTTTCCCGTTTTCTTGCTATAAGTTTTGTGAGGATTTTGTATATTACATTAAGGAGGGAGATTCCTCTGTAGTTTGAGCAGACCAACTTAGATGCTTTTTGTGAATTGGGATTATGAGTGCAGTGTCCCCCCTCCTGCCAAATCTGGATATGAGGTGGTGTATTTGCCTATGCAGTTCATTTCCACCTTGTTTTATAAGTTCTGCAGAGATTTTTTTATTTTTCATGGTAAAGTTCACATCTTTTATTTCATTTAGTGTTGGTTGGTTGACCAATGGGTCAGGTCCTTCTTGAGGTAAAGCTTAATCCTCATTGGTTTATCCACCTGAGCCATTCAGTAAGCCTTCAAAGTGTTGTGCCCATCTTTCTTTCTAGTACTCTTCTGCTCTCTGTGATGAGATAGATTTTTTTGGTTAAAATAATCTTGTAGGACTGAGATATTGGCCTTTCAAAACAAAGGCCTAATTTATATGAATGGTTTTTTTAAATGAAAGATAATGAAAATATGACTAAGAAAGTTCAAATTCTAATAGTGAACGTATTGAAGAATAGGGTATAATAATAAAAAAAGTATTAAGCAATAATTATGTTTTGTCAATAAAATATTTCTATAAACATAAATAACTTAATATTTTATTAAAACTAATAAAACTGAAAGCATAAGGTTTTCTGTGTATGTTTATTGGCTTGTACTTATTGTTTAAAGGTTAGGATTACATATCAAAGGGTTGACAACAGAACAGCATTATTGCACTTGACAGTTTGTGGGTTACGATACTTTCTACCTGCCATTCCAAGGTCTAAACACTTCAAATTTTTAAGTATATAAATAAATATTTTAGGAAATCCTTATTTTAAAATAAAGTATCTATGTAATGATGATGGTATTTCTAAAATCATTTTTTTTTTTTCATGTTTATTATCTATATATTAGCCTATCCATTTTTGCAAGCCTGAATCACAATTTTTTCTCTAAACATGTGTCCCTAAATTTCTTTTACATTAACAGAACTTGTTACACAAAAATTGATCCAACTTTTTGGCTTGCTTCTTTTGTGTATTATTATACAATCGTGAAAGACATAATTCTTTAATCTAGAGAAGAATCCCTTAACCCATCTTTGTTCATTTCTATGGAACTGTAAAGGATAAATAATTGAGATGTTTTTTGAGATATGGGTAAATGTACTCAGTTTGCCAATGCAATTGAATATTTTCTTTTTAATTACTATAATATCATTGGATTTAAAGATATTGACGATTGTCATCCACACCATATTACTTTTGCCAGATATGTTTATTGGAGAAATTTATCAAATTCATAGTATCAAAACGCCCTCACCTCACAGTTTTTAATAAAATGATCTACCCAACGTATGCAACCATGCAATTTATGCATGCCCCTGAACTTTTTACTTCATATGGTCTGTTCTTATTCGGAAGAGTGGTTGTTGGTTATGAAATTTCACTTTATAGAATCGATCTAAGCGTTTATTTTTTATTTATTTATAATCAAATTTAGTAATGAAAATGGTGTAAAACTAATTCAACGTTAAAAAGTGATCAATTATATTGATTCAATTTACTTTAAAAAAGGGGAGGAAATATTATTAGTTAAGTTACTCAGGGAAATTTAAAAGTTTGCGATTGTAAATTAAGATCTTATGCAATTATTCTAATAATTCTGACTTTGAGCTTAATCTAAAATTGAAATTTGATATTGTATGAAGACATTGGGATAATATAAATTTGCTATGTTAATAATGTAACATGATTAGTACATATGCTCTTCAAACTTTAAGTTGATATTAATGATATAGCCATTTGGGAAGTACGTTTGAATGTGTTGATAGCTATGAAGAGATTATATATGAATGTGTTGTTGCTATGTGTAGTATTATAAAGACTAAAAAAAGAATGATCTTGCCATTTTCCATGATATTTGTTCCAACCAATGTATAGAACCAGTAGCGATCAAAACATAATCCTAACCTAGCGGGTTGACAAGGCAGGAGTTTTCTGTATAATATAAAAAAATAACAGCTATAGCTGCCGACATTTGCCAAATGAATCAGTTTTTAAAATTTTAAATTGCATTTAGCCTTCTTAATGGTCAATCAAATCATTTTGGGTGTACTGGTTCTATAAATGGAAGGAAATGAGTGAAACAAAGAATGGGGAAAAAGACGAAGGTGTCTGCAAGAAGATTTCATGAGCGAACAAAGAGAATTGAATAATATTAGACTACAATTTTGCTGGCCTCTTGGAAACTTTAGTTCTCTTTAGTCATGAAGGATTCTTACTGCATACTTTTTTTCACTCACTTACAGTCTCTTTAACTTATTAAATGAATGAAATAGCAAGTCGAGGTATGTGGAAGCTTGAATTAGAGAAAAGGACAAAAAGATAAGGACGTTTCGGCATTAAGCTAAAGAAGGCTTAATGCCGAAACGACATTATCTTTTTGTCCTGTTCTGTAATTCAAGCTTCCACATACCTAGATTTGCTATTTCATTCATTTAATAGGATTGAATGCAGTCCTTTAATTAATATTTTACACTTATTACCATGATTCAATATTTAACCATTTGATGCAGTAATAGAATATTTCTGTAGGTAGATTAATATATCAAATCACATAATTATTTTCAGATGGAGCTCAAATCAAGGCAAAGACTATGGAGGGAAATACTTAGATAAAATCAATTATCTAATGCAAGACCAAGAATTGAGGGAAGACTTATTATTATCACATAAATAAAAAAATAATTATGCATTTTGAATAAAAGAAAAAAATAAAGTTGAAAGTTTTTGTTTTTATTAATTTATTTAAAAAGTAAAAAAAGAATAAACAAAAACATGAATGCTCTTTATTTTAAGGGGAGAAAAACAAATATTCTCCCCGCGAGACTATCTCCAAAGAGATGAAAACATGAATACTCCTGGTGATATAAAGTGCGGAGTTATCTCTACAAAAGAAACGACAAATTAAATTGATGTTGGGTAACTTAAGGACTTGGTGTAATCCAAATTACCTATTTAAAAAATGACTTATTCCACCAAGCCCTCCAATTACCCTTACAGCAAAAGTATGAAATCCAGGCATTCTTGTGCACTGGAATAATATCTTAGAATTGTTCAAACAGTCTGACTAGAATGCCTGGATTTCATACTTTTCTTGTAACATACAAGATCAATCCATTATCTCTTTAACATTTGCTAAAAACCACCACCACCATCAATGTTTATGTCAAGAACAAGATCTTGACATGAAATACAATGAATATGATGGTGTTCAGTTTTTGTAAAAAAGACATTGGTATGTCTTTCACAGGGGTCTTTGACATAGTAAATCTGCAGTGCCCCCGTTTTTATTTCATTGCTGGTTGCCAAATAATTCAAACTCTTTTGTGCGCAATTTGAGTCTTATCATTTGATGACCAGCAATATATACAATATCACACATCCTTAACTGATACCGGCCAGACAAGGGTACATGTACAAAGTCTTAAGGTACGTTCGCACTGCCTATCTTTTTACTTGGATTCTTAGCTGCTACACAAGCATTGAACTTATTTGTTGAGCATTGAACAAACTATGATGGGATTGTTTCTGTAACTTGCCAGCAGATACTACTGTGACACTTTAAAACCCAGTTAAAATGAAATGGCCCCATTTCTATGGATGTGAGTAGCTCATATAGCGAGCAGCTTGCAGAACGTTGAGAATCCATTTAACGAATCCGCTGTGCGAACGTGTGTTTACAACTACCCCATCTAATACCAGGTACATTTGATGACCAACATTGTATACCATCTTATAATGAGTACATTTGATGACCAACAATAATACTAGACAACAAGGGTAGATCTACAAAGTCTTAAGCCTACAAAATCGAATACATGAAAAGTCAGATTCACTATCATGGGTGTAGTAGCTCAGTGGTACCCAATCATGGATGTAGTAGCTCAGTGGTACACAATCATGGATGTAGTAGCTCAGTGGTACACAATCATGGATGTAGTAGCTCAGTGGTACACAATTATGGATGTAGTAGCTCAGAGGTACGCAATGATGGATGTTGTAGCTCAGTGATATACAATCATGGATGTAGTAGCTCAGTGGTACACAATCATCATGGATGTAGTAGTAGCTCAGTGGTACACAATCATGGATGTAGTAGCTCAGTGGTACCCAATCATGGATGTAGTAGCTCAGTGGTATACAATCATGGATGTAGTAGCTCAGTGGTACACAATCATGGATGTAGTAGCTCAGAGGTACACAATCATGGATGTAATACCTCAGTGGTACACAATCATAGATGCCGTAGCTCAGAGGTACGCAATGATGGATGTTGTAGCTCAGTGGTATACAATCATGGATGTAGTAGCTCAGTGGTACACAATCATGGATGTAGTATCTCACTGATACACAATTATGAACGTATCTCATTTGTACCCAATCATGTATGTTGCTTAGTTGTACACAATCATGGATATAGTACCGGTATCTCAGTGGTACTCAATCATGGATGCATCTCAGTTCTGATGATCAAATTAAAATTGAGAATATTATTAAAGATATTTCACTATACCGGTACATTTAAGTTTACAATATATTATTACTATGATGGCATTGTCTCTATCTTAATTTCTCACTTTTTCAAACCTAAGTGTCAAGGGTATGAGAATCACTGTTGGTATGTTTGCGGTCACATTAAATGTTTGGTATGGAAAAGATGTTTCATATAGAAAAGATGCTTAGTGTAGAGAGTATATGTGTGGCTATATATATTCTGTTGATATTTTTGTTACATATTTTGGGTAAGGGGAAGTGACTCTTACAGTGGATGTGATGCTGTCGATAATGGCTGTGCTGGTGTTGGATTTTCGGGGTGTATTATATTTGAAAAAAGAGATGTTTGGTTTAAGAAGAATTGGTTAGTTTTAAGTAAATGAATAACCCTAGTCCAGTGGTTCTTAACCTGGGTTGGATCAAACACCAGGGGTTCGGTGAGTCAATCTCAGGGGTTCGGAGGAGGTCCAAAAAAAAATCAGGAAAAAACATCATATTTAATTTTTCCTATTAAGAAGGGTTCGGTGAATGCGCATATGAAACTGGTGGGGTTCGGTACCTCAAAAAAGGTTAAGAACCACTGCCCTAGACAAAGGAAGCTAATGAACTGGTAATTCCCGGTTTGTAACACTAAGTATCATTTGTAAGCAATTAAAAAACTCACTGACTAAATCTCTGGAAATAAATTTACTAAAAAGATATTCAGTACCTGGGTCAAGTGAACCATGACGGCAACGAGAAATTGTTTTCAATCAGATCACATCTCGGAGAAGATCATCAAATGTGTTTTTAGAAACAATCTGTAAATAGAGAAATTATAACTTGTTTGTCTACTTCAGAAATTTCCGAAGTGGTCTATATCGACCCCCCAGGGGTTGACGACAACTTGCAAGAGGTCCATGTCAGCGGAAAAAAATGGGGGTCAACGATAGTGGATCTCATGTAAACAGGTCATGACTTCTATTTTGCCATAATACACAGATGGTACCTATTTACTTACATAATATTACCTTATAATATAAAGACACATATCTTCCTACATAAATTATAAAAATGTTCTTACATAAATTATAAAACTACGTGTGAAGTAAAAATTTTAAAAACAAATGTTCATGAAACGTGAAGAAGAATCATATTCAAATTTAAGTTATTATGAGGTATATTTTCTGATATATGAAACTGTTTAAGAATTATTATAAACAAGCAGTTTCCGCAGCTCCCGCCGCGTACGTTTTTATTTTCTCTGCGTGTAAGGTTTTATTTTGTAAACTAAAGTATCCTTCCGCAGTAAATTGTAGCCTGTGTCAACTCTTTAGCTTGCTAGACCTCCACCTTTATCTGAGCACAAGACCAGTGGCAATGTATGAAGTAAATAATTATTAATCAATCATTTAAATTTAATGTCAAAAAACATTAATATAATTAATGATTAGTAGCCCTTATAACTAGAAAGAACTTGATGGTAATAAGTGACAATAGACTGCATTATCAGTAAATAGCCGTGTTAAAAAATTTAAGTAATTATCTTAGTCATTAGTAGTAAAAGTAGTTAGTAGCCTATCAGCAATGTTCCCTCTAAGGTTTGCTGGTTCGTGTGCAAAATCATACAGTTGTGTGCAAAGTTTTACAGCATCAATTTTTTTGTGTGCAAACATTTGCAGCCCACAAACACACACTTACATGGAGCTTTGCTGTGCGGATACTCAAAACTGTGCAGCGTCTGTGAGTCAGCTAAGCTGCGGTGCAGCCGCAGCCACGGCGCTTAAAGGGAACATTGCATATCAGTATCAGGCGTATGCCTACTACTACTTGCCTTGTACTTGTAATAATTATCATTGCCAGTGGCTTAGTATTTTTATTGTTTATCAGTGTACCAAGATTTTGTAAGTCTTAGTCTTATCAAACTAAACATAAATTACTTGCAGTTTAAGCTTTGATCTTGAAAATTCTAAAAATGGTGAAATATCATTTCAGCGAATGCAAATATTATTAGATAGTAGAAAAGTTAAATAGCTAATTTTAATCAATTCTTATGCCTATCCATACTTTGATGTTACACAGTACGGGCCAATTTTAATTTTATACCACTGAAGTCTTGGTTAGATTTCTTATACACGGTCCAAATTTGCAAGTCATCATGTTAACACCAAGAAACATGGATCATAATGGCAATGACAGTCATCACATAAACACTATAGTGTACTGCAACTAGGGTTATTATTTCCCTTGTCACTCAGAGTTATCGTTCTTTACAGGGAATACAAAGAATTATCAAGTTTGCTTTTGAACATGGGGAAAACACAACTCTACGAGCATTTGAGACCTGGCAAGTGGAATATGGGTTATTATTTCCCTTGTCACTCAGAGTTATCGTTCTTTACAGGGAATACAAAGAATTATCAAGTTTGCTTTTGAACATGGGGAAAACACAACTCTACGAGCATTTGAGACCTGGCAAGTGGAATACATAATACAATTCCTTTACGTTTAGCTGGACACTATCTGTTACTGGTACTGTGTACAATTTTGTTATACCGGTAATAACTTTAAGGTTTAAACATGAAGTATTTAAATGTACCAATATGGCAGCTGCAGCAGCTTTTCAATTTTTTTCTTACAATGTGTGGAGGGAAATAATAATTAATAAAATGTCTTTAATTTCAGTGGGACAGCATGTGTTACTATATGCACTATATTTATTACAATAGCTTTATTAGTTTAAAAATGCAGTATTTCATTGTACCAATATGGCAGCAGCACTAGCTTTTCATCAGTTTTTTTTTATTTTGAGGTTAATTATCTTAATGATAATTAATAATTAATGAGATGTCTTTAATTTTAAAGAGACACTATCTGTTACTTTGGAAAATTTTATCGCTACAGCTTTATTAGTTTTAAAATGCAGTATTTAAATTACAAATAGGTCGGCCACATTTGCTTTTGGTGAATTTTTTTTTTAATAATGAGGGTAATTATTTTAATTAATTGAAGAAAATATAAAAAATTAATTCTCAATTAAGGTGTTTTATTTTTTTTTTAACTGTCTTGTTAGGGTCTCCACATAATGTGATGGCTACATCTTTGTAAACAAAAAAGTTAAAAGCTAAATTTTAAAGAAAGATAATGGTTTTAGGCCTAAAAATGGCTTACTGGCCGATTAAAAAAATCCAAACTTTTCTTCTAGAAGTGGTAGAAAGTGGTAATCTTGGTGTAATTATAAAGCTAAATGCCAGCACTTTCCAACAGTGTGCTTTTTGTGCAAGATAGATGTACTTGAAATTTTGAGTTTGAGTAGTTGTAACGGTAGAAAATTAGAATTTAAAAGCATATTGATATTTTTGCAATAATTATGGAAGTAAAATATTAGAATCAACTATTCAATTGTAGATTAAGTTTCTTTATTGCTTTGATTCTGGCAAAATATAATACAATGTGATTACATTTATTATTAAATTATCAATTTCGAGTCATCTCGATGCACTTCTTTCATACAGTTTAATCAAATTAATTCTTTGATTCGGTCTTCAAACTCGAGTTTTATAACTTATGCAATATCAATGTTGAGTGTCATTTCAACACACAAAAATTATCCCCTAGACAATAGCGTTTCTTTACTCCACACATGACCAGCAAGACACATTTAGATTACTAAAAAAGAGGAAACCCAAGTGACTGACACTACTTTTAGTTTAAAAAAGGCTGACAGCATCTATCATAACATCTGCTTGTACCTGTCGAGATACCGTTTCTGTTTCTAGGGCCAAAAAAATAATAAAGAAGGGCAAAACCACTGCTTATATAACTTATAAAGATGGTTGCAGTGCCGTATAAGAACACTGCTCATTTTGGCATTGACAGTCATTATGATAACACTATAGGAACATTGCTGATTTTGGTAAAAAAACAGAATGATTAACATTGGTTACTGGAGGAAATGTTACAATAAAATGGAGAAATAAACTACAGTTTTTACATGTCAAGAAAGTTGGTCCCATCGGTGGTCAAATGTTATGTACAGGGAGTTGGTGATGATGGTAGTCGAATTTTCACAAATGAAACATTATCTGTGGTCTAATTTTAAAAGTGTCTTAACACAATAAAAGATAAAGACTTACCTGTTCAGGAATGTTTCTGTAAAAGATAAAAGAAATTTTGGTGGTATCAAATCATCAGTTGTATCCAATCGTGGATGTATCTCATTTATACCCAATGGATGTATCTCAGTTGTACCCAATGGATGTATCTCAGTTGTACCCAATGGATCTATCTCTGTTGTAGACAGTCATGGATGTTGTATCAAAGTGATAGACAATCATGGATGTAGTACCGGTATCTCAGTGGCACCCAAACATGGATGTATCTCAGTTCTGATGATCAAATCAAAATTGAGATTATTATGAAAACTATTTCACTATATATTATAATAGTAAAGGTTACAGTATATTTTGATGACATTGTCTTTATCTTAATTTCTCAATCTTTCAAACCTAAATATCATTTGTAAGCCATAAAAAAAAAACTCACTAGCTAAATCTCGTGTTAAATAAAACAAAATAAAGACTGGAAATAAATCTACTTAAAAGATGTTCAGTACCTGGGTCAAGTGAACCATGAAGGCAAGAGAAATTGTTTTTTAATCAGATCACATCTTGGAGGAAATCATCAAATGTGTATATAGAAACAACCTGTAAATCAGAAATTATACACTTGTTTGTCTAGTTTAATTACGTTCTGTAGTTTTGAAAGGGGGAAGATTTCTCTATAGGCTAAGTAGACGTAAGCCCGGGGACCTTAATAATCTATTGAGCAACCAAATTTTAGAAGCCAAATTTGATAGATTCCAGGGCTTATTAAACAAAACAAAAAAAAAAAATTTTAAATTATACAAATTAAAATAAAATATTTTACAACAATTAATAATAAAGGATTTATTTTAAATTCCTCTTGCTGTCCTCTCGGATACTTCATTGAAGCTTAATGTTTAATTTAATTTTATATTTTTTTACTTTCATTTGTTCTCTAAAGAAGGCTTCTAGCCGACAAGTTTTGTTGCTTCCTTGTTTCAGACTTTCTGTCGCTAATTAAATATTTACATTGTGAGGTTAATTAAGAAGACATTTTTACCTATATTTCAAATTTTTTTAAAAGTTTCTTTATCTTAAATAAATCAAGTCAGATATGTGAGATAGCAAGGTATAAAACTCGTTCAACTAAATCAATTTGCCATTTTAAAAAATGGTCAATGTTTCAGACCTGTTTACCCTCAAACTCTTAAAATCGTACAATATCAACACAAAATCGTTCAATACATTATCTTAATAGTAAAAAATAAACATACAGTATATATTGTGTATACACCACATTGTACGCCAAAATCGTGAGAGTAAACAGGTCTGATGTTTCTAACACAGAGCAATGTCTTGAAATTTTGCCAAGACTACTGTATTACTCAAAGCCCCCAAAACAATATTTCCTGTTACTACTGTATCTCTCAATATATCCATATACCCCAAAAAATATTTCACACATAACTAATAACATGTTTTTGTAGGGCCTAAATATTTATGATGTTTGATTCAAAACTTTTAGCAATTTATATTTTAAGGATTTATGTATTATCATTCACATGCTTATACATTTGTAATTCTTTAGTGTTAGGAATTTTATATGTTAGTAAGGCTATCAAAATAAAAGCTTTTCAACAGCCCTTGGCCTTGGTATCGAATGAAAGATAATTGAATGAGCTATATGTTTGTTAATTCTTTAGTTTAACTAAAATAAACTACCACAAAAAACATCAAAATAGCATAGTCAAAATGGAAGTGGAAACGCATCATCCCAATTCGGACCTGGGTCCCATTAGACTAAATGCCGTTTGTGGTAGTTTATTTTAATTAAACTGAGGAATTAAGTTTTTAAACATACAGCCCATTAAATTATCTTTCATTCAATACCAAATTTTGTCATACATACCCTACAATAATATTGTAAAGACTTTTAAAATAAACCCAACCTCTCATTTCTGGTACCGGGTCCGAATAGCCGCATCCTTATAGTTATAGGTATAATAATAATAAGTTATAGAGAAATGTTTATCCACATGTAAAAATTGGCCATAATGTACATGTAGCCCCTCAATAGCTTTACATTTGTCAATGTGGCCCTCTGCACAAAAAAATTTGCCCACCCTTGGCCTTCTACATTCATACTTTTCATAGCATTGTTGAGTTCATGTTTCTCACACTCATTGGCATTGGCCATGCCATAATATTGAAATTGAATTATGAATCATTGTTTATTGTTTGTAGAAAACTAAATGAAAAGCTCAATTTAATTAATCCTTATTCCTTATGCACTACAAAGTACAGAACACCCAACTAATTTTTGCTCTGTATCTAAGATATCTTAAAACTACTTACATACTTATCTTTAAAGATTAAATGTCAAACAAAATAATACCCAAAACAATTTTGTCAAAGTTATTCAAAGCGGCAAAGAAATCAGTATCCTAAGAAGCTTGTTTTTATTATTTAGTTTTTAACTTCTTGTTCAAAAGAGTTATTCGACTTAATTAGAGGCTACTCAAAAAATTATTTTATCTATTAAGGTGACAGCAGTTAGCTCCCATATTTTCATAAACTATAATAAAGAACAGCAACCAAGATAATACAATCGTAAACCAAGGTAACAAGAGTTAGCTTTCTTGATTATTGTAAATAAAATTAATTAATGGGACGTTATTGCTACCGACTTTAAAAATATTGTTATTTTAATGGTTGCTTCCCTTTGACCATAAAAAAAATATATATATATATATCTAACAAAAGTGAGAAAAAAGAAATTCCCGCACCACTTTAGAAATGTATTACATTAAGTCCGTTAACTATGAATTCTTTGATTTAATTTTATTTTTGCAACTTTTATCTTTTCTGTAAATAATTTTCATTTTTAGTACTTTTCAAACTATTTTATAATTGTAATTGTAATGACTTTAATGCTAAAAAAAGTGATTATTTTTTTAATATTCTGTACTTAGAGGTATATTTTTTTTTTCATTTGATTTCAATACATGTTTTATTTTTAAGTTAATAATTTTTCCCTATGGTTGTTGAAATTATTTTAATAAATTAAAAACCTTCAAGTTAGTTTGTAGCTTCCTAGTTAGGTCAGTTACTTTGTAATATTTAGCATTAATAACAATTACTAGCCATGGATTTGTGAGCACATTGCAAACTGAACCTTGTGGGCTCTTATTAAATAAAGCTCTCATAGAGTTTAAATTTAACTTGTTTCTCTAACATTCCAATAATGATAAAATTGATAATTATAGACTTGTACTTATGTGAGGCTCCACTTGGTTCTTTCATCCACTAAGGCTGGGATTTCTTTTTCCCTAATGGATCTTTTTTATAAAATAGGGAAATTCTTATCTAATTATTTCAGTATTCTTAACAGTCTTGGTGAATCTTTCATACTGTGAACACAAACTTTTCATAGCTACAAACCAATTTTGGTTAAAATAAATTTCATGCAATGGTAAGATCAGTATATTGTGCTCTTTGAAAATTGTTTTTCAATAGTCTTAAATAGCAATTTTTTTTAAGAAAGAATTTTGTTGTAAGTATTTAATGGCATTAATGAGACATCCCCTCAACCCACTTTTTTTTTTTAATTCACCAAAACAAATCATGTGCTGACTGGTTTTGGTAATTAATTTATTCAGTCAAATCCACCTCTTACCCAAAGACTGAAAAATATTGTTAGTTTTGTTAGGACATTCTAAATTAGTGTTGTAATAAACATGAAATCCTTATTATGCTTTACATGGCACTGTGACGTATCACTAGTTTGTTAGTTACTTGTCTAGTGATATGTCACTTGTGACTTGACCGTTAGTCACTTGTCTAGTGATAGAGAGTAAGTCGCTTTTCTAGTCATGTGCCATTAGTGAATTGTTTGTTAGCCACTTGTCTGGTGATATTTGAAATGAATGTACAAGTTGAATCTTTGTCTAGTGTCATTATTAAAAGTGTTAAATTTAATATTTAAATTAATTAAGCTTTGGATTGTGACAGCATCAACATGTCAAATGGAAATGTGTTAATATGTACTTAACAGGGTTAACTAGATTCATTCAGCTCATCAGTCTATTTGCACTAATTAGCAGGTCAATGTAATTCCTTTTATCATTTAGTCTTCATGAAAAGACAGGTCAGGGTAATTAAAATTTCTATATTTTTTAGTTTTTGTTAATGATCTGGAGGAGCACAGTCTTATGGCAAAAACATATTTCTTTGAATTACAAATTAAAAATATTGTTAGAGGTTTAACACCAGTTGGGTTAAAGTTTGAGTGATTGAAACAATGAACAGGTTGATGAACGAGTTTTAACATTTCAGTTGTGTGTTAGTAGAACTTTATTTATTTAAGAATTTGGTAAAACTTGTTTACTTGGGTTGAGACTCATTGGCAGCCAAGGTAGGATTTTGTAAATTCAGATGGCAGCCAAAATATGTTGTAGATTTAGATGTCATCCAAGATGCTATGGAGTAAATTCAGATGTCAGTCAAAATGACATGGTGACCATTCAGAGTCAGTAAAGATTGTATGTTGTACATCCAGATGTCAGCCCAGAGGGGATGTTGTAAATTCAGCTGTCAGCCAAGATGATGTGGTGTACATACATATGTCAGCCAAGATGATGTGTACATTCAGCTGTCAGCCAAGATGGTATGTTGTACATTCAGATGTCAGCCAAGATGATATGGTGTCCATTCAGCTTTCAGCCAAAATGATATGGTGTACATTCAGCTGTCAGCCAAGATGGTATGTTGTACATTCAGATGCAGCCAAGATGATATGTTGTACATATAGCTGTCAGCCAAGATTATAGGGTGTACATTCAGCTGTCAGCCAAGATGGTATGTTGTACATTCAGATGTTAGCCAAGATGATATGGTGTACATTCAGCTGTCAGCCAAGATGGTATGTTGTACATTCAGATGCCAGCCAAGATGATATGTTGTACATTTAGCTTTCAGCTAAGATGATAGGGTGTACATTCAGCTATCAGCCAAGATGGTTTGGTGGATATTCAGCCGTCAGCCAAGATGATATGGTGTACATTCAGCTGTCAGCCAAGATGGTATGTTGTACATTCAGATGCCAGCCAAGATGATATGTTGTACATTTAGCTGTCAGCCAAGATGATAAGGTGTACATTCAGCTGTCAGCCAAGAAAGTATGATATGCATCTACTGAAATGTCTTGGATTCCACTGTCATGACACTTGTCACTTGTGTAGACTGTATTAACCTGGAAGTAAAAAACAAAGTATTGCAATCAAATAATTGTACTTGTACTTGATGTGGTTCAGATAATTCACTTTTGCTACAAAACTCATTGAAGATGAAAATATTTGTTGGTTATTGTAACGTGTGAAACGTAGATGACATTGTCAATATCAAAGATATGCAACTGAAAAAAAAAACACTAAGAAAATTAAAATGAGTAAAACTGAAGAAAAAAAAGAGACTCCTATACTATGATCTGACTCATGAGAAAATGTGGTTTTATTTTGGAATTATAAAGCACAGGGTTGGGGAAGAAAATATAAAGCATATAATGTAAATTTTAATACATGTTGTAAAATTGAATAAATGCTAATAAAATATCAGTTCTGTTGCTATAATTGGTAACAAATTTTTTCCTATCTTGTAAAGCTGTGATGTTACGTTTTTGTCGACTTTTAAGGATTAATGCCTAAAATAATAAATCAATTTTAACTAATACATTTAAACAATCAAACAAATTAAACAATTACCATTAAAATGATATAAAATGCTTGTAGGTAACTACAACAATTACCATTAAAATGATATAAAATGCTTGTAGGTAACTACAACAATTACCATTAAAATGATATAAAATGCTTGTAGGTAACTACAACAATTACCATTAAAATGATATAAAATGCTTGTAGGTAACTACAACAATTACCATTAAAATGATATAAAATGCTTGTAGGTAACTACAACAATTACCATTAAAATGATATAAAATGCTTGTAGGTAACTACAACAATTACCATTAAAATGATATAAAATGCTTGTAGGTAACTACAACAATTACCATTAAAATGATATAAAATGCTTGTAGGTAACTACAACAATTACCATTAAAATGATATAAAATGCTTGTAGGTAACTACAACAATTACACCCATGAGACTGTTTGAATAATAAATAGTATTCAAGGTCATAAAAACGTGAAAAATCTACCGTCTTTTAAGAGTTTAAGATATTTTTGGGTCTTCCTGCACCCTCTGGTTAAGAGCCCCTGTTTTAGTGCATTAAGAAGATAACCGCTATCATAGTAAATGTAATTTTCCACGGATTGCACATTTAAAAATAAGAAATTCAGCGCATTAACAAAGAGTTATTTAAAACTGAAACCTTAACAATAACCCTAATAAAAGCTGTCCCATGACTTTTGGAGACCTCTACCACTTTTTGGCTTTGATGACTACCTGTGCTTTGATGACTACTTCTACTTTTATGACTACATCTATTTTGATGCCAAAAGAAGTGTGAGGCCCACTAGATGCATGGTGCCAATAGAAGTGTGAGACCCTTTATATGCATGGTGCCAGTGGAAGTATGAGGCCCCCTATATGCATGGTGCCAATAGAAGTATGAGGCCCCCTAGATGCATGGTGCCAATAGAAGTGTGAGGCCCCCTAGATGCATGGTGCCAATAGAAGTGTGAGGCCCTGGCAAAACCTGGTGTGCCCATGCCTTAAGAAATTCAATGCCTAAAAATACATATTTCAAAAATACCGGGTATATATTTATAGAACTTAAAATCTTTTACAATAAACATCATTTTTAGCACAATTCTTTATTTTGCATATTCTGAACACTAGACTCTATCAAGGAACGTTTGGGAACTTATTTGCATCTTGGGGATCTAAATTAATTTTGAATAAATTTGACCCAATTTTCCTTGAGGCTGCCTTTGTGAGAATCCCTGTGCACAAATATTTTCACATTTGGTCATATTTTTGTGGCCAGCATTTAATTATTGTCTTAGCATCAAATTTAAATAGGTACGCCTTGCCTTACTTAAGACAGCATTGCTTCCCACATTCAAGACTTAAATAACCTAAACTAAAGTTTAAATTTGAAAACAATAATTAAAGGCGACATGCATCAAAATTGTCAAAGTCAGTTACACAATATTTTATACAGTCTATAACTTTTTGCAGGAATATTATGTTTAAACTCTAAAACAATATTATGTGCATGGTACAGGAAACCTTGCACAATTAACCAGAAACCGGGCTGCTTATTTTTTAGTGCACATGTGCACAACTTAGAGGTGTCAATTATAGATGTACACAACTTACAGGCGTCAATTACATATGTACACAACTTAGAGGTGCCAATTACAGATTTACACAACTTAGAGGTGACAATACAGATGTGCACACCTTAGGTGTCATTTACAGATGTGCACAACTTAGAGGTGTCAATAACAGATGTGCACAACTTAGAAGCTTTTCCAGTGAGTAGTGGAGTTAAGCAAGGTTGCGTGCTGGCTCCTACTTTATTTGCAATCTTTTTCTCCATCCTACTCCAGTATGCCTTTCAGAACAACAGCGAAGGGATATACATGCACACTAGAGATGACGCCAAATTATTCAACATTGCCATCCTTAGAGCTAAGAATAAAACAAGAAAGGTCTTGCTGCAAGAGTTCTTGTTTGCGGACGATGCCGCTTTGGTATCTCACACAGCTGACGGCCTGCAGAGCCTCGTATCCAGCATATCCGCTGCCTGCAAAGAGTTTGGTCTGACAATTAGCCTAAAGAAAACTAACATTATGGCACAGGGCGCTGACTCCCTCCCGACTATCGTCATCCACGACTACGACTTGGATACTGTTGACAGATTCACATATCTGGGATCCAACATATCGAGCACCCTCTCAATGGAGGATGAGATAAGTGGGAGGATAGGGAAGGCCGCAACTGTTATGGCCAGACTGAAGAAAAGAGTCTGGTCAAACGCCAAACTAACAACAAGAACTAAGCTGCAGGTGTACCAGGCCTGCGTACTGAGCACACTTCTGTATGGATGCGTAGGCTCAATGGCTTCCACCTCAGATGCCTGCGCCACATCCTTGACATTAAATGGCAAGACAAAGTCCCCAACACGGATGTCCTGTCCCAAACAAACATGTGTAGCGTCCCAGCCATGTTAATCCAAAGACGCCTCCGCTGGCTTGGACACGTCAAGCGAATGCAATCTGGTCGCATACCAAAGGACGTGCTATACAGCGAGCTGGCGACAGGGAAAAGGTCAGTTGGACGGCCTCGTCTGAGATACTTAGACATATGCAAAAGAGACATGAAGTCGGCCAACATCGACATCTCAAACTGGGAGGAGCTGGCAGAGGATCGATCCTCATGGCGGGGCATCGTGAAGGCAGGATCACTACATGCTGAGGATCAAAACAGGGCGGAAACAGCTGCAAAAAGAGCGAGGAGGAAGGCCGGTAAATACTGCTCCACCGCATTCGTGTGTGGGAAATGTAACAGAGACTGCCATTCGAGGATTGGTCTCACCAGCCACACCAAGAGCTGCAAGCAATAAAGATAATCTATCGTCTCATGCAGACGGAAAGATGCCATACATACTACAACTTAGAGATGTCAATTGCATATGTCACAACTTAGAGGTATCAAGTACAAACAATTTTACATAGATGAGAACATATGCAGTCTGAGAGTTTTAAGAGAACAATTTAAGGGGGAAAAAAATCATTTTAATTTTAAAATTATTATTCTATTGTTTTCAAATTTACATTTCTAATAAATGATAAAGTATTATTGATTAAATCAAATGTAATTGGTGGTACTGAAAAATTGAAAAAAAAATGAAAAAAAACATCCACGAAACTCAATGACTTTATCTGGCTTAAACTGCATGGACCAGGAAATTAAACATCAGAACTTTAAATGTCCAAATCTTTAAAACTAATGTTTAAAATTTTTTTCAGCTAAGATTATTCAATAATTGAAGGTAACAGGCAAGCCACTGCCATCAGCCACCATGGTAACATTGCCTGTCTCATGTTTTAGGCGAAGCGGGTTTGAATCTAGTCCTGGGTTACTCCCAGTTATGGGTAAAAGTTTATTGAATAGACACATCAGCCATAAAAGAAATTAAAGACATCAGCCATGAAAGACATCTCAAATAGAAAAAAAGGTATTTATCAAGTTTTATATTTGTTTAAAAAAAAATTTGAACTGAATAATCATAAACTAAAAATAAAAAAATAACCTATTGTAGTCAATGCATAAATTGACAGGTAGAGCTACATATTGGTAAAGAAATCGCAATTTTTAAGATAACTACCTTCTGAGCTAACAAGGCCTGGACCACCTGATGGGCTATGTCGTCATGACAGTTCTCACACAGCTGTCTTTGTTGTTCATTCTCCAAGACAAGGGAGCTGTTCTCTGCCTCCACTGTCTTTAATCGCTCCAGTAAAAGTTTAATCTGGTCTCGCACATCTCCATTACCATGGACCTGCCAGATACATCAACAATGATGAGGCCTGTATACTTGCATCATTGAATATTTAGTGAAATATTAATACAAGTGATAAAGTCATAAACACTTTCAGAGAGATATCAACAGTCTGACACCCAACCAATTGTTGAAAAAAAACTGGCTATTTTATGCTGATGTTCCAGTGAACTCATGAGATTTTGTTTAAATTTATTTTTTTAAGAAGGCATTGAAAAATATCTTTACCAACGTTGGACTTATTGTTTATTATATATAATTATATAAAATTATAATATCAAATTAAAATGTATTACATATATGGGATGTGAAATTTGTGTATGTCATCAGACAGAGGTGACTGAGAATTTTTTGTTTTGGGAAAACTTAACAAAAATAGCTAATAAATTTATTTTTTAATAAATATTTGTTGCTTGCTAACCAAATCAATCTCAGAATGCCATCTCACAGGTGCCCCCATCTTCTTTATATGATTGCTCAGAATCATGTTTTCTCTCTCTGTAACCAGGTGATGTGGCTGCAGCACTTTTGAAGGTTCTGTGGTGAGGTAGAAAAGAAAAGCAGTAGGATGAGTTTATGACCAAATTTCCATTGACTAAAAAGCTAGGAACAGCATAAACTAGAGGCAAAAATAATTAATATAATTAAAAAACCTATGATCCAACTCTGGGACTGGGAGGCTTTTAAATAGTAATGTCTATACCACCTAAAGATCCCAAACATTGAGAGAATAGTAATGTCTCTACCACCTAAACCTAAAGATCCCAAACATTGAGAGAATAGTAATGTCTCTACCACCTAAACCTAAAGATCCCAAACATTGAGAGCAACTACAGATTTCCATAAGTTTTATTTATTTCTACATTAGTCATGAACTAACATCTCTGTGGTTTATATTGTGCTACCTGGAAAATATGAATACATTTACTTCACTATTAGTGGCCGGCCTTGTGATCAAAACTTTGAAAGGATTACATTTTTACCAGCAATAAATAAAATGTTATCTTCTTGTTTTATTCAGATGATTCAACACATCAATGGCTGTAATGGGACATTCACAATCACATCAATGGCGGTTATGGGACATTCACAATATCATCAATGGCGGTAATGGGAGTTCACAATCCCATCAATGGCGGTAATGGGACATTGACAATCATATCAATGGCGGTTATGGGATATTCACAATCCCATCAATGGCGGTAATGGGAAATTCACAATCATATCAATGGCGGTAATGGGAAATTCACAATCATATCAATGGCAGTAATGGGACATTGACAATCCCATCAATGGCAGTAATGGGACATTCACATTCATATCAATGGCAGTAATGGGACATTCACATTCATATCAATGGCAGTAAAGGGACATTCACAATCCCATCAATGGCGGTAACGGGACATTCACAATCACATCAATGGCAGTAATGGGACATTCACAATCACATCAATGGCAGTAATGGGACATTCACAATCACATAATTGGCAGTAATGGGACATTCACAATCACATCAATGGCGGTAATGGGAGTTCACAATCCCATCAATGGCGGTAATGGGACATTCACAATCCCATCAATGGCGGTAATGGGACATTCACAATCCCATCAATGCCGGTAATGGGACATTCACAATCATATCAATGGCGGTAATGGGACATTCACAATAATATCAATGGCGGTAATGGGCCATTCACAACTATATCAATGGCAGTAATGGGGCATTCACAACCACATCAATGGCGGTAATGGGACATTCACAACCATATCAATGGCTGTAATGGGACATCATGCGGCCCATATTATTAATAAATATTGAAAGATCATGTAGCCATTAAATTTGCTTGAAATTTTTTAAAGAGCAGTGGGCCAGTGGCTCGTGAGGAGATACTGATCTTCCATCGAGCGCCTCCCCAGGTGGCGGATAGGGGAAAGCCCACCAGATATGGAGGGTACCGGGGAAATAAAATACCCGGGGCGGACCAAAATCAGTACCTACTGCCTTGAAGGAAGTGGAGGTATCCACAAAGGCTAGGGACCCGTCCAATACAAAGGCAGCTACCCTGAGAGCTGCAAGGGGCATCCCCCCAGACGGTTGTGCGCAGGGTTGACGACCCTGTCACGTAAAAAAGCTAATGTTACGAAAGTAAAACCACAATCAGAAAAACGGACTGATATTTATGGATTTCGACCCATGCCTGACCACACACATAACATTTGGATAGCGACTTGGAATGTACTCAGTTTATACAGAGCAGGTGCCTTGGCCCGCCTCAGTGAGGAATTACTTAGATATAGAATAGTGATTGCGGCACTACAGGAGATTAGATGGAAAGACTCAGATATCCTAAATACAAAGGAATATACAATATTCTACAGTGGAAACAACACAAATACATTAGGAACAGGGTCTGCAGTCAAAAGAGAGACAGTAAATGCAGTCATTGGGTTTAAACCAGTGAGTGAAAGATTATGCTCCATAAGGATTAGAGGAAAAGTGTTTAACATCACGTTAATCTGAGCTCATGCTCCAACGGAAGATGCAGATGAAACCATGAAGGAAACTTTCTACGAAACACTGGAAAGAGTATTTGATGAGGCTCCACGACATGATATCAAAATAGTCCTTGGCGATTTCAATGCAAAAATTGGGAAAGAACTAGTCTACAGACCAACAATCGGAAAGGAAAGTATGCATGATGAGAGCAATGACAACGGGACACGTCTTATAGACTTCGCCTCTGGAAAAGGAATGATAATCAGTGGCACAGTATTCCAACATAAACAAATACATAAAGCTACATAGATATCACCAGATGGATTTACCCGTAATCAAATAAACCACGTACTCATCGACCGGAGGCATGGCTCGGACATATCAGATGTGAAAAGTTGTAGAGGGGCGGACACAGACACAGACCACATGCTTGTTAGAATCAAATATAAGCAAAGAATCTGTAACATCCACAATAAACAAAATAAAAGAGAAAAACAGTACAATAGTCAGAAACTGAGTAGGGACCAAAAAATTACTGAGGAATATCAACAGAAGATTGAAACTCAACTAGAATTATCCAAAAGAGAATCAGCCAGCAATGTTGATATAAACCAGCAATGGGAAAAAATGAAGCAAATAGTCACAAGTGTAACAGAGGAAACGATTGGATTTAAACCAGCAGTGAAAAGAACAGGATGGTATGACGCAGAATGCAAAGAACTTATAGAACAAAGAAACAAAGCTCGGCTAATGATGCTGCAAAGGGAAACAAGAAGAACACGACAATTATATAATGAAGCAAGAAGGGTGGCCAGCAAAATTTGCAGAAAGAAAAAACGTGTTTGGGAAAAATCAAAAATAGTAGAGATAGAAGAGTTGGCAAAAGAAAGTGATGTGAGGGGAATGTACCTGAAGATAAAGCAGGAAAAGAATGTCTTTCAAGCAAGATCCCACATGTGTGAAAGCACGGATGGAGAATTGATCACAGAGAGCAGTAGAGTACTAGAGAGATGGGCACAACACTTTGAAGGCCTACTGAATGGCTCAGGTGGAGGAACCAATGAGGATTACGCCCCGCCACAAGGAGGACCGGACCCACTGGTCAACCAACCAACTTTAAATGAAATAAAAGATGTAATCTCCACCATGAAAAATAACAAAGCCCCAGGAATAGACCTTATCCCTGCAAAACTCATAAAGCTAGGTGGTAGCGAACTGCATAGGCAAATACACGAACTTATAACCAGAATCTGGCAGCAGGAAGAAATGCCAACTGAATGGGACACGGCACTCATAATCCCAATCCACAAAAAGGGATCTAAGTTGATATGATCAAACTATAGAGGTCTCTCCCTTCTTAATGTAATGTACAAAATCCTCACAAAACTTATAGCGAGAAAATTGGAAAAGTACAGTGAACAGATCCTAGGGGACTATCAATGTGGATTCAGGCAGAATAGGTCAACCACGGATCATATTTTTACTATAAGATGTCTCCTGGAGAAATGCTACGAATATAACATCGACATACACCAACTATATGTGGATTACAAAACAGCATACGATAGTGTAAACAGGAATTACTTATACAATGCTTTACAAGAACTTGGAGTCCCTAACAAGCTTACCCGGCTCATACACATGACAATGGCCAACTCCAAAAGCAGAATCAAGATTCAGGGAGAATATTCTAGGGAGTTCATAGTTAATCGGGGCCTCAGACAAGGAGACTCACTATCATGTATCCTGTTTAACATCACGCTAGAAAAAGTTATTAGAAGCATTCACATTAGCACCAGTGGAACCATAACAAACTATTTCCAGAGAGATACTACAGAGCAACGACCATCAGGAACCTTATATAGCCAACCATTGCAGTACCTGGCATATGCAGATGATATAGCACTACTGGGTAAAAACCGTAATGACGTAATTAAAGCATTCAGGGAACTTGAAAATGCCTCATTCAAAGCTGGCCTTGATATAAATGAACCGAAGACAAAATATATGATAATGTCAAGAAACTCCCATGCTGATGATAACATCAATATAAACAACCACAAATTTGAGAGAGTGGACACATTCAAATATCTAGGGGCAACTATAAATGAGCACAATGAGATAATGACAGAGGTGAAAGAAAGGATAACAGCAGGCAACCGTTCCTATTTCAGTCTACAAAAGCTACTGAGAAACAAAAACTGATCAAGGGGAACAAAGAAGACAATATACACCACCATCATAAGACCTGTAGTAACGTACGCTAGTGAGACCTGGACCCTCACCAGAAAAGCAGAGAACCTGCTCAACACATGGGAGAGGAAAATCCTGCGCAAAATATACGGACCAGTGTTAGAAAATGATACCTGGAGAATACGTACAAACCAAGAACTTTACGATTTGTACAAAGAACCACCCATAGTCACAATGATAAAAAAAGGCAGAATACGCTGGGCAGGTCATGTTGAAAGGATGCCGGAATGCAGAGCAGCCAAAATCATATACAGGCAGAAGCCTAGGGGCAGACGACTCATCGGTCGCCCAAGGATGAGGTGGATTGATGATGTGGAGACAGATTTACACCAGTTGGGGGTTCGAGCATGGAGGCGGAAAGCCATGGATCGCTCCGAATGGAAGGATGTGGTGGAGCAGGCCAGGGCCCTACATGGGCTGTAGTGCCATTGATGATGATGATGAGTGGGCCAGTGGGGAAGTTTCCCAAGTGTTTGTAAATAAAGCTTTTCAATGTATTCAATATTTATGGGGCACTATTGAATGGAAAAAAATAATAAAAATCTTTTAAAGTTAGGGATCTAGAAAAACTATTGTCTTAGTACCCTTAGAGTGTACATATCAAAGTAAAAATGCCCACTTCAAAAAATTTATTTTTAAATATAATAATATGCATTTTTTAATTTTTATTATGAATATATTTGTCAAAGTTGGCATTTATAAATGTTTCAACTGGTATTTTCATTCCAATGGGTTTTGAGATTGTAAATAACAAATAGCAAAATGAGTAAATCAATTTTAATATAAAAATGTTACGATCGCATCAAAGAAAAAGTATCTGGGATAGTTGCCATGCTTAAATTTTACACAGATTAAACATACAGCATCATTTTTAAAACATGAATTCAATTTGTATGCCAACTTACTTACGTACTTTCTTTGCATGATGAATTTTAACCCCCTTGAGGTGGAGCCTTCTTTAGACTATCGGCTCCAAGAAGTAGAAGATGGAGGGAGCCCTTTTTCACAAGACCTGCACTTACCGGGTACTTTACAAAAAAAGTTACAGCATACAAAATAAATTTTTAAAGTTATAAATAATAAAATAATTACCTTACAAATATAAAACTATACAAGTTCTAGTAGGGAATTGAAAAAAATTATACAAACTTTATAAATCAAACTGAAATCTCAACATTTATGCAAATGAGATAACCTAATTACTTACGAGTACTTCCTTTTAAAAAAAGTCAAACAGAACTTTTTTTTAAAATCGCCAGAATGTCAGGGTGAATGACCAAATGCCATTTGAACTAGAATGAGTATTTCATAAATAAAACTTAGGAACAGCTAGCATTGAAATCTAATAAACAGTCTTTCTGATCTTGCCATTTTGTCACATGAAAGTGACAAGATGAAGATTGCTAACTGTGATGAAGTGATTCGTAGGTTTGCATCTTTGAAGACCACAAAAGTAACATTTTCACTGCTAAGATTACTTTTATTTTCAATAAAAAGTCATTTAATGGATTTTAAAAAAGATTATTTCCAGTACCTAAAACTCTGAGGGGTTTTTTGTTGCTGTAGGACTTAATTTACAAACAATACGATAAGCTATTCTGTATCATCTGGCTAAGAATTACATGGTGCAGGTGGTTAGAGACTACCACGGGTGACAACAAACCTAGTGACAACACCACCACATCTAGTGACAACACCAAACCTAGTGACAACACCAAACCTAGTGACACCTCTAGGCTGAATTCCACCACTTAAACTACAGGGAGCGAAAATAAATAATTTAAAAAGTCAATAAAAACCAAAATGCGAAGCAGAAATATTTTTTTAATGACCAGTGTGAGAGTAGCAGGATGCTAATAATAATGATAGTACAAGTAAAAAAAAATAAAATGTGGACATAACTAATGACTGACAAGAAAAATCTAGAAAAATCAACTCGGAGTCAATATAATTTGGAAACACTTGATATGGTTTCAGCTTTAATTCAAAAACGAAATCATTTTAAATCCATTTCAGATGATTTACTTTTACTGAAATAATCTTCTTTGAGAATTGGTTTTATTATGTGTCCAAGTTTAGTCACAACTTCTGGCTTTGTTAGCAATTTGGTGGCAGACTCGGGGACTAAACCGCGAGACACAGGTTGTCGCAGTGATGATTCATACTGTTGCACCGAAGTGAAGGGAAATGGTACGGCTTTTGGCTGGAAATAAAAGTTATATGAAATAATGGGATGAATAACAGTGTAAAGTAAATCAGGTGAAATTTAATTGTATTTTATCAAAAGATGTCACTGTATTTTTTTTACTACTATTTTATGTAGGCGTTCTAGTGGCAAACTAGTTGCTTTGAAATATTTGAAGATAATTGCTAGCCTTGTATAAACAATGACACAAAAGTATTTGAACATGTGCCAATGCTTCTTCATGAGCTACAGCCTATGATTTCATGCAGCATGTATGTAAAAATAGTAAAATATTTTATATACACATTGATTCTGGGTTAAAAAGTAAAAAAGCATGGTCCGTGAAATGATTTTTTAAAGTTTCAAATTGCTTTAACATAACTACTAGCTGTAATAAAAGATCAGTATGACAAATGAGTTACATTGCGCATGAAATGGACCCAGACCTGTTTACCCTTGAACTTCTAAAATCGTACAATATCATCTCAAAATCATAAAATAAGGTATCTTAATAGTAAATAAATAAGCATGCAGAATATGTAATGTATACGATGGCTATCTCCATCACGTGTCTAATGGGATCGAGTTAAGCTGGTGACAAAAAAAGGGTAACTTCTAAAGTTAGATAACTGATGTTTATAGTGCTACTTTGTTTTACAGATGTGTATCTGCAATAGATATCAATTAATATTTAGGTGAACGTGTAGATCATATTATCCCAATCCCAGTCTGTTTTTGGTACCTTACAAATAAAGTTACTAGTCAAATTTAAGGTGGTTCAAACTTGAAGTCATTTTAGCATAAAATAAAATGTACCGGTATTAAAATAAGAATTAATTAACAAAGCTGGGCGTCATTTTTTAAAAATCCTACCAAGTAACTTGAGACTTATTTTTTAGGAAAAGCAAATTTTAAAAAAAGATTAATAATAATCCATTATGCATGTTTCCCATTAACATATGACAGTCTGATAACCACCACAAGCTGTAAATGGGAGACAGGAAGAGGGGATATTAAAAATCTTAAAACTGTTTAGTGCATAAAAGGGACTCTCGGGTCCTATAAAATATGTCGAAATCTAAGATTGCTGCTCAGAACAGTGAAGAATGCATTCTCTAGTTATCTCTGTTTCTGTTCTCATCCCGGTTCAACCGTAAGAAATAATTGTGTCACAATATTACGTCATACAGCACCTAAGCAAACAAACTCGAGGAGGGGCCATCTGTATGGTAAATATGCAAAAAGGTAAAAAAATTTACACCCTACCCCCATTTGCACTCGTACTGTTTTTTCCCCCAGGGCCCCACCCCATCCAGTTTTTCTATCAGGGTTGCTGTGGTATGCTCACTCTAATGCTCACAGGGTTGTTGCAAAAATAAAACGAAATTTTCATAATTTTATTTCCACTTTTAATCCATGTGACATTTAGTGGTCATAGTGCTAACAGTCACTCACTTGAGTAGCTACGGTTGCCAATTAATAAATGATGCTTAGTGACCTACATAAGTGTTATATTTATTTTTTTAACCAACCCTTTATTTTATTTTGTTCATGTATTCGCTATTTCAAAGTATCCTGTTAGAATTTAACACAGGGAGCAGCGTGAAAACCTGAATTTGGCAAAGGTGCAGAACCACTGGCATTTGCCAACAAATGAAACATCACAAGGTGGACTAAATGTTACTGTACACCTCCACTACTGATTACTAACTTAGTATATCTAGCGAGTTCATTTGTGAAAATACATGGCAACATTATACGAACATTTTTACAAAACAACGGGTGATATTTTTACAGCATTCGAGATATAAATAAGCTATTTTTTTACTTTCAGAGTACCATGATGGATATTATAAAATTTTTGAATGACGTACATACTTTCACCCGAGATACCTCCCCCTCCATATACACGCGTAGGCGAAATAAATATTTGAAAACTCCATTCAAAGCGCAAGGATGGCCCGGATTGACTAAAACTTAAATTGTCACAAGGGCCTCTACTCAAATAATTTTCTAGCTGTGTCTAGCGAGTTTATAATTTAATTTAAACACAAAGCAACAATATGACCATCCCCTCTATCATTATAAATATGTGGCAGTGTTAATTTTATAGACTTCAATATTTAGATCCTGCTCTCACAACACCCGTACACAAAATATCCCAAAATCAACTTCAATCCCCTCTCAGGGCAAACATAATAAAATTACATATGATCCCCAGCGAATCATATTTCTCGATTCATTCACAGCTGGATGTAGAATGCAAATGCAAGTCAAAACTAAAAACCGAAAATGTATTTTTTTTAAATATTTTTTTTTAATGGGGAAAGCTACCGGAATATATATGCATGTCATATTTTCAAACAGGTCTCTTAAGCTCGTAGTCTTATCAGGTCTTGGCATACATTTGTAAAAGACATCTCAAAATGGCACAATGTACGCCAAAATGGTAAGAGTAAACAGGTCTGTAGACTTACAAATGTTCCCTGAACTGATCATTAGGCTGGTTGCCTGTAACCAACATTTTTTCCTTGAACACCAGATGGTGTAAATCAAGTTGTTACAAGTAAAGCAGTCTTTCATTTTACTATCGCCAAGAGGTAATTCAGAAGGAAGGTCATGTACAACATTTCAGCCTGGCTAGGAAGGTCATGTACAACATTTTAGCCATAAGTTTTTAGTGTTAATGTGCACAGTGCACATAAACCATGAGATTTCTTCTACTTCTATTCACCATGTCTCTAAAGTGCATGTCCATCAGAATCTCCAAACAATGTTTTTCAGTGGTTCCTGATTGAACCAGAATTAACATTACTAACATCTGTAATATTTAATTCACAAAATATGAGGAGCTAATGGCGCGGTGCCACAACTTTAACTCAGTTTAATGTCACAAAATATGAGGAGCTAATGGCACGGTGCCACAACTTTAACTCAGTTTAATGTCACAAAATATGAGGAGCTAATGGCACGGTGCCACAACTTTAACTCAGTTTAATGTCACAAAATATGAGGAGCTAATGGCACGGTGCCACAACTTAAACTCAGTTAGAAAAATATTGCCAATTTTTAAAAAATGATATTGAATATATTCACATTTATCGAAAGACGTCTATGATTTTTAAAAGAAATCTTTCAAAAAAGATGTGTCTGCATGTTTTCCACCAGATATTTGCTACAACAAATAACAATTGTTTTCTTTTATTAGACAAAAGAGAGAAGCTAGAGACACGGTGCAGGTGGAGAATTACTTAAGAGAGTTATGGGTAAGTATGTTGTTGGTAAGCAATATATGACCATACTCTCATGGAATTAAGTGTCTTATAGTGCTAGTTACAGCACCCGAGAAGAACCAGGTTGTAAAATCAATATTTAAAATTAACCAGTTCATGTTAATCTGTGAAGCTTCAAGTTCTGTGACAACTAGTCTGTTTTTAGTAACTTTTGGTATGTATCACTAAAATTACTAAAATACCAAAAGCGAACAGAAAATGAATTCAATTTAGGGTTAGGTTCATTTGGGCAAGGAATCATATAGTATTAATTAGGAAATTTTGTGAAATTTTTAAGATGACCTTTAAAGACTGGGTGCAATAGCGCAAAAGTTTTTCTATCCTCAGAGAAAAGATGGAGGGTAATAGGGAAAACTCTAGGTAAACCCCCTCGGAAACACCCCCCAACCCCAGTTTTTTTATATATTAAAAATTGATGTGATTGACATAAAGTCCAGTAATAGACAATTATAAATGCTGATTATTTCTGCCACAATGCCACAGAAGCAGTCTCATAACAGAGAAGAGCAGTCATTACAACATTCCGAGATTTAAAATAAGAGATAAAATATGGCCGCATAAAATTTATTTATTGGAAAAGTTTAATCATGCTTACATCAATCAAACAAGGGGCTACAATGACTACAAAAGTATATTTCAGGGTTTGAAAGGAACAGTGATAATTAGAGCCCAGGACCCACTGTCTTTTAAGTTATGATATAAATCATATAAATGTCAAAACTATTCATTTTTAACATTTCATTTTACTTCATAGTTTGATTTAATGACAAATGAGTCAAGTTTATTTTCAAAAGTACTACTGTTCTTTTTGTTATTCAATAAAAGTTTGGAGGGTTTTTTTCAACTGAAAAGTACAAATGAAATGTTAGTTTTGTAGGGGATTGTGGGGAAACCCTGCCTAAATGAACAAAGTTTCACTAAGAGTGCTCGACTTACAAGTAACTTTTTCATAGCTTCATCTCTGTTAGGATTGATCCAGACAAATGGCGCCTTGGCTGTTTGACTTGGCTTCCGCTGATGTGGAGTTCTTTTACTTTTACTGAATCTAAGTATAATAAAAATTAAGAATTGGTTATAAATATATAAAAACGTTATTGACTAATAGTACTAATAGGCAATTGTTTGAGAAATCTGGAATGGATAATAAGGCCTCATCATTTCCCAAAAATACCTTCTCCTGATGTTCCATCAAACTCCTTTAAATATAGTGCACTGCTTGAGGCTTGTCAATCAACCTCACTAAAATAAAATGTGTCTAATTTTTACATCTTTTCTCACCAGCAGTTGCTATTTTTTTCTTTACTGAGAAGAGAGTTTAATGTTTAGAAAGGCTTTCCAGGTTCATGATAGGTAAATTAAGAAGCTAAATTACTGTCAAACACACAACTGTAGAATCAATTGAAATGTATGTTGAAAGTGATTGATGACTCTATGGTTAAAGATATCTGAGGCAAATGTACAAATGAATACTAGTGGTTGCGAATCTATAGCAAAGCCTTCTCTGACGGCACGTATGAGTTGTTTTTTTTCTTAACTAGAAACTCAGTATGCAGGTTAAACTGCGGTGTAGGCACTTTGCCACAAGTAAGTGGGTTTTGGGTTGCTGTGTGGGCACTCTGTTGTCTCTTTAAGGTTGCCTAATCAGTATACTAGAAGAACATTTATAATTGAAACAAATAGGGACAAAACTTATGAAAAGATACAAATTATTAATTGCTATACCAGCCTTCTTTTATAGTTAGAACAAAAGAACAAACCTTTTTTGCCTATTAGTTGCAGCTTTCTTGTAGTCTGGACCAGCCCAAGTTCCCCAACCTGGTAGTTTGAGGTCAACCTCAAGTTTCTTTCTTCCTTCTATCTCAGCCTTTTCCTTTGTGAACTCTTCAATAACATCTTCATCCTGAAACAACTCTTCCATTGTCAAAGTCTTTTTAGAATCATCTGTCTTTGAATCATGTGAGTAGAGGACAGACTCTGGGACCGGCTTTTCTGGACCAGACGACTGTGGAGTCTTTCCATCAGTATTTGTGGGTTTCCTCTGTTTCTCACGTTTCAACTTTGATTTGTCCATTGAAATAGGGCTTCTCACTTCATCAATCACACTTGGGTCATCAGCATTGCTTTCTTTGTTTTTGTCTTCTAATTTCCTTTTAGACACAGGCTCTGAAATCGTGGATTTTCTTTGCTTTTTTATTTCTGTTATTTCCTGTTCGGATTTATTAACACTATTCACTTTCTTCAAACTGTCAGGCAATCTGCTGGCTTCTTCCGCCAAGGGTGTTGGTATAACAGCCTCGGTGGAAGTTGAAATTGGGTTTAATATTTGTGTGGGTGGCATCTTATTCCCTGCTTTTGATCCTTCTAGCCAGGCATTTGCTTTGTCGCTTATAATTTTTGGATACTTTACATTATGATTTATAATTTCCTGACTAGTTTCACCTGTAACATTGGATATTAGCTTATCAAACTTAGTATTTATATTGTTATCATCATCGTCGTCGTCGTCACTTATATTCTCATCCTTCTTGGTAAGCTCCCTACTTTTTTTAAACATTTCTTGAACAGCTTCTCGTGTCTGAAAATCAGAGGCAAAAATAGCGTACAAATTATGAGACTGTTTTTGAAAGGGATATATATGTGACAAGCTTGGTTAGGCTGAAATAAAATAAACCAAATACAAGTTAAAAATTATGTAAAAACATAACTCAGGAATTTAATTGTAACACACCTAATGAATAATCTGCAAACTTTAAATAAATAAATAGGCTGAGCACTATTCCCTTTGTAAGATAGAGGAAGGAAAGGAAGTGGACAGAAGTTAAAGCGTTGTGAATAACTAAGTGAAATGATATTCAGCTATGGAAAAAAACACATATGGATTTGGATTTACAGCAGTATAGAGCAAAAAATCTTTAGATCAATTTATTCTCGGTATAAATTCTTATCATTGCATTCTTACTGTTATCATAGCATTTTTTTCTAACTTGCAGTTCTGCAATATTTAAGCTTTATAAATCTAACTTGCTAAAGCAATTTTTATGCCAATTTTTAATGGATCTAGGTTTTATAGTACTAGACATAGAAATTGCCAGAAATGGCCAGTCAATGAAATGAGTCAAATAAAACCATACTGGAAACAAAACAAAAGTGCATTGAAGTTGAGCATTGCTGAGGTCAGCAAGTTCCAGAAGAGGTCTTTCAAAATTTTACTTAGATGTGGGGAAAAAAGCAGAGTGCCTAGTTAAGTCACATCTCTGCAACTAAGACAATTAGTTTTTCTAATATATTGAACCCCACCCTTTTTGAAACTTTACTTTATATAAAAATTAAAAATATGATATTACTCCGGGGTGGAACTGTACCAGTCATCACACCCTGGGTTTATTTTACCATCTCACCTTATCATCATATTTGCTATAGGCTTTGTGAAGTCGTGAAAATTTTCCTCCTCCTCTATGTTTGAGGGTCAGACGTTCCTTAAAATAAAACAAAAAATAATATTTGATATAAAATTTCAAAATCGCAAAACAAACTTTCTGACTTAACAAGCCCTTTTCAATCCTCTGCCAACTACAGCTTTTTTGATAAGTTTTGATAACTTGATTCTGTCATACTCTAGCCTGTCCTAGACATATCTATCAAACAAAAACTCAGTATCAATAAAGTTCAAGAATATATAATCAATGTTAACAAATGGCAAGGTCCCAGGATGGCTTTGAATGGTATTTAACAAAAAAAACTTTGACAGATTTTATTTTCTGATAAAAAAACATTTCCACTGTCCAAACAGTGGTGTTCCACTGTCCAAACAGTGGTGTTCCACTGTCCAAACAGTGGTGTTCCACTGTCCAAACAGTGGTGTTACACTGTCCAAACAGTGGTGTTACACTGTCCAAACAGTGGTGTTACACTGTCCAAACAGTGGTGTTACACTGTCCAAACAGTGGTGTTCCACTGTCCAAACAGTGGTGTTACACTGTCCAAACAGTGGTGTTACACTGTCCAAACAGTGGTGTTCCACTGTCCAAACAGTGGTGTTCCACTGTCCAAACAGTGGTGTTCTATCAGGAAGGAATGTGGTCGATACATTTTCGTAACCTTAACCCAAACCAGATCAATGCACAGAACAAATGGCCAGGGCAATTTTACTATTAACATCAAACAAAAGAAATGTGTTGGACTGAGTAGGTATGGAACTTGCGCTATGTCATTTTCTGCTAACTGCAGAGTATTTTTCATGGAAGGAAGGCAGCAGAATTTTCTGTCTGCCATGGACGGCACTAACCCTGGCTCTACATGTTGAGATCCGCTGGTCCTCACCTTTTTGAGACCCGCTGGCTCACACTCTCTCCATCCCTACCTCACGTGATATTGCACAATTAAGCTGGGCCTAACATTACTAACAATGGAAATTAAACTGGTCACCTTGACCCAGCTGAAACAATGAGCTTTCTGAACCAGGCGTACCCACGCTGACGCCACAGATAAGGTATAAAAGGGAGCGCACGACGCTACCCCCTCTCTTTTACCTGTAATTTGGCAGCAGAGCCTGGCTAGCTAGATTATTGTGATGAAGTTTTGTTTATCCAAAATGGGCTGGGTTAGTTGTCTTTAATTTCCATGTGTTTGTAGTTTTGATTAAGAAATGTTAGTATTATTAGTTAGCTTATGATAATGATTAATCGTGTGATGTGATTTGAATGTCTTAGTTACGTCTTATGTGTTGTATTCCTTATTCTCATTTGTAGCCAGTGTAGTAGACAGGCAGTATAGTATACAGTATAGTATAGACGAGTACAGTTGAGTCTAGTCCAGTATAGACCAGTTCAGTTGAGTTGAGTTGGAGTCAGTCAGTTAGTGTCCAGACTAACGCTGACATCCTATTAAAGAATTCAAGTGTAGATTAGGCTTACGGGAGATAACCAATGACTCTCGTCAGCCGCACAGGACGTGTGTGCCCCACCGTTAGTTAGAGTCTACACCCATCGTGTCCCAGACCGCGCAGTCACCAGCGAGAGAGAGAGGCAGACTACTGCTGCTGTGTGCGTAATTTGGGCTTACTTGAGGACGGACAAGATAACCAGCCAGTCATAACTTAGTACATAGCAATTAGTATTAGAGAGTATTATAGTATACCTAGTTGTGCTTTATATGTTTATATTATATGCAATAACATGTGTCTAGTTAATTCTTCTTGTAATTAAATATTTATATTCGTGGGCTGAAGCACCTGTGTTCTTATAGTCATATAGTAATAGTATTAATAGAAGTGTGTGAGTGAGATTGCCGTTGGATGAGAGTGTGGTGATAGTCAGCTTAGAATATTTACTAATAGATTAAATCATACCCATAGTATAGTAGCAGTGCAACTAGCCTCACACTAGTCATAGTATCAGACGAGAAACGAAGATAAACGTCTCTAGCACAGCAGTCCTCTCGACATTGCTCTACTGAGGTGAAACGTGGACAGTCTACCAGCGTCCCGCCAAGAAGCTGAACCATTTTCACACAACCTGCCTCAGTAAACTCCTCAGCATCAGGTGGCAAGACAAAGTTCCTGACACAGAGCTCCTCGCTAGAGCGAACCTACCTAGTATCTTCACCATCTTGATGCAGTCTCAACTCCGTTGGATGGGACACGTAGCACGTATGGGAGACAACCGGCTCCCAAAACAAATTTTCTTTGGAGAACTCATGATAGGCAAGCGCTCCCAAGGAGGCCAAAAAAAGTGTTATAAAGACTCACTGGAAGCGGCACTAAAGGCCTTCAGCGTCAACCCTACTAAATAGGTGCAGACAGCCCAGGACAGAGCCAGTTGGAGAGCAGCTGTCAAGAAAGGGGCTAAATCTCAAGAAGCCAACAGGACACGCAGGCTCTTCCCAAAGAGCAATAGTAGATCACCGACTGCAGCAACTATCCCCTGCCAGAGGTGCCAGATATTTTTCCGAGCAAGGATCGGTCTAGCAAGCCACCTATGAGCTCACCATAACCCACCCTCCCCTCTAACTGGATGACTTGATGGTCCTAGTTGATTTTGACGGACGAATAAGTCATAGTATAGTACTAGTAGTCCTAGTAATCAATTTACGTAACACTGGGGGCCTTAAAATATGTAACACTACACAACAGCTGATTGTTCTGACTTATGGAGCTGTGGAAAAATCCTGTTTCACTTACGAGCAGAGTTTCCCAACCTTTCTTTACTTCGCTCCTCCTATGAAATTGTTTTACCAAGTCTACCATGCCCTATTAGGGTAACAATGCTTTTAAAATGTGAAAATAATGAAATTGCTATTAAATTATTTAATTACAAAGAGAACAGTCAAACATTTAAAGCTAATGCCTACTCTGTTCTTTATAATCCCCTTTTCCCTGAAATTTCACACTGCATTTCCAAGGGGTGCTCCCAGGTTCTTTGGAGTGCTGTGAACCTTAGAAGTATACTTTCAGCTTGCTCCTGTCGACTCTCTCTCTACAAATGACTTAATCCCATCCTAGAAGGTACTCACCTCCATTCTATCTTCATGAATTTTTTTCAACTTCTCATGTAAAGCATCGGGATCATTTTTTTGAAGATATTCCATTTGTCTCTTCTCTGCTGTTAGTCTATCGGCTTTCAGTAGTTTGCGATATCTGTTTAATAAAAATGTCACCCAGCATTGACAAAAATCCAAATCTCTCAACCCCATGATAAATTTATGCAAAAATTACTGATTTATTTTAAACTTAGTAATTTACAGGACTGCAGTAACTTGCTTTAACTTTTAGTCCAGATCCCCAAAATGAACAGAGCAACATCATCGGGGATCCTGCCAGGGGGGGTGAGGAAATCTGAATTATGGTCCTTTCAGTAAAGTGACAGCTCTTATGAATTTACAGATGTGAAAACTGCCATATTTCCTCCCCCCCCCCCCCCAAAAAAAAACCATTTGAGTGGGGATCCTGCCAGGGGGGGTGAGGAAATCTGAATTATGGTCCTTTCAGTAAAGTGACAGCTCTTATGAATTTACAGATGTGAAAACTGCCATATTTCCTCCCCCCCCCCCCAAAAAAAACCATTTGAGAGAGAGGGGGGAGGGAGAGATCACTGAGAGGGTGTTTGTGCGTGGATGGGTGGTTGGGGGAGATGAAAATGGGGTGGTACATTCTTTTTAGGAAACCAATCTCAAAACCTGATGATGTTGCAGATGTAAAAGTTGGTTTATAGACTTTTTCTTTAAAATTAAGAAAAAACGTTCCATTTTCCTGAAAAAGGTGTTTACATAATTCAGGCGTGTGTAAAAAGGTATTTATATAGTTCAGGAGTGTTATCCTAAAAAAGGTATTTATATAGTTCAGGAGTGTTATCCTAAAAAAGGTATTTATATAGTTCAGGAGTGTTATCCTAAAAAAGGTATTTATATAGTTCAGGAGTGTGTAAAAAGGTATTTATATAGTTCAGGAGTGTTATCCTAAAAAAGGTATTTATATAGTTCAGGAGTGTTATCCCAAAAAAGGTATTTATATAGTTCAGGAGTGTGTAAAAGGTATTTATATAGTTCAGACGTGTGTAATCCTAAAAAAGGTATTTATATAGTTCAGGAGTGTGTAAAAAGGTATTTATATAGTTCAGACGTGTGTAATCCTAAAAAAGGTATTTATATAGTTCAGGAGAGTGTAAAAAGGTATTTATATAGTTCAGGAGTGTGTAAAAAGGTATTTATATAGTTCAGGAGTGTGTAAAAAGGTATTTATATAGTTCAGACGTGTGTAATCCTAAAAAAGGTATTTATATAGTTCAGGAGTGTGTAAAAAGGTATTTATATAGTTCAGGAGTGTTATCCTAAAAAAGGTATTTATATAGTTCAGGCGTGTGTAAAAAGGTGTTTATATAGTTCAGGAGTGTTATCCTAAAAAAGGTATTTATATAGTTCAGGAGTGTTATCCTAAAAAAGGTATTTATATAGTTCAGGAGAGTGTAAAAAGGTATTTATATAGTTCAGACGTGTGTAATCCTAAAAAAGGTATTTATATAGTTCAGGAATGTGTAAAAAGGTACAGTTACATATCTTGAGGGGAGGAGGTGTAATGTTTATAACCAATATTGTGTTAGGGGTGGGGTCTAATTTGGGATTTCACCCCAGATAGCAGTTAAGCTTTGACACTGCAAGGTTGGGTAAATTTTATGAGGTTAACAAAATATCAAAATCGGATGTTATGTGTAAATGGTAATTATAGGAAATATAAGTTTTTAAATTTTACCAAAATACAATTAAGAGGTAACATTCCTCAAGGTGAAATAAAGGTCAGTGGGAGACAAAGGGCTTCCTCTGGGTCAAAGGGCTACCTCTGGGCCACCAAATCTCCTAGATTTATAATAATGCAGCAACCATTTCTTGAAAAAATGTCTGGCAAGTAGCGGTGCCGTAGAACAAACAAATGGATGAACATTGCAAAGCTTCATTTTACATTCAACAGGCCCAAAGCACAAGGTCACAGGGTGCACTCATCACCCTTTATGTAAACATAATTGATGAATGCCACACAGTAGGCATAAGGAGTTTCCATCTTTAAAGAGAGCCACAGCAAAAAATCACCATGTGGGTCAATACTTACCGTTTGCTTTTAATTTTCTTTTGACGTTTAGCTTTCTGCTCAATCCTTGAAAGCAGCTCATGATGCTTCATCAACTCACTCCTCCTGGCCCTGGCCTTAAAATAACAAAGATACACAAAATAAACTGTTGTGCAAACTGGGGAAGAAATGATTTGTTTCTTATATTATAATAAAAAAATAAAAAACATAACTCCTCACAAAACTCAAATAGTATTACTGTTCAACATACCCATGAAGACACCCATGATTAATTTTTAAATTAATTTCATGCGCTACATTTGACATGGGTCCAGGAAATTTTTTTGCAAGTAATTTGTGCATAGAAAAATTGTTTTGTTGTTTTTTTTTAATTTTTAAATGTAGTAATTTGGTGAATTTAGTAAAAATTAAAAAATGCAACCACTATAAAGTAAAATTCATGGTAGCAATGCTTCATAAACTTCTAAAAATAGTGGCATCAATTGGATGTTTTGGCAATTCAATTAATTATGTAGGAAAAAACACTTAGTATTCAACTGTTGTAAACCCCCCCAAATAGCCTGCAAGGTCACAGCACTCCTTATAAATTTGGTCTCCTTTCCTGTCAGGGTTGCAGGATAAACCCAAAATACAAATATTAAGAAAAATCAAAATTAGAATTAGCACTAACACATCCATAGAGACACTTAGCTGTGAATGGTTTCTCACCATGTTGACAGCTAAATAGAACTGACACATAAAGATTGCACTAAATACTCGTACATAGTATATTTGAAGGCCTCTGCATCGGTTACTTAGACAATTTTTTCGCCAGGTAGCTGTAATGTCTACAAAGCCTTAAGTGTAAATCATTTGTGGAGGGTTTGAACATCTTATAATAGAAAGAAACAAGTTCTTTATATACAAAAAAAAAAAACTTTCTATCAAAGACAAGAATAAACATCTAAAAAAGTAGAAAATAAGTTATAATTTCTTAAAATGCATTACGTAAAGAAAGACTGCACATAAGTGTAGATAAACACTCTATGTAGCCCAAGGATTCAAAAAGAATGCATACAAATGAAAATTAAATTTTTTTAAATTAATTTTTGAAAATATTTTCTTACCCCATGGATTTGCTAGTAGCAGAAAGAAAGGCCTTTTTAAAAGTATTTTTTAATTTTTATTTGCTCCTTTTAAACCGGTATTGAAATTTTAATCTCTATATTATTGACAGACGAAGTATTATTTTCTTTTTTGTTTATAAAATCCCCAGTCTTACATCCTTTATACAAACTTCCAATCCCACCCTTTTCCATGTGTTCACTGAACGAAGCAGACGCGATGTACACACAGCTTAGATGAGACCCTTTGGGTGTGCATGAGACAGAGAAGCTACTGAGTGACATAGTCACATGGTAAACAAAATAATCCACATGGATTTGCAAGTAAAAAGAAAGTCTTCAATTTAACTTAGAAATTGTTACACAGATTGCTAAGATTTATTTATGTACAATTTTTAAAATATTTTTTTTTTTTTTCTTCTAAAGATTTATGACAATCTACATGAAGAAGAGATGTATTTAAATTGTATACCTAAGAGTTAATATACAATTATTTTAAAACTTTGACTATTTGGCTACATTAATTAATATGCACAAGTTTCATGGAAGCAACTCAAATAATTTTTAAGATGTTATGAACATTGAATTATGTGCAATAAATGACATTTTTCTGTAATCCTGCATTTTCCAGAAACTCCATAAGATCTAAACATATTTAAAATTATTTTTTTATATGGCCTTATGACTTTTTATAGCAATCATTACACTGCAGGCCATATGCTTTTTGTGTTTCTTATGAAAACTGTGATGTAAGTTGGTGAGATATCACATTTTTTATACTTATGAAATCGACATAATTACAAAAATAATGAAAAATATAAAACTTTCAAAATAGATCAATATCTTGAGAACTTAATTTCTGGTTAAATTTTAAGATAGTGTTCAAAATTGGAAATTTAAAATTACACCATAAGCAGCAGGGTTAAATAACAGTAAAATGGTGAGAAAAAGCTTCAACACGTGTATCCCAGCAAGGGGAGCATTCAGTTTACAGGTCGACATTTTCAAGATATGGATGTAACTCTGCCTAAATAATAACATAAAGTAAATGGGGAATCAGTGTGTGTGGCCATTCCCATATAGAGCATACATGGCCTTTACCTCTTTTATTGACATAGCTTTCAAAGCTCGTGCTTCTGCTTCGGTGAATTCTTGATGAGGCTTCAATGTATCTTGACTTTTACCCAACGCAGCATATATCTCCTGTTCCAAGGGTGTCCTGGGCTGAAAAAATTTGAGCAAATAAATTTTTCTTTTCAGTGGAGCAAACTAAGGGTCTTAAAATTTACGCCTTTCATTGTTGACGTTTATAAAATGGTGATTCATAGTTCAAAATGATACTAGAAAAAGACCAACAACCTTAGACATACATATAGTGTACGAATTTAATATAGGTAATTTGCATTTCTGACCAAGTGGTGTTAAAGTATGTAAACTATGTCTTGGAAGTGGGTAGCATAACTCTTGATGGTGTATTTGTCTAAGAAATCAGTGCTAAGATGGATTAATTTGACATGCCTTCATGCTTGCTTTTTTTGTCCAATATGTAGATGTTCATTGAATCAATCTTATTATCTTCTTTCGGGTCTCACATATTTCTAATAATTGTTTACAAATAAAATATTTTTAATCTTTTAAATAAATTATTGACTTTTTTTTTATTTTGTTCTGGAGCATTCAAGTGCCACCCATGAGTTTATGTAAGTAAATACCCCCTCAACAAACAAAACAAAAACAAAAATCAAGCACAAAAAATCAATTTATCGAGACAATTATGAGTCACCATAAAATAAATCTGTCATAGGTTTTCACAGCAGTTTGGCAAGTCCAGTGGTTCCCAAAATATCTGCCATGTCACCTGGAGGGACAGGGCATTCCTTGGGCAATGCAAAAAGGGCAACCCTTTATTTAATAAAATTTTCATAGCTATCCTGAAGAAGTGCATTTGTTAGAATCTGAAATAGTGTGCCTGGTGAAAACCTAAATTGGCAAGGGTGCCAAAAATCAAAACAATTCTAGGAACCACTGACATAGCCCAACAAAATTACCTTAATAAGTCACCCACTTGAAACATCTTTACTTACAACAAAGGCCTGAGGCTGGACGGCTTGAAACATCTGGATTCCATGTTGTCTTTTTGAATATGCAATTTGATCAGCCTAAAATTTAATTTAAAACCTATCAGCATATTACATACCATTAAACTTTTAAGCACCTGTAGATGCAATCACCTTTCTTATAAACAAACCTTTCATCACTTACTAAGCACATATTACCCCTTTCCTTAGTTTAAACAGTCTTTAAAACCACTGTAAGGTAAAGTAAATAAAAAGGCCTACCGATCTCATTTCTTTAACAACAGGATCCCATTTGGTCATTTCAGTAACCAAAGCTTCTCTTGTTAGTTTGCGCTTCGTCTAAAAAATGAAAATACATTTTAACACTGATTATGTAAACAGGTAAAAGTTCAACATAGACACCTATTTAGCATCAAAACATTTTTACAAAACAAGAGTTGAAAGCATTAAATTTCTTTAGCATCTCTAAATTACTACTTATCCCTTATAGTTCATCCCAAATGCAGCCACATCATTTTATCTATAAAAAGAAGAATTGGATTCATTAAAATAAAAATCCAGTTACCCTGAATTTCACCCACAAGTATATTTCTGAACAGGTTACATAAAAGCCAAGAACTTGTCCTACCTTTTCTAATTCTAGAGTGCCCAGTGGCTTTTTTAAGTGAAAGGAAGCATTTTTACGTTTCAGCTTAAGGTCACCGGGCTGAATTTTGGCAGTATCTGAAAGTGAATTAAAAGACCACTCAAAAATTGTAGGCACCAACAAAAACTGAGTCACAATAAATAGATAGCAACACAAAATTGGGTATATCATCCCCAACTTAGGACATCTAACAACACAACTTAGGACATCTAACAACACATTATGAAACCACAGAACATTTAAGGATACCATTAAAAAACTTAATAACAGGTAACTTAACTGGTTAACAACTAACAATACCTTGACTTGCATGTACCACAAGATCCAAGTTGCTTGAGAAATTTGTAGAGCGTCGTAAGGCAACATTGTGTCTGTAAAAAGCATTAACTCAACAATTATCATTATAAATACATAATAGTTAACGATTGAAAAAATTATTATAGTATTATAGATACATTAACTGAACATTGGAAACATATATAATAATAAATACTCCTGTTGTTTTTCAGACCATGATATATTTTTTAGAAAGAGTTGTGTTTTAATCAAATATGATTGCTTTCGCTCAAACTAGTGAGACCAACCTGTTTTTCTACTAAATATACTACCATAGATACTCAATCTAAAGCCTGTTTGCTGATGTGCAGATCCCCTTTGGTTTGCTTGGGAAAAGCCTAAAAAGTGTTTCAAAATGTATAACCAAAACAAACTCCTAATATTCCATTGCAAGCAATATTTTCCTTAAGAATATCAAGGTTGAAATTATGCAGGACACATCACAGAGTAGTTCCGGTATCTACTTCCGACATTTTTAATAAATAGTTGAACAGAATATGTTTTGATATCTTTTTTTAATGTTATTGTCATGTGGTAAAAAATGTTGAAAGCGTGTGAATTAAAAATTGATGTGGAAATAAAAAATTTTAAATATGACATTAAAACCTTATTTTGTTTTGAGGAAATTAAATTAAATAAATAATTAAGGTAAGAGCTGATGTTTATTAATATTTTAAGTTTCCGGTAACACATTAGAATTTTGCTATACAGTAGACTAGGACTTCCACAATCTACAATAAAAGTTTCATTTTTTAATTACCTGGAGAAAATTACAAAAATCTCCTACGACCTGACCCCACTTAAATGCTGACATTTCCAAAAAATATGTAAGTCAAATTTAGATAGAGGATGTAAAGTAATAAGTTTGCTTATCAAAATCTTTAAACAATTGGAATTAATGGCTCAAGTAATTATCCTCAACTTGAAAAGTCAAACTATATTGTGCAATAGATAACGTAAATATCCAGGGCATGAAAGTGAAAGGTCTAGCTAGCACACAGACCTGGTTACAATTTTGACCTACAATGTTTGATTTTGAGATGTCTTTTTACAATTGTAAGGCAAATAATGCTCATCACATCTACAATTTTAAGAGACCAGAGTTGAAAAATATATACATGCTGTTTTCAGGGGCAAAGGAAATCTATTTTTAGAAGTAGCTTTAATACCCCAGTTTGGTTTCAGCAATCCCCTTCCCCTCTACCAATACATTTGAAATAAATACATGGTATGCATCACTTTGATGTATCGGTACTGACTGCTTTATGTTGGACTGATTTAAAAAAAAAGATTGAAATAAGTAATCCAAAATCTTAAATAAAATAAAATAAAAATTTTTTTACTACTTTAGTAAGTACTAAAATTAAAGGATTTGTAACAGTTTATATTAATGCAACAAGGTAAAGGGAACCTAAGTTTCCACAAGAATTTCTTCCGTTATTCTCTGATTATTAAGCACAGAATGATAAATGAATTAAATTCAGGCTTATGCTAGAATTTAATCACTGTATTTTTAACTTATAAAAAAATTTCTCCTGTCAATACCTCCCCCCCCCCCCCCTTTGTTCTGGTAAGTTGAGCAGCATCCCATCTTCATCTATCAAAGTGGCATTGACTGGCACCTTTTTATTTGCAATAGAGCACTACATATAATCAATTTAAATACATAAACCTCAGTTATCTACTTTTGGAAAATCCCCTTTTATACATAAAATGCAATCAGTTATTGTATACATCATAATTCATATTTATTTATTTATTTGCTATTACGATAAGGTATTGTACAATTTTGAGATGGTTAAGTACCATTCAGAAAATATTTTGCACTACTTTTGGAGTTCCATTGTAACCAGGCTTGAGCACATGATGCCACAAACTACAAATACAAATTAATAGTAACATTTATCCTTAATAGGGAATTTTTGGAGAAGACATATATTATTTTATTGTATATTTATTTTAATATTCTGTTGAGCAATAGAAAAGTACTAAGTTTTAAAAAATTCGAGAACCCCTTAACCCTAATAAAATAACTAATAAGTTTTAAAATATAAGTCATTCTGTACAGTTTTACGTTTAATTTTACTTTCAGATGCTATCCACATGGATAATCATGGAACACGGACCTGAAAACATGTTAATACCTTTTCTTCCCATCTAAAGCAAACAAAGAGTCAAGGAGTCTTTCATGGGCCCTTTCATCCACAGCCTCTTCAACAATATTCTGAAAAATAAACAAATATTTGTTGGATATAATTTATTCCTTCATTAAGGAAAAAACACTGACGTACAAAATTAAAAACGTGGATTCTCCTGCGCCGAAGCCTATTTCCCATAAAAAAAATTAGTAGTCTCCCTTGCTTTACTGAAGTGGCTACCCAAAGTGATGTCTTGAGGCTTATAGGGTGAGATAATTCTTGGCAAAACAAACTGCATGGCCATATAGTTGAACCAAGTACCTCTGTTTTACCATTCAAATAGAGGTCCGCTGGGACAATGTGTGCAACATGTGGTTCTTAAGGCGAATTCTGAAGATCAGCAACTTTAGTTTCACAGTGTGAAAGAAAAAAACCTACAAAGCCTTTGCCCAGCTGCTTCTGGATTATGCATCTTCAGTCACCCAGAAGAGCATCAACAGGTTGGAGGCGGTCCAATGACTGGCAGCGCGCTTTGTTCTGAGCTGCTTCAGGAGCATCTCTAGTGTTGGCAGCATGCTGGAAACACTGGGCTGGTCACCAAACTCAATCAAGGACTGGAACATGCTTCCAAAAAAGGAACAATAGAGGTGACAACAATTTGACACATTGTGTCTATTGCCTCAGGCCTTACAAATCCCAGTTCCTGAGTAGCCCTTGTCCAGCACAGACAGGCACAGAAAAATTGCAAATCCCTCTACGATTACATTACATAAATAGTTTAGGAGCCGGAGCCGAAATTCTTCTTCTTCTTCATGTCCCTTAGTCCTTGGACCGTTGGGGCGCCACAGATGACATGTGAACCATCCTCCTCCATTCCTCTCTGTCTTCAGCACTAAGCACTGCATCGCCCAGTGTTAGTCCTGTCCGCTCTTTGATGTTATCATCCCATCTTTTTCTTTGTCTTCCTCTTCTTCTCCCTCCTCTTGTGGTGCCCTGCAATATTTCTTTGGCAAGCCCTTGTTACGTGTTCGTACCATTGTAGTTTGCGTTTTTTCACAGCCACCAGTAGGTCATCATACTCCCCAATTGCCTGATGATCCCTTTCTTTCACTGTATCATTGGAGTTATGGTCCCTATAGCAGATGCCAAAAATGCGGAGATATCATTGGCGGAAGACGCTGTTACTTAGGAAATATTTAATTATTTCCACTATTTACATCAAAATATTTGATAACTTATGTTTTAGAATGAATTTAAATGTTATTGAAATAATAATATTTAAATTTGAGGTTAAAAACCCGACAGAGTCCATATTATAAATGATCATAATTTGCTGTGTGCAAAATGTCATGGCAGCCATTCAGTGACTTGCATAATGGCTATACCATACTACTATCTCAGAGTTTTCATTCATAAAAGTTCGCCTTGTGCAAAAACTATTAAACAAGGTCAGGGAAATTTAATTAATTAGTCATGTGCCAAAGTTGAAAGTTCAAAATAATTAGTTCCCAAACAGTATTTTAGTAATTAGGGCATGAGTTGCCTTATATAGGCTATATAGCATATATGGGTATAATGAGCGTTGTAGATTTGGTAAACAGAAAAGCCATATATTAATACATTATATTAAATTTACTGATATAAATAGTGCATAGTTAAATAAGCTAAAATTTATCAATAATTGTTAACATTATTAAAAAAATTTTTTAATACAGCATTAGTTCTGAAAAAAAATTATCATTAAAACAAGAGTTATATAGCTTGTGACGCAAACAGCGGAATTGGATCACAGAATGTGGAGATGCAGTCCATGTCCATGTTAAAAAAGGACAAATGAATTCGTACTTTATAAATTCATAACTTTAAAACTACAACAGCTAAAAATATGATTTATGTGTTAAAATTATTTTAAAAATTAGCTCAATTCAACTATGCCATTGGTTTATTTTTACAAAAAGTTTTAATTTTTTTATCAAATATAAGGCATCCTTCTGTCTTCATTAGATGATGGAGTAGCTATGTAGTCCTACACTTCCACGAGTGGCTCACTTAAGCCAGTCCTAGAATGACGATCTCGACCGCATCTTATCATTTATCAAAGTACCTACACTAATACTAATACTACATTGATCGTGGGCCCTTAAAATAATAATAATATATAGAATAAGAAAACCCATGCCCAGACTGCTAACCAAAAATTTACCCAATTTATAACAAACAATAACAAACATCCAACACTACTTTTTAATTTTAAGTTAAATTTAAAGTCATGCTTTTTTATGATGAAATCTAGCTTGAAAACAAAATTATGATTAGGGTGACCAAATCATGAACTGGAAAAAATGGGACACACCCAAGGAGGATAAGGGGGGGGGGGGGAATATCCTCTAGCTAAAGAAGGGTCCAGGGGCCTCCGCCGGAAACTGTTTATTGAAATATGCTCATTTTAACTATTTTGGGACATAGAAATCTTTTTAAATCATGAACTGGAAAAAATGGGACACACCCAAGGAGGATAAGGGGGGGGGGGGGAATATCCTCTAGCTAAAGAAGGGTCCAGGGGCCCCCGCCGGAAACTGTTTATTGAAATATGCTCATTTTAACTATTTTGAGACCTAGAAATCTTTTTAAAATGACCTTCACTGTTGTAATTTAATTTAAACTCTGAGGCATGTCATAAACGAAAACAATAATTTGTCATTGAATAGTGAATACTTATTTATTTATACATTTACATATTTTACAACATAATACAACACAACAAATTAAATGCAGCCATCGCGCAAGTCCACATCACTACTGACTACTGGCTACACAGTACAGTACAGTTAACACAGCTAGCCAAAATTTTACTTAAAGTTATAATATAAATTATGAAGTTTTAGTGATTTGAGCGGTCGGGCAAAGACCGAGCTCTGCAAGGTCTTTGCTCAGCACTACTTGCTCGAGTGGTGTTACAAGGGATTTTGCCTCTTCGTGGCGTGACGACTAGTAGGATGGGGGGGGGTTCCCTTCTGAAGCTAAATAATCCCAGTCAAAAGCATGACTTCCTACGCAACGGAAGTTGAGCGCTAATATGATTACAGTTGCCGTTGATGGGTATGAGACAATGGGGGGCCGCCCAAACCCTTGTCAATGATTAAAAAGACACGGCCCTGAGAAAGCCGCCCCTAGGTGACCGTTTCGTCCCCGCTACGTCCCGACCGGACAGCTCCCTGGGCGGTGGGGAGTGGTAACGCAACACCACCTCTCCGGAGACTAAGTAAAGCCATCCTGACCCATAGGAGAGTGGACTACGGACCCTTTAAACGCAGCGCCCTCGGTCCGCCGGACGTCCCTCAGGCCAGGAGGGAAGTTCCTGGCGTGCTTCCGCACGTCTGGGGCTTCTGCCCTGGCCCGTTTGGGGGCGTGCCAGGGGGGTATTATGAGTGTAAACTCGATGACCCACCGACACCATCTCCAAAGTGATGTTATTAGTGATTTGAAAATGTGTTTTGTTTTTGAAACGGGACATTTAGGCGTCCCGAGAGACTTTTTCGGGACACCGGGTACGATCGTGAAAAATCCCTTTTTTACTGGACGTTTGGTTCACCATAGCCCTAACCTAGACTTAACTAACTTAGTACTTAGACTACAACTACAGTTACAGTGTAGACCACAGAGTAAAGAGTGCAAAATGTCTTGTAATGTTTACCCAAATTAAATTTCAAATGTTTGATGCGGAATCAGGTCACAGAATGTGAACCTGAGGTCCATGGTAAAAAAAAAAGGACAAAATAACTCGCAGTTTAAATATTCATCGCTTAACAATTACCTCCAATTCCATGCTTTCACTTAATTATTTAATAAGGTGAGTTAGCCCAGTTTCCTTAGAACTTTGTCACAACTCCTCACTTGTTTTCACTACCGAACTGAAGAGTCGAGCGTGAACAATATGGCGCCAGAGCTGCCACTAAAATTTGTACCAATTCCCCAGGTTCGGTATAAACAATTCCCCAGAATTTCCCAAATTATGCAAATATGATAAAAACATATTATGTTTAAGTAACTTTAAGTCCAGGTTTGTAAAAAAAAAGGACGCGAAAATAACTCGGGGCGCCCACATCACATATTTTTGCAAAAATTTTGTTTAAAATCGGTTGTTGTTTTTTTAATGGAAGTTGTAGGTTACAGATAATTTGTGATTTGTAACTTCAGCATTTCAGCGTGTTCATTTTAAAAAAAAATGATTAATTAGGCCTTTAACTTTAACATTAATTTAATTAACCCACTTTCCTTTTTTTTTTCTTTTTTTTTTTTTTTTTTTTTCACTGGGCTTTAAAAAATCTTTCAATTTTTTTTTTTTTTTATCTTTAAATTTTTTTGGTTACTGCGGATATTCCAATCAGTGAAAAAATGATTGGAACAGGCCTAAGCTTAAATTTAGGCCTTTAACTTTAACATTAATTTAATTAACCCACTTTCCTTTTTTTTTTCTTTTTTTTTTTTTTTTTTTTGCACTGGGCTTTAAAAAATCTTTCAATTTATCATTTATTTGATCTTTAAATTTTTTTGGTGACTGCGGATATCCCAATCAGTGAAAAAATGATTGGAACAGGCCTAAGCTTAAATTGTATAAGGATTATTTAACATCTTAAATAAGTATTTAAGTTATTTTCTTGTCAATTGGATGCAAAGTAACACAAATGTTAGATTTAGAAAAATGACATTGATAATAGTATCTCAAAATGTATAAAATAAGGTGGGCTAAGCGTTGTGTACATTTTAACACCACATTGATAATATCTCAAAATGCAGGAAATCGGGTGGGGTCAGCGTTGTGTACATATTAACACCATAAGCTCTTTTCTTCTTCTTCTATATATTAAGGCCAACGATCAATATATTGATCATTCTGGCTCCTACGCATGTGGAGGGATCTGCAATGTTTCTTTGCCTGGTATTGTAAACCAACTCTCTTGGTAAACATTATAGAGCATAGGTCAGGGGGGGGGGGGGGGGGGTCACATTTACCACCCCTGGAAAATAATACATCAATTATTATTGCAAAAATATTCGCACCTTATAATATAAACATTTATATCAGCATTTGCATTAGAGGCCGGCCGAGTTTCGGCTTCGGTTTCGGCGCCGAAAGTTGCAATTTGATCAATTTTGGCCTTGTTTCGGTTTCTTGACAAAAAAAATTGATAGTGGAGTTGTTGATGACCTGGTTCAGATTAGAGTGAAGTGTGAAGGCTGGCCACAAAGAGCTGGAGGCATTGGCAGATGTCCCTTGGAAATGCTCGTTATACTTTTCACAGGATCCAACATCAACTGAAAGTCGTGATATGTCAGGAAGTAACAAATTATTAATCCAGTCAACAACTCTGTAGGATTCTCAATATTAGCCGATGAAACAGCTGATATATCAAGAAACGAACAATTAGAGTTGACGCTACGTTTTGTAGACAACGTAGAGAGTCAATTTAATTTCTGTGAAGAATGGATTTGATTCTAACCATTGGAGCCACTGGCGGCATGTGCACATGCAGATGCTATTATGAATCACTGCCATGAATGTGGTCTGAACAAGACACATTACTGGGCTGTCCACGGCACCATGAATGTGGTCTGAATAAGACACATTACTGGGACAAGGATAGGGCGGCTGTCCACGGCAATTTTTTTAATGTCAACAGTCAAAATAACATTTATCTTTTAATTTTCTAATTTCAAACTTTCTATTAAAATTGATTAGAAAAATATATAATATAATTCAGACCGCCCCTTAGGTAGTCCCAGCGACCCCCAAATCTACTACAGCCCCATTGGGCGCGAGACCGCCCAGCTTGAGATCCTATGGCCTACACTAATCACTTTTACGAGTAAATTTGACATCGCAGTGTATTTTCTTATTTCTCAGACACATTCAAATTATGATTAATCTTATTAAACCAAATTCATTTTTCTCTATATTTTTATATAAATAAATTATATGCAACCGCATCGTGACTTATTCCAAATTCAAAGCCTGTCTGAACAGACGAGACGCTGACCACTTGGATATGCTACATTAAGATATGTCTGTGCGATTTGAGCATCCGTTAAGAGTTAATTCAGCTTTAAAATGATCAGATGCTCGTACCAAGAAACGTTCAAATCGCTATCCCGCACTGTGGGAAAACGTTCAAAACTTCTTGTTGCCTTTCCATTATTGTATTTGGTGGAATCTGGGTTTTAATCCTTTTATCGTCTATGTTCAACTTTGCTCCTGGCAAAGAAATAAGCTTGAGGTTGCTGAATGAGGAGGACGTAAGAGTCCTTCCTGTTTGGTTACGTTCAACCAGAGTAAAAACTGGTAACACCTCACCAAGTCGATCCAACGTATTAAGAGCATTTGAACAGTGAGAAAAAAAGTTAGTTACTGATATTAAATGTCGTGTAATGCTTTGATTTATAATTGACCTCCTTAAATAAATGTTAAACGTTTTTCATTTAATGGTGTTTTATAATCTTTAGTTAAGACTTGTGCAAAAATATCTTCCTGAAAAGTAATATTAAAGGGGTAAGATAGGGAGGGGAGTGGTAAGGGTGTGCTTTTGGCCAAAAGGGGGCGGAGGACAAAAAATGGAACGTTTAGAAAATTATTTTCTACTTTTTAGTGCGTTTAAACAAGTCTTCGAAAATAAGTGGGGGTTTTTAAAAACTTTTTAGGATGAAAATTTTAATCTGTAAATTGTAAATTATCTACAAAAAAAATATTTTTTTTTTAAATTGCTTTTTTTTTTAATAACGAATGTTTACAAAATCCTTGGTGTAATGACTTAGCTCTTCACCAGGCATACAACTAAAAAGTAGAATTTAACGACTGCCTGCCGTCTTAAACACCCAACAATAATATTTTAAATTTTTAATCACAACCTCTCACTTCTGATACCCGGGTGCGAATAGAAGCAGCCCTAAATAAATATATAACAGTATAGGCCCTACTTAACAATTTTAATTGTGTGTTCGAGTTCAAACTAAGAAGTACAATAGTTAGTACTTTACGGTACGTTAGCTTTGTCATTTTTGTTTAAAATTTCATTTTATTTATATATTTTTAAATAATTGTATTTATGTATTTTGATTGGTGTTGGTGATTTGACTGCAAGAGGCCTCAAAATTTAAATAGCCCATAAAAGCCTATAGTTATCTAAATCTGGCGTTGCTCATTGAGTACTTAATATATGGCTGGCCCATAGGCCACAGCGGGTTTTAATGAATACAACTATAATGACACTATGTTTTACCGATTAGCAAATATTGTTTATTAAAATTTAGTTATTTGAAAAATTTAATTATATTTAAATTTAGATATATATTTTAAATATTTTTTTTTCCGGACGCTAAATAATGCGATCATAAATGATCATTTCAAGAGAATGAATGAATGGGAAAAAAAATCTGGGTGCTGATATGTTATTTAGTGCTGCTATTCCCAAGTTTAAACCATCGAAAATGTTGGGTAAAACTGAAAAGACATTTGTAACTACAGAATAAGCTGCACAGCAAACATAAATAACTAAAATTTCCGAAATTTAAATGTACAAAAGTTGTTGTTTTTTTTCACTTGAAATTAATTTATAATATGAATCAATTTATTGCGGATTTATTAACTAAGGCTAGATCAGATAATAAACATTAAACAACCTTTAAAAACAAGGTTTTTATTATAATTCCTTTCTATGCAATTTTGTTTGCATTTATGTCATTGCTCGTGATTTTTCATTTCTTAAGAAGCATTGATTATGTCGGTTGATTAAAATGTCAGTTGATTAACCTCTGGTGTAAACAGTTTTATATTTCTTTCATTTCCCCTTCTAAAAAAAAAAAACACATTTTATTTTTACTGCATACCCAAATACGCCTAGATAGAAAGCACATAGCAATGGCTACACAATAAGACGCCACACCAAACACGCAACCGTTGAAGAAATCATTAACACTCCTCGCTCCCTTGAAAACAGGAAAAGTTTATTCCTGCGAGACGAGGGGCTAAAAAATTTGACAGAATGTGTTGTCTTTGGCAACGAGTTTATGTGCCAAGTTTCAGCTCGATAGGTTGGCAGGAAGTGGGTTAATTAGCTGTCCAAATATTTTTAGAATCAGAAACACATGAACAAAAGCGAAATTAATATAAAGGATTTTTTTTTTTTATTGTTTATGCATTTTATCAATGAAAAATAAGGATATAGACAGGCAGTGGCGCACCGTGAATTTTTAAAAGGTGGCAGGAAGGTAAATTACTAAATGTTCAAAAACTATCATTCTTTTTAAGCACGTTATGAAAACTATATAGGACAGTCCTTTGTGAGGATAGGAAAACGATTGCAATAATTATAACATTGTGAGACTTGTCATACTGCCCATTCGACGAGACGCCAGTTAAATAGTTAAGAGCAACCACCGTTAACTAACATGAATTGATTGACTGCACGCGGCCACCTGGTGAGGAATATGTATTTTGTTTAGGGTAGGCGCCATCTGGTAGATAAATTATACCCTTTTATTGACATTCAGTCAAGATAAATAACGCAACTCCGGGTTTCCCAAACTCACCGTTGTTTTTTTTTTTTTTTTTCAGAATAATATCTATTAATAATAAACTCTCTCTCTCTCCCACTCTCTCTTTACATACCTGGTATATATACTGTCTAAGCTAAATTTAGGATGTATAGTTTTATTGTTTTTATTTGTAGCTTTTGTAGTTTTTAATAGCTTATTCCTTTATTTTCATTTACCTGTATGGGTTTTTATATTGGTCGTATCATATTTGTTTTTATCAAACAACCAGAAATAACCCACCAAACCATGGCGACAGTGCGTGAACGTCCCATCTACTAAAGTTACTTGAAAAAGCGTGCATCCAAGTAATGCATCATAAGAATCCCAAGTAATGTGCTCAAGTCTGGGAATTTTATTTTTTGCGTGCCTATGGAACACAGCGTTACAGCCAGACATACATATACACCTAGAGAGTTATGGTTCGTGATTTTATTGTTTAAATTATTGAATACCTAAATCTTCCATACTACATGTACTAGGGCTGCTGTTTAGAAAGTTCATTTTTGGTATGGAAAACCAAAGGTTAGACAATGAGACTGACTTTGGCCTGTATAAAAGTCTTGAGGACAAGAGTGTGCGGCTTTCAGATTACAACTACATGCGTCGTCAAATAGGTATGGACGCTTACTTTATGTTTCTCGACCACTTTGTGCCGTCAGCAAACTGCGACGACGGAGGTGTTTGGTAAGTTTTTAAAAGCTTTGATTTTTCTTTTTTTTTTTTTCTTTTTGTTTTTAAACAAAAATTTTAAACTTTAAAAAAAAACGTTATTAGTTATTATTTTAATTCAATGATATCAAAAAAGCTTTGTATGTATTGGATCTTTTTGTTTATTAAACACATCTTCATGTTAACATTTCCACACAAAAAAATTAATAATTTTAAAGTATTTTAATTATTTAATATTTAATAATTTTAATTATAATACAGTGGCGTAGCTGTGGATTTGGGGGCCCGGAGGACTTGGCCTCTTTAGGGGCCCCTGCATTTTGACATTCAACATTATTTAATGTAAAAAAAAATTCCGGACACGCCTTGGGCCCCCCCCCTCAAGTAGGGGCCGGGGGGACTTTCGAATTTTGACCCCCTCCCCTAGCTACGCCACTGTTATAATATCAAGGCGTCGCAAATTTAAATTGCCATTCGTTATTAAATGTACCCCTCTCTTCCGTTAAACCAATCCCCACCTTTCCAAAACGCAGTACAACCCCCCTCCCCCCTACCGTGTAATGTTTAGACACCCCCCCCCCAATCCTCCCCCTTGTCAGAAAGCAAATAATATTAAACACACAACACTGTTGCCAGTGATGGAATGAGAGGTATGGAAGCATTTCAAGCGTTTTTTTTTTTTTTTTTTTTTTTTTTTTTTTTTTGTGGGGGAGATTTTATCTATTAGCGCCCAGATAAACCACAATGGCGCCCAGGGCCAGCACCAGCGCATCCCACCCAGCATAAACAGGTGGCGTCTCTGAGATCTCTCTAGGCCGAAGCTACAAAAAAAAGCAAAAATGTTGTGTAGCAGTAAACGAAAGCTTTTCAACACAAGACAACCAGGGTTTTTTTTAATGTTTACAGGTTGTTTTTAGAGTTCTCCTCTCTGTGTCGCTCTCCTCAATTTCCCAATAATTCTACATTCATTTTTTATTAATATCTTTTATCTTTAAAAAAAAATTACAAACATTTTCTTGAAAGCTATGACCGCCAATTTGACTCGACACAAGATATTTCTGGTGACAACAAAAGGACGATAACTCTTCGATCTTTATTGTAAAACTGAGTACCGGTTCGCGCAGTGTTTACTTCGGACAATTCGTTCCCGGGATTGTGGAAGGGGTGGGATTTTCAAACGGACATTGCATCTACCAGAATAAGGTCTAAATACACTCCCCGGCCAAATATAAACTAAATTCATTCAGATTGTGGCGCCCCTTAGGGTATGCTTTTGGCCCCAGCTAAGCTTTGCCCCTGGAATTTGTATAGCCCATATATATTTATATAAAATTAAAAGAAAGTAATAATTAGTTCAAGACTGTCATTTTGGCTCTGGGAGCGGGTAGAAGAGGGGGAAGAGGATAGATCGGGGGCGCCGTTGGCTCATGAATAAAACCGAAGGGAGGAGTCGGGGGTCTCCCCAAAAATAGTTGCTAGATCCAAATTGTATCCTCTATTCTTATTCCATGCATAACACCTACTATGAACAGATGATTATTCTTTTGTCTGTTGAAAATACAAAGACTCGACAGGCCGGATAATCGGAAGTCTTGGGCCGTATTTTACCGACCCTTGAACTAAGACCTGCCTTTACACCATCAAACCTCCAAAAAATTGATTTCTCTAAGGGTTCTTTTCAAATAAGATATGGGTTCTCTTGTATCAGCCCGAATGTTGTATACACAATGTGAGAGATGCAGGATGGCGATTTGCTGATACGTTCAGTGAACACCTACACAACATTGCTCAAGACTAAACAATGTACCGTGCGTTCTCACTTCAATCAAAAGTGACCACAAACGCACGACTAATGTGTACATTGCGGCTAGTGTCTCCTCACCTAACCGGGGTGAGTTTCGATAACTAATGATACACTGTCATATCTATGTAACCTTGACATCAAACGACACGAATGTCATGTTTTCTTTTACCTGCTCTCTCTCTCTCTCTCTCTCTCTCTCTCTCCCTCTCTTTTAATCTCTTTTTCTCTCTCTTTCTCTACTTCCTTACACTATATGATTAATCGCTGTGCACTTCCTTTCCGTTGTTCTATCTATTAATTATGTTTATCACACTGTTTTTCCCCCATCGCCCTCTTTATCTTTGATGCGTCCATTCAAGAAATTGTCATTATGATTGGGATCGATTTCATCACTACATGTCCTGTATATCTGTTGTTTTCGGATTTTTTTTTTGAAACCACCTATTGAGGAATCTACGCAGGCAACATACGAAGGTTTGAAGTCTATTCCAATCTTTCTTTACGGACCGCCATCTCTCTGAACCAAACAAAAGAATAAACTTAACATTAGAGACCGACCGAATTTCGGCTTCGGTTTCGGCGCCGAAAGTGGTCATTTTATCACTTTCGGCCAAGTTTCGGTTTCGGCCGAAACTGAACTGTTAACTTTCGGCTTAATTTCGGTTTCGGCCGAAAGAGAAAAGTTAAATTTCGGTTTTTCTTCGGTTTCGGCCGAAATTGACTTAGACTTTCGGCCATCCGGCCGAAAGTGACGCAGGTGTGCGGTCATTTAATACTCAGCGAAAGTGATATTTAACAACAAACTAAGCGACATTTAAGAACAAATTAAGCGATCTTTGAGAACAAACTAAACGATATTTAACAACAAACTAAGCGACATTTAAGAACAAACTAAACGATCTTTAAAACAAACTAAGCGATCTTTAAGAACACTCTAAGTGATCTTTAATAACAAAATAAACGATCTTAAAGAACAAACTAAACGATTTTTAAGACCGAACTAAATGATCTTTAAGAACAAAACAAAT
>CAXITT010000396.1:611399-625720 GCA_964033795.1 Lymnaea stagnalis | reverse complement strand
GGGGGGGGGGGGTTGTATTTGATTTATGTTTTAAATCAATAATTTAATGTTAGAAATAATTTTACAACGGTCAAACTTGTACAATAGTAATAATAAATGACTCAATTTTAATTTTTTTTTTTTTTTTTCAAGCCACACCGTGCATGATCGTCCAGGTACCACGCCGAGTCACTTCGCCGACACTGACACACATTTCATTCGTCGCAGAAATGAACGAGAGCGTGAGAGAGTACGATGCGTCAACGAAGGCTACGAGAGACTAAAGCAGCACTTGCCGCCAGAGGTCAAAGTTCAGCGGAGACTGAGCAAGGTTAATTTGGGGCAAGGTCATACTCAAACGGTTAATCCTGACAATGTTCAACTCGGCAAGTTTAGACTAGACCCCCCCTCTCCCCCCTGTTAGACTGGACGTTAGGATTCTGCAGAATTAGACTTTTCGTAGGCTGGACTCGTAGGGCTAAAATCTAAATAGGGTTAGTTCAAGTTAATGGTGGACTAAACTATATTCTGGCAGGTACAGTCAGAGGCGTAGCGAGGGTGTTTGGCGCCCGGGGACAAGATCCATTTTAAAGCGCCCCCTTTTCTTTTTTTTCAACTCTCAAACCCATTATTTTTACCAATAATATAAAATCAAAGCACATTTTGGCGCCCCTTACTAGCTTGCGCCCGGGGACATCTGTCCCCCCTGCCCCCCTTCGCTACGCCTCTGGGTACGGTTACAATCACGGGTGATAGTACGGTTTTAAAAAGAAAAATGTGTTCCCACACTTAAGACCTCCAATAAACATTTATTACGTCTAATTATCATAAAGTAATGGGTAAAAATAAGTAGAGCACGTTGTGTTCGTCACAAAGCGTCATCAAGTAACAGCGAACAGTTTGGTGTACTCAAGTGAGTTGCAAGTTGCAGCACGTGTAACGTTTCATGGCGCCCCTGTGAAGGAGCCAGGGAAACCCAAGGCAGGGCCTTGCCGAGGACAGGCAGCGCCTGGGGCGAATTCTGAAAATGGTGGCCTACGATACTTAAAGGGGGAGGGGGGAGGACGGATGAACACATTGTACGTGATCAGGGTGTGCGTGTGAAGGAGCCAGGGAAACCCAAGGCAGGGCCTTGCCGAGGACAGGCAGCGCCTGGGGCGAATTCTGAAAATGGTGGCCTACGATACTTAAAGGGGGGGGGGGGAGGAGTGCCGGGTTAACAGGCCATTTTCAAGGCTCCTTGGCTGTATGAAGTCTTAGTGCACGGGACACCCTTAGCTGTATGAAGTTTTAGTGCACGGGACACCCTTGGCTGTATGAAGTCTTAGTGCACGGGACACCCTTGGCTGTATGAAGTTTTAGTGCACGGGACACTCTTGGCTGTATGAAGTCTTAGTGCACGGGACACCCTTGGCTGTATGAAGTTTTAGTGCACGGGACACCCTTGGCTGTATGAAGTTTTAGTGCACGGGACACCCTTGGCCGTAGGAAGTCTTAGTGCACGGGACACCCTTGGCTGTATGAAGTCTTAGTGCATGGGACACCCTTGGCTGTATGAAGTTTTAGTGCACGCGACACCCTTGGCTGTAGGAAGTCTTAGTGCATGGGACACCCTTGGCTGTATGCAGTGCATCAGACACACTTTGTGCATGGGACACCTTTTGGCTGTATGCAGTGCGTGGGACACCCTTGGCTGTATGCAGTGCGTGGGACACCTTTGGCTGTATGCAGTGCGTGGGACAACCTTTGCTGTATGCAGTGCGTGGGACACCCTTGGCTGTATGCAGTGCGTGGGACACCCTTGGCTGTATGCAGTGCGTGGGACACCCTTGGCTGTATGCAGTGCGTAGGACACCCTTGGCTGTATGCAGTGCATGGGACATAGAGTTTAATTCAATATTAAAGAAATATCCGCCTCAGGCAAGTGCTCCGATCTCATCTCATGGCCCTGCATAGTTTGGGAACCACTGGGCTCACCAAACAGACAGGCAGTGTCTACCTTATTTTGAGAGCAATAGTCGAGATGTGAGGGTAAACTTTGGCGTCCCTTGACCTGATTGTGTTGATACAATCCTTTATATTTTTAGGTGTTGCTAAATTGTAATTTTAAAAAAAAAACATTTCATACAATTTATATACTGGTTGTAACTACTGCATTAATTAATGCAATTTACAACAACAAAAAAAAACAACAACAAAATTTTAAAATCATGCCTAAAAATAAAAATGTGCCGGTACACCGTACCAACCAGTACCGTACCAAAAAGCATTACTTTAAAAAATTGATGTAAAAAAATTAATTCTATTTTATTTTTAAAAAATTGATGTATAAATTTTTAAAAAATAAAATGGAATGTATTTTTTTTTTAAACTTACCAAAAAGTGCCCCACCCTTTTCCTACGCCTATCCATATATATTTGTGTGTGTGTGGAATAGCTCCAGGGGAGGGAGCATCCCCAGAGGTGCTCGAAAGGAGGGGGGGGTAGGGGGGCGCCACCCCGAGAGGTGACTGAAAGGAACACTGAATCCTTACATAACCAATAACTGTGTTGTGTTTCTTGAACAATCTAAGTATCCTCAACAGACTTTTGGGGCAATTTTAAACCACTGGAATAGACAGTAAGGTTACCCTTGCAAACAAGTCGTTGTATGATCTTAAAATTAAAATGTGCCATTATGGAGTATGGAGCTAATCGACTTAGAAATGTGCAACAGGAACAGGATTAAATATATATATATATATATATTTATTGTGGGGTGGTTATTAAGATCCTGAGTCTCTTTTTTTATAGGTCTATAATACTAGTCTATAGTTTTGGTAGAGGGCTCATTAATTTAATTCTTTTTAGTTTGTAGATCTTCAATTTCAAAAATAATAATAATAATAATAATAATAATTGGGGCACAAAAGTTCTTTTCTTCAAAAGTTTTTTTCTTCAAGCAGGTGGAGACTCTGAGAAAGGCAATAAAGTACATCCGTAAACTTCAACAGTTACTGCAAGATGCAGAAATCCATACAACTACAAGCATGGAAACTGTTGTATGAAAACAAATTAACAGGAAGTTATTGCCTTATAATCATAAATGTCTGCACAAGCTTTAGTTTGTGGGGGAGAATGATTTAAGGGGGAATAACTCTGAAAAGAACATTTGTAAGTTAAAGCAGTATGAGTCCCACTAATTCAATTGAATAAAAAACTTAATTGGAATTTCAAACTAATATAACATTCTTCAGATAAATTAAAATGGCGCTCTTCAAACTACTTTGTTACTGGTACTGGCACATATATTTTACGAATGCCTAGATTTGAGGTTTTCTTCCATTGTCATTTGAGAAGTAAGAAATTTTTTTGTAAAAAATTAAATCGAATTGATGTGAAAAAAGGAAGTTGACAAAAACTGTTAATTTGACTACATACTTGGTACTACAGTAATCTAGAAATGTGAATTTTTAAAAATAAATGCTTAAAAACAGGTTTGACAAGTTTTGTGTTACCTTATTCTGATTTTAAAAAGAGAAAAGAAGTTTGGAAATTAATAAATTTGGGTCTTTTCAAAAATTGTGTTTAGAAAAGAACCTTATATATTCATCTTGAACATTCAAGAAACTTCAAAATAATTTAAGGTAACCTTGATCAAGTTTCATGGAAAGTTTTTTAAAAAACATTTTGTTTTGTTCAAACCTTTGTAACAAAATATATAGAGACAAACTGATTTTAAAAGCAAAATATTTCATTTATTGTGTAAATGTTAATTTAGATATTAAAAAAATAACACAAATGATAACTTAAGTAATTTCAGTTGTCTTAGTTGCTGGCATGCAGAAAAATTTTGGAATTACTTTTACAGTTCTGGTCAAAATAAATATATCAGAAAAATGAAGACCAAAACTGTAGAAATAATAATTTGAAATTTAAAAATAACTGACCTCCCTCTTACTTATTTTTAGCCAATTTCACTGGCTCGGCTTTTGATCAATGCAAAATGTATAGGTAATTTTAATAATAACATGAAAGCAAGATCTAAAGTGACACTTTTTTGAGACAATCTTTAACAACTTCAAAATATTTTCAGGAAAAACTAAAATAAAAAATGGGTTCATTGAATTTTATTTGTAGTAAAATCCTTGAAGGATTGATCTTTTCATCAGTGGAACAACTTAATTTATTTAGAATGCACAATTGTTTTTTTTTTTACCATAGCAACATTTAACATTACAAAATTATTATGCATTTAGTTGCAGCAACAACACAAAACATATCTCTGCATTTATTTAATAAAAACACTTCAAGCTAACTTATAAAATACAATGTTTAATAAAGAAATTGTACAGAAACATGAAATCAATTTATTTATCTAACCCTGGGTTAGGCACACCTTTTTTTTTTTTTTGAGGAACTTTTAAAAATAATTATATGATTTTTATATCAGCTAAGAAAATATTTTGGGATTGTAGATTAGTAGTGAAAAAAAATAATTTTAAAATAGGGCTATTTTTACTAATATAACATTCTAATAACATACAAGCCGTGCCATTGTGGCAGACTTAAGTTTTTAAATTGCAAATATTTTTTTCTCTATTTTTGCATTCTGCCAAAAAGTCCTTTTTTTAAATTGTTCTGTCTGTTTTTCAAACCTAAACGTATCTTGTTCTACTATTTATTAACATTCTGCACACCGTTCTGCTGTAACCATGTAATCAAATATAACTCTCTCTGCTGGGATCAAGTTATCGAACATCACTTACGGCTGTAACCATGTAGTCAAATATAACCATCTCTGCTGGGACCAAGTTATCGAACATCACTAACGGCTGTAACCATGTTTATAAGAGCCACTTTTGCATCTGATTCTGTATAACAATCAAGGGAAGATATTGCTTTGTTTCTATACTGAAGGCACAGCTGCTTGCATTTGTCCACAGCACCACTGTCGACAAGAGCAGACAATATCTGGGGGAAAAAAGAAACACAGAAGAGAAAGATTAGTTAAAAAATAGTGTTAAGAAGGCTTTTACACATTTTACACACATGCAAGTGCATTAAATTAGTATTGAAAGGAATATACTTTTACTTATTAAACCTAAAATGTAATGGTCTATTGTGGAAAGCCAAATATATTGTAAATATGATCAATATATTACACAGGAGGGGAGAGGGTTGCTGATTTGGGAGATTTTGTGTACATGTATGTATGGGGAGGCGGGGCCATGCAAAGGAAAATCAGTGCCCGGGCAGAGCCTGAAAACAGTGCCCACCAATAAATAGAAAAAAGGGTGCTGTCGGGAGTGGAACAATAAACCAACCAATTTTGTTCATATCTTTGTGAAGAAATTTTTTTTGAAACATTGGTAGGTACTGTATATTCAGTTACATAGTCAAGGGAGATGTTTTGGTGTTTAAACACTGCATAGTTAAGGGAGGCATTTTGGAGTTTAAACACTGCCCAACTGAACCTTTTTATTATAAAATTAATACAAAAAAATACAGTGATGAAATAAAGAAGTGAGCGACTATTTGCAATCAACTCTCATGCAATCAAACTCTCCCCCCCCCAGCATTCCAACCCCCACTATATTCACCACCCCGCCAATGTTATTTCACACACATATATAATAAAACATTATTTTTCACAATTTTATTTTTAATCTTGCATTGCCTGCAAATGATTCCTTTTTTGAAACTTACTTTCTTGTAGTTGATCTTCTCTTCTTGCCAAAATGTGTACATTTTGTTGATTTCTTCCAAAGAAGCCATTTCTCTGTAAAGTACAACTGGAGCTGAAGTGGGTCTCAAGTTAGGGTTTTCATCTTGGTTGGTGATTGCAGCAATATCTTTGGACAACTGTTGGTTTATTATAAAAAAAACTTATTGTTATAAATCCTGTGCAATCCTGGTGAGAAACATTCAGATGTACAAGGCTTGTGCCCACTACTGAGTGTGAGTGAAGCAGGGCTAATGCAGACATAGCTTATCAGTGTGTGGTTTTTAAAAGGTGTGCTGTGAGATGGTGTTAAGTGTGCGACATTAAAAATACCTCAGAAATGCACAGATTTTACGAGGGTGCGAAAATATATTCAAATGCATTGATACAATGGAGATAAATTAACTAATCATAAGGGGTATTTTGTCCTTAAATTAAAGCAAAAACATTTTAATTACACAAATTGTTTGTGTCTAATTAATGATAATTGAGTCAATTTTTAGATTACAACTAAACTCCCAACATTCTCAGTTAAAAACCTAGTTTCAAAACCTAGTTACCATGTTGCAAAGTTAGAAGTAAGAATGAATGTCATAGTTTTAAAAGCTGTATGTTTTTACTTATGGTGTGCCACGTCATTCTGGGAAGTGTCTAGGTGTGCTATATGTGAAAAAAAAATTGCGGAGCACTGTTTTTGAAGACCAACCATAATTTGTCACATTCAGTCATGTGGACATGAAGATTCTATAGCAACTATGAAAATTATTAAAAATGTAAGATAACTTGATGCAAGAGATTTGTCACTCTGCAGTAATTTCAAGGGATACATAAATTGAACAGGTTCAGAAAATACTGAACATCCCAACAAAGCAGGTATTTCCAGAGATGTGGCAATCAACATAACTGAATAGCAGATTGGTAAATTTATTAAATAAATCACTTTAATAAATTATGGGATTCTTTCTGAAACTTCCCAGAGTCATTAACAGTCTAAATACCTGATATGCAAATTTGTAAGAGTTAAAATACCTGATTCCCGATGATGAATGAGGTAACTTCATGTAAAACTAAAATACCTGATGTCCCTATGTTGAATGAGGCAACTGCGTGTAAAATAAATCATGTCTATATGTTGAATGAGGTAGCTGCATGTAAAGTACCTGATGAGCGTATGTTGTGTTTTCCCCAAATGCAAACGCCATCTTCCCCAAATCTTCTGAATGCCCGGCTAAGGTCATGGCCGACTGACAACTCCTTGCCAGGAGACTTCCAAAGGACAGGTGAGTTTGTTTCAACCAGTCAGAAAAACTGTTGCAGCTTTCTGGTACAGTAGATTTGCCACCGGCATCAGTAAAGGGAGTAAACTCTGCAGCCATCATATCACCAATGGAACTTGCAACTTGCTCAATAACCTAAACAAGGACAAAAGGAGATCTTTGATTCAAGCAGCTTTAAAATATTTTTCTTCATCTTTAATATATTTTTGTTACTGTTAATCTTTAAAATATATTTTTTAATCTTTAAAATATATTTGTTCATCTTTAAAATATTTTTGTATATCTTTAAAATATTTTTGTTCATCTTTAAAATATTTTTGTTCATCTTTAAAATATTTTTATGCAACCATACTTAAAGACTGTTCTTCTATGGTATTTTGGAAATACATAAATATACAAATCTTAAGTATCAAAATTGCAAAACAACAATTTTCACAATTGTCGCACACCTGACTAACAAAAACATCATGTTAAATACTAGTAACAGAATTACCAACCTTTGCCATTAATACTTACTAGAGGATTACCTAACTTGGCCAAGCCAATGCATGCAGATGATAGTAAATAATCTCCGCTCAAAACAGCCATTTTATTGCCAAACTCCATATCTGAGAGAGGACCATCTTCTGGTAATATGTCTGCAAGATTCACAACCCCTTTATGGATCAAGCTGGCTGTGTGAATAACCTCAGTGATTTCAGCCAAAGAGCGCTGACTAGAGTTTTAAGAGAGAGTATTTCAATAAAATTGTATCTTTTAAAAACATTACTTTCATTTAAAATATAGTAAATTAATTACAACAAAGTTTGTACATGTATTATTTCAATGGCTTCATGTCCGTGTATGGGACTTGAATTTTCTTCCAACTTTTTAAAATCTATATATTACTTTTTCTATTCCCATCTATTCATTTTTATGTGACTGATTATCTACATGATGGGACTGAGAAAAGAAGGATTTAATAGAAGTAGAACTTCCTTTCATTGCCTCAAAATTTTGCTCTTGCAAACATGTTTTAATATGTGCTTTAATGTCCTAGGATACTGAACATGTCTTTTTTGCACAATGCATGTTATGGTCCAAATGATGAAGCTTAAATAATTCCAGGGTAAGCCACTCATTTAGAAACTTCCTTTGGAGCTTGTCTTATTCCCAATGTGCCAAAGGTCATTTGGAAAGGATCAATAGGATTTAGCTTCACTTTGGTCTACTTTGAATTTATTCAAACGTGTGCAAAAAAAATTTTTTTTTTGAAACACGCTGAACTGTACAAAATTTATTTCCACATATCATTTGGATGGTTGTACTAACAAAACGTTTCAGTCAAGCGCAAACCAATTTTTGTAAGTGCCTTAATTGAATTTTTAAAGAAGGAAACCGCATGCCATGTTAATCTGATAGTTTTCATAAAAAAAGTTCAATTTATTTCTTTATTTACAATTTTCCACTAAAAATTGCAACCTTGTAGATTTATATGATTTGATAATAATATTTTTGTTCACCTTGGATACACACCACTTATCATTTCCTGTTCTGTATAGGGTGCCTGTGGGTTTGGACCAGCAGCTTTGGAAATCAACATTACTAACAAGCCTCTCAGTTGTAGATTGTTCTTACCATCAAACACCATTCCTCTGTTTAATAAAGACAAGAAGGTTAACAAATATTTTTCTATTTTTCTTTTTGCAATAGCACTTAACTGCCATGAAATACATTTGGTTTTTCAGAACTAAACTTTTTTCTTGTTTGAATATTTTCACGGTTTTACTCCACAACAAGATATAAGTGATTTAAGAAGAGAGGAGCCATTGACTTTTAATATCAACTTTAAAGGCAAAATTGGGGGGGGGGACAAAATGAAAATTGACAGGGGGCCTCGAAAAGTCAAATACATATTTTCTTAGTTATCAATAAATAGTAATAGTAATTTAAGTAATGTTGTTTTATATTTTTTTTATTTTAAATATTTATTTGTTTAAATTTAAACTACGTTATTAATAATTTACATTAAATTATATTTCAATCAATATAGTGCCCGTAACAAAAAAAAATTCATGATATAAAAGTTTAAATATGTTTATTATTTCTTCATTTTATTTCATAATTTTTTATTTTCTTAAGTTCTGCAGTTGACTAAACAAAAAGAATTCTATTTTCAGTTTTAAAACGCATCGTTACTTTCATAGAGGAAGACTCAGTCAATATGTAGGTGCTGCAAGAGTATTAACAATTTTTTGGGGTTGCAGAACACAGAAAAAAATTAGGAAGCACTGCTCTCTATAAATAATATCCTTTGGCTTCCACTGGACACTTCTAGTCAGATTGAAATAGGTGACATGGTAATAAACTAAACTATCAAGGATCTTGCCAAGATCCAAGCAATGAAAATATTTAAACGCACACTAGATTTAAAGTATTTTCTGACTGTAGGGAACACTAAAATAAGACAAATCGTCAGCTCTGAAGTATGCCTCATATAACTTGGCTTTGTTTTTCAAAAGACCCACAATAATAACATAAAAATTCAATTTAGCACATCCAAAATCTTTTGTTCATTTCTCAACGTGCGTTTTTTTTTTAAAGGGATCCGTTTTATAAATTTGATACGGTAGTGATATTAATGGCCGAACATAAGACCACAAACTCTGTAAAAAATAAATATTGAAAGTCTTTATTAAATTACATACCTTGCAGTTTTAAGAAGAGGATGTCTTGTTCCAACAAGCTTTCTCATGTGCAAAGCAATATTTGACAATTCATCAGATAGAAGGCATCGGAGACTAAGGAATGATGTAGGATAGCCTACAATCTTTTCAGCATCTGAAACTGCTTTGCTCACACTTTTTTTATCTTCATTTGTTGTAACTCGATAGTCTCGAAAGAATGTATATTTACAAATTTGAAATTTATCACTTGAACTTGATAATTTATTCAGTTGAAATTTTATGCTGCTACATTTAGGAAATGTCTGTAAAGATTTTGAATACACTCTTGTAAAAGACACAATTTTGGTTGCGGACTCAAAAGATACCATCCGTAACTGATAGATTAAACTGTACATCTCTGTATACTGGTATCCCAGTTGCTAAAATTTCGCAGAATATGCAGAATTATTTCATTGATTGAAACAGTTTATAGATAATAACTGCTGCACCTGAAACAAAATAAGACATAAGATAAGTTTTTTTTCTTAATTAAATTGTTTTTTTAAATGCAAGTCCATTTTTATATTTAGATATACATACTCATATAATGCATTGTAACTTTGACTAAAATAAAACTTTAATTAAAAGTGTGTCCCTAAATGGCATAAAAAGTCTGACCCAATCTCTACGTAAGTTAGGGATAATTTTGATGCATTTAAAAGCACAGAACGACAGTGATTTCTGACCCATCACATGGGTTTTAATTGGGAGTGAGCAAGACTTAGTCAAACAATTTGTAGGGGGTGCAGAATATTAAAAAGGTTGGGAAAATGGCGTAAGCTTAGGAAAAGTTAGCTTAAAATTAGGCCTGCTATGTATTTGTATTATTACTATTATATTTTTTACATAAACAGCCTTATACAAAAAATTATTACTAGGTATACAGTAACAAATATAGTGTTCTAGAATACCGTAAAAAAAATACCTAAAAAGACACTAAATTTCATAAAAGTAAAGGGATCCATTCCAGATAGGGTTAACATGCATCCGGATTTCCCCGGACATGTCCTTTTTTAAGGCCTCTATCTAGGCATCTTTCCAGAAATATATGGTTTTTGTCAGGGTTTTTCCCATTTCCCTCCCCGCTTGAATCTTCTTACATTCTTTTGGATGAACTAGAACTAAGCAAGCATGCCATTTAGTTCAATGGTAAGGGTTATTAAGGTAACCATTGAACCTTCGAGTTCCTAAAGCCATTTTTTAAACTTAATGGATAAGAGTAACACGGGTTCATGATTATTGATAAATAATTAACTTTTCAATTTAAATTTAAAAAAAACTAATTTGAACAATGACGAAACATGTTTATTTATAGACGCACTTAAAAACCCAATACCCAGGTTTTCATGCAGGTCGATATGACTGGCTGGTGGGAAGCTGAATGTTGACATGTGGCAGAGGAACTTATATCTCCCATGCCAATAAGTTATAAGGGTGCACTGGATTTAAAGGTGCACATGGAAACACCGAAGAATGTTAAGGGTGTTCTTGGAAAAACTTCATCTAATAAAGTACCAAATTTTTATTAACACCAGGTTTAAACGTGATGAATGAATAATGTGTTTCAGCAACTGAACTTCAGTCTGAAGGCTATACCTTCACTGAAGGTATAGATCTATTGGCGTTGCACACTGTCAAGTCAAGCACCATCACAGTTATAAATCATTTTTAGACTGCAGTTGTCACTTCAATATTTTATTTTATGTAGTTTAACTTTTCTTTATAATTTATTTGTACAAACCTATTACTATTGTGGGTTTGTACAGGATTTGATGTAAAATTTTAAATGTCCACTTTATCATCTGAGGACTTATCATGACTTATGTTAACCCTAATTCTGATCAAAAGATTCATGTTCTTAAGTACCGGTACTAAAGTGACAGAAAAACCAGTGATAATAGTATATGATAATACTTACTAGTGGGCGATTCAAAGGACTTCAGTCAATTTGACTTTCTAGACTTTCTTTTGACTTTCTTCTTTAACTGTACTTAAATTAAGTCTTAATCATTAATCTTTATTTCACTAACATCATCTCCTTAGGTATTTTGGTCAAAATTATTTTTAAAATTCAAAAATTCTACAGCTGTGTAAAGCCTAGTAGTTAGTAGTTTACAAACAACAAGATCTAGCTCACTCAAGTAGTTCAAAAGTTATACATGTGTTTTTAGTAAGGACCTCAAAGCAACATTTTATTTATCTATGGAGTTTTGAGTTTTCTTCCACATTTCGGGAGCAGGGCTGCCACTCACTCTTTTCAAAGTTCCCAAGATTTCCCAAGGTTATAAAAATAAACTTCTAAATGAGTTATAAAATTTAATTAATACCATAATAGCTTGAATCAATCCATCAAAAACACAACGTACAGTAATTTACTGAAAGTTATTTAATCAATTACACAAGTTTTATCACTTCAAATAAATAAGAAAATTTTGTTTCGAAAAAAAAAAAAATAAAAAAAAAAAAAAAACGCTAGCCCCCGCTAGAGAGCTAAGGCCTAAGTCATAAATCCTTAGCCACCTCAACAAACTCTAGTACCAGGTAAAAATATCAGCAAAAATGTGTCATAATAGAAGTACATATTTCTGTTAGTTGAAATTTTTCATCAAATGCGTTCCTATCTTGAATAACATTGCATACGGTATTAATTACAGCTTCTTGTTTTTCCATTGTGACAATTTTGAAGCCATTTAACTATCAGGGAATGACATTTTTATAAACTTCAAGCAAATGATCACCTGATCCGCTTGATTGAAAGGTATTAGGTAGGCCTTATGTTCTTTTCGGAACGTCATTTGGGTAGGGCAGGGTGGGGCACCCCCAACCATTTTCCTTTAAAAAAAACCTGGCTAGAATCTTCATTGTCCTGCTGTAGATAATCTTTAAATCAGTAGGCTATATTTAAGCCATTCCCAATTAGAACTTTGATTGATTGGCCTACCTGCCTTTTTTTTCCGTCTATTTTGCCAGTTTTGGTGAATCTACACACGTCACCTTCACTCATCTGATAGTACCGAGTAGTCGGGTAGCGATTATGGCAAATTATGGTTCAACGAGTGACAAGAAAGAGTATTTCCAAGTTTTCCGTTCATTTTCCCCACAAATTCTACAAAAAAATTAATAGTTATGATGAGTTTATTTATTGTTGAGAATGCCCGAACACTGTTCAATTGTTCAAAATTCAAAATGTTGACAGGGATCGTTGGCGGATTTTTTTAAACATTAATTTTTAAAAAAAATTACTACATTTTAATGTGATATTAACTCTTATTTTAAGAAGATTTCTTATCATTAGTGGCATCAAAAAGTAGTACCAACCTCGCAGATTTCAAAATTGGATAATACTTGAAAAAAATATCTATTTTGTCAAAAAATGTTCATTTATTTTCAATTTTTAATTTGTTTGTTTTTTTAAATATATTTTATACCAGTTACAATTTCCCAAGGTTTCGCCTCAATTTCATAATTATTCCCCAGATTCTTGGTGGGGTCGAGAATTCTCAAGATCTTGGGAAATGCCCCAATGTCTGGTAGCCCTGTTCGGGAGTTATTCTTTTGCCTTTTGGGCCAATAACTTAATTATAAAATTATAATATTTACAGGGAATATAATTAGTTACTAAGTCAACAAATGTAAATTTAGTTATTTTTAATTTTTCCTAAACGTTTTTTAATGTCTTTAATTTTTCTTAATAAAAATAAATTATATTAAAATATGCTGACCAGACATTCATTTATTTATTATTAGACTAATTAATTTTTTTGTTAATAATAATTTCTCACTAATAATAATAATATTAATTCTCTTTAAAATATAAAATCTAGATTTTCTATAGAATTGTTCAGTAGAAACAAATAGTACAGGGGTGATTTGATTCATTTAGCTAAAATGGATCATGATACTTTACATTTTAATATTTTCTTGAAGAAGTTTATTTGTTAGAATTTGTTATAGTGCACCTGGTAAAAACCTTAATTTGGCAAAGGCGCCGAAAAGCAAAAAAAAAAAAAAAAAATGTATATGTATATAAGAACCATATTTAAGAAATAAATTATATCAAACTAAATACGCCACGCACGTGAAACACATAAAAGGGCCTTTCCATTAAATGATGACACGCCTTTCGACAGATTTATTTCCCCCTGCCAACCCCCTTCCTCCGTCACAAGTTTGTGACAAATTAGATACATGCAGCGCCCTTTAATCACACTTCATCACATACACACACTTCCATTAAACGCGTAATGCCGTTTATGGTGACATCAAATGTTAATGATGGGTTAAATATCACTTTTGCTATCATACTACTAGTCAGATAGGGGCCGTCCATAAAGTACGTCACGCTCCAGAGGGGGGAGGGGGTGTAAGAAAGTGGGACAGGGGTGAGGGGGGAGGGTTCAGGCCATGTGTGACGTCACACATTTATTTTTTAAAAATTCATTTCTATTTTATTTTTTATTTTTTTTAGTAGAATTTAATAGCTTTAAAAATAATTTTCAAAAATTTTGTGAAACATTCGAATTAGTTTTATGTCAAAACAGCATGAAATGCATATCTCCTGAATGTGTTGTTCACGATTCCTCTCGCTAGGAGCGCTAGTATACTGTTGCGAAGCCTTGTTTTATGTATAGCCTTGCTTTCGTCATGCCTGAAGTA
>CAXITT010000396.1:354865-598972 GCA_964033795.1 Lymnaea stagnalis | reverse complement strand
AAAAAATATACCCAAAACACTATGAGAACCACTCATTAGAGAAAATGAGAACCACTCAATAGAAATTTGAGAACCACTTATATTAAAATTATGCAATAAAATTGTGATTCTGTTGAATCAATCATGATTCTGTTGAATCATGCACTTGTCATAAAATATGAATAAAAGTAATATATAAAAAAAACCTCTCTTGTTATCTATTTGATGTCGTCTTTGATGTCGTCATTGATGTCGTCATTGATGTCGTCATTAATCAAATATACCATTGTACAATAATACAACTATAATTACACGATACAAAAAATAATCAATACAAAAATAATTACGCTCGGACAACAAAGGGAGGTCACTTTTATAAGACAGTCATTATCGGGTTATGCCCCTTGGCGGAGAACCTCCGTCAAACCTCCGCCATTTTACGCCCTGATTCATACCTACTACACTACTACTCCCCCCCCCCTCGGTATTACATTGATGGCCAAAAGAGCATAATATTTGCGTAAGTGTAAGTGTACGCCTATATTATTTAAGCTGCCACATTGGCCCGCATCGCGCCTTTACTTTTCCTCCCAATATTTCTACTTAACGGGATCAGAATATTTAGGCTAAATACTAAATACACTATATCAAATTCTTTATTAAAAATTCAAACTAAAGGTGCGACCTTCTACTGGTGCTACCTTTACCCGAGTATATACGGTACGGTACGGTACGGTGTGACTGCTATGTTTAATAGTTGGACATTGTTGCACATGTTTCCGGCAGGCAGCTCAATTCTTAATACAGCACATGTGTGGGCGGGTGACTGGCGGTATCTTTAAGTCGTAGAAACCGCCCCAATAACACCCTCTTCCCCCCCCCCCTCTTTTGATCGTCGCTACGCTAAAGCTGTAAGGATGGGACAAGACAGTTTCTGATATTGATTCGTGTTCTGTTACACTGAGCGAGCCACATTGTAGTATTTGCCAATGTGGAAAAGTCAACTTAAGGAGTGTTCACCTTTATAAGCATCAGACATCAGACATCAGACATAACCCCTACGGAAATCCTCGCTTTTTATTTTTAAAGATTTCATGCTAAAAAATTTCATGTTAAAAAAAAACAACAAAAACAACACACACGCACACACAAACAATTTGTGTTCACAAAGATTCCAGAGCTATGGTCGATCGTGCTAGGAGGCATCATGACTTATATTGGCGATGCCCAGGGGCGTAGCTAGGGTTAGTGCCACCGTGGGCGGGTCAATATTTTATGCCGCTTACCTTTCACGATAAAGACTCTGCAGTTGGCCAAGAAATATCACCCCTCCAAATGGGGCCGTCCATAATACACTTCATGCTATTTCTGACACATTTTTACTCCTCCCCCCGGTCACACATCCCACCACCCATGGGCGCCCGCAGATGGGGGCACTTGCCCCCCCCCCTGGATTGATTGGATAAAAAAAAATTAGACAAAAATATACCAAAAATGTATTAAAGTAAAGAGAAAATAAAGAGAAAGTAACTAAGCTGATGTCCTTTCCTTTCGTTCACCATACAAATACGCTACAGTAAATTAAAACTACATTAAAAGTTACTAAACATTTTTTTGCCCCCCCCCCCTAGAAAGTTAATCGATCTTTTGCCCCCCCCCTTAAAAGTTTTCTGCGGGCGCCCATGTCACCACCTTTTTTTTCCCCCCCCCCCTAGAAAGTTAATCGATCTTTTGCCCCCCCCCTTAAAAGTTTTCTGCGGGCGCCCATGTCACCACCCCCCTAAAGCCATTTTGTCCCGCCCCCGGCACGAATAAAAGAATGAAGTTAACTGACAATGCCCCACCTCCATATCCATATTAAGATGTTAACCGACAATGCCCCACCTCCATATTAAGATTAAAGTGCCGCCCGGTGTGGCCCCCCTTTTCCTCCGTCCCCGAGACGCTATGCCACATGATGGTCACATTGCCACACCGCAAGGCGTACGCGCTATGCCACACGATAGTCACATTGCCACACCGCAAGGCGTACGCGCTATGCCACATGATGGTCACATTGCCACACCACAAGGCGTACGCGCTATGCCACACGATAGTCACATTGCCACACCGCAAGGCGTACGCGCTATGCCACATGATGGTCACATTGCCACACCGCAAGGCGTACGCGCTATGCCACACGATGGTCACATTGCCACACCGCAAGGCGTACGCGCTATGCCACACGATGGTCACATTGCCACACCGCAAGGCGTACGGGTGATACAGGTTACGAAACGCTGGGTAATGTCTAACTTGACTTCATTTCATCATCTTGGTCAAATAGTTGAAACACCCCGTGAGTTTGTTCAGAGTGACTCAAAAGATCATCTTGGTCAAATAGTTGAAACACCCCGTGAGTTTGTTCAGAGTTACTCAAAAGATCATCTTGGTCAAATAGTTGAAACGCCCCGTGAGTTTGTTCAGAGTGACTCAAAAGATCATCTTGGTCAAATAGTTGAAACGCCCCGTGAGTTTGTTCAGAGTGACTCAAAAGATAGTTCTTGTTCTGGTTTAAACACCCAGTGACTTTGATCACAATAACCCATGATAGCATTGTTTAAACACAGGACATTACAACGAAACATTGAAACTGAATCATAAAAACTCGGTGGTATTTTTAAGAGACAATTTAATGACGATCGGTGGGTGAAGGCAGTGTAGAGCATAATATAATTAAAATGTCATTGAATTACTTCACAAAGATCCTTCTGTGTGAGTGAGTTTTGAACAGAAGAGTTGAAAGCCAACTATCAAATTTGAGGGATGTTTTAAACTATGGCATGCAATATAACCTATATTGATATTTCATTCAATAAAGAAGAAACTCACATATTTACTCTCTGTGAAGAGAAGAGTGGCACTGGTTCCCTTTTCAAACAAATAGGTCAATTCATTTCTTTAATTTAATAATTACCAAAGGGGTTAATAGAAATTAAAGTTTAGTTGTATTAAATGAGTAACAACATGTAGTGGACAAAATAGTAGAGAAGCTGTTCCCGTATCATGCAGTAATGGGCACAGGGGTCCAAACATAGATACTTGGGAAGGTATTAAAGATGTGCTGGACATGCTTTGCATGCAGTCTGACCTTTGTGACCAAACCTGATGATAGGCTTTTCACATGCATGCATGCTTTCCCCATGAGTATGTGGGTTACATATATAGATAGGGATGTTTAAGATTCATTCATAGAGAATTCAATTTAATGAACAACTTATATTCAGACCATATGATGAGTGAATAGACCAGTGGTTCTCAACCTTCCTAATGCAGCGACCCTTTAATTGACAGTTCCTCATGTTGTGGCGACCCCCAGCCATAAAATTATTTTCGTTGCTACTTCATAAACATGTGTTTTCCGATGGGCTTGGCGATCGTTCGACCCCCAAGAGGGTCGCAACCCACAGGTTGTTCACCGCTGGAATTAACATTTTAAAAAAGTAAAAAAGATAGGCACAAAAAAAGAAGCTTGATCATCATTTTGCCAACTGAGAATATCAAGTTGTGGAGCTAAAACATATGTCTCATGGCGCAACATTCACCCAGTAGTTAGTATTATTGGGTGATAATGATGAGGACTAAACCCCTTTTTCAATACAGAGATATGGTAGATCACATATTTTAAAATGATAATACAGTTCAATGAAAAGTAATGGCTAACAAGTAATAACATAAAATCAGAGCGGAGTGAAGACAATTTCTAGGATTTCTTTAAAGGTCTCCCTTTCTTAAAGGCTGCTGTGACCATCAGCTTCTTTAGCTGATGGCTGTTGCAACCAGCACCAGTGGTTCGTTGCCTTCGTGTACGAGTGGGATCCCCTGCTCACCTTAAGAATTATATGATCATGATTACAATTATTAAAATTTTAGTTTTATATCCATTAAAAACCAACTATTTCATAATTCATCAACATTAGACAATTGTTTTAGTGTAAATAAACGTGAAATGGTGATCCACCCCTTAGATCAGTGGTTCTCAACCTACCTAATGTCACGACCTTTTGATACAGTTCCTAATGTTGTGGTGCCCCCTAACTATAAAATTATTTTCCTTGCTACTTTATAACTGTATAGTATGTGTTTTCCGATGGTCTTAGGGGACCCCTGGGAAAGGGTTGTTCGACCCCCAAAGGGGTCACGACCCACAGGTTGAGAACCGCTGACTTAGATAAACATCAGAGGTCATGAAAACATTAAAAAGGTTCACACATGGCCCCCCAATTTAATTAATATAATGACCCACAGCACAAAGGCAATGACGGATAAAGGTTAAGTTTACAAAGCAACATGAAAACATACCATATAAAAAAAAAAAAAGGTAAACTTCTATTATAAGAATTGTGGGTCAAGACAGGTTTAGGAAGAATGTACAGGATATATGCAAATACACAGGAAAATATCAGTATGTGTTGTGATTTGGGAGGTTTGGGGGGGGGGGGGGGAGTCTACAGGTTAAGACATTTGTTATATTAAAGTTAAAACATTCACACATTTAACATTGACTTTCTATGTATAAATGTAACAGATGAAGGCCTTGTGTTTTGGTGATTTAATTTAAATGCATCATTTCGTTTATGTCCAGTTTAAAACTGTCTCTCAACCTTTACTTACGCGTGACCTACTTTAATTTTTTTTTAACCTTCGTGGCCCCCTGCTATTATTACTAAAATCTGCTTTTTTTACATAAAAGAGCCGTTTTTTTCTGCCCAACATTTTCACGGCCCCTTGGTAACCATATTGCCCACATTGAGAACAGCTGATTTAGAATATATGGCGTCCAGAATCTTGGAATATCTTTACCTGACATGTCAGGTTATTTGTAAGCTTTTCCTGGAACTGGCTGGTGCAAGATATGTTTTTTTTCCTCGTGTTGATGGGGAGGCCTGTTGTCGCAGGCCTTAACAAAGCAATCAATTATTTGCTGCATTTTCAGTTCCTAGCTTGCATTTAGGCTGAAGTCATCAGCAAATAAAGAGACCATGAATAACAGTTTCTTTAACTTTCGTTATGGCTTACAGTCTCCTAAGATTAAATAGCAATCCGTCTGTCCTGTATCTTATAGGAATGCTGTCATTAAAGTCAAGAAAAGCATCAATGAGCATTTCTGAGAATAGCATGCTAAAATATGTTGGAGCTAGAATACAGCCTTGTACAGCCATTAGTTACAGGAAATGCCGCAGACTTATCCCTAAAATCCATCACCCTGGCCATCATCCCATCATGGAGTTCATGTACTATTGTAAGAAATCCACTCCAGCAGTAAAACGTCTTCATTATCTTCCACAGGCCATATATGCTGACTGATTCAAATGCCTTGGTCAGATCAACATAGGTGATGAACAGGCCGCTGTGTTGCTCAACATTGTTTCTTGGAGCCGAGGTGGTGCTCATATTATGTCAGCTATGCGCAATTCTAAACATAATCCACATTGGCTTTCAGGAACTAGCCCCTGTTCAAGGTGTAGTTGTAAAAGATTAAGTGGGTCTGGACAAGATCTTCCCAGCTATGAAGAGAAATGCCTCGATAGTTGTCACAGGTTTGGTAACTGCCCTTTCTCTTGTCTATGTGTATTATATTTGCATCCTTGAAGTGCTGAGGAACAGAACCATCTCGACTCAAATAGCTCTGTCAGCCTTTCTGTCATGACGGGGCCTCCTGCTTTGTAGATTTTGATAAGTCTTGTCCTGTTGAAAAATTCACATCTTTGGGCAGCAGCCTCTCCAGATGAGTAACAATAGATGATGAGATCAACAACCAAATTTCCAAAGCAAATGTTGCATTCACAAGGCTCTGCACGAGTGTGTGGGAGCGAAGGTGTCTCATTTGTGTCACTAAGCTGAAAGTATATAGGGCAACTGTATTAGAATCTGATCGCGTACAGCAGACATGCTAAGACAACTAAACCATCGCCATCTAAGCTGTCTACGTAAACTTCTTGTCATAAGGTGGGAGGACAAAGTCCCTGATACATAAGTCCTACAACAGGCTGACTTTGTCAGCATCCACACGCCTCTGCAAAGCCAGATGGGCGGGGCATGCTACGAGAATGCGAGAAAGCACACTCCCTACCCAACTAATGCTTGGTAAACTCACCAGAGTGGAACACTCAGCTGCTGGGCAGAAAAAAACACTTTAAGGATTGTCTAAAAGCTTCACTCAAATCCATGGAATTAATTAATTTTTAGGAAACACTTGCCATGGATTATACAAGCTGACAAGGCAGACTCACGGTTGGAGCACAAATCCATGCATGGAGAGTGCATGACAAGGAAGAGCAGACTTGAACACAATCCAACTAGGACACAAAAAATATGTCCTATGTGCCAGAAAGTTTTCCAGTTCCAGGCACAAATAGGACCGACAAGCCACCAGCGCACTCACCCCTGAATATGGTATAGCCTTGGTCATCTTTGCACGCGCAGGACAAACAACAGCAACAGTCCAGAATCTTGGAATACCTTTACCTGGTTTGTAATTAATTACCCAGTAGTAATTTTTATCTCCTCAGGTTTATTAAACTGTTTTTGTTAACCAATTATAAAAAAATTTTCTCACCAAGTTAACAAATACTAAAGTTCAGTCTCTAAATTCACAATTTATTTCCTATCTAAATCATAGATATATTATGTACAAATTCTGCAATAATTATTCTAACATTCCATAGTTAGCATATTCAAATTATAGCCCTAATAAAGCGAACTGTCACCAAAAAAATCTGACAACTCCATGATTCCATACTGCAATGCTCCTTAATTATTGAATTTATAAAAGGCTGGTGACTTTGAACTGGCCAGAAATAAAAAAGTAATTTAAGCTTTAAATTTAATGTAGTGACAACTTTAGTCTAATGCCTGTCTTTGTATGATTCAGTGCTTGCGAGGTAATAGAGAGCAGAAGCAAATCAGCTTTTACCTAATTTTTATGATTCATTTGCCGGAAAAGGGTGTGTGTGTGTGATGTTTTGTTCCTACAAAAGATGTTTTTTATACAGCTGTTGTTTAATTTTAAAAAAGTATGTAACTTTTTAATGACATGTTTATTTTTGCCAATATTTATTATGTGAAGCACGGTGAGCCCAGCCCTAGGCTGGGGTACCGGGCTCTATATGACCACTGTAATAATAAATGTAGGGGTGAAATTTCTGCGTGTACTGTGTGCGTGAAATTTTTAATTTGCATATGTAATGAATGGCAAGAGAAAAGCTAACATTTCTGAACAAAATTAATTGAAAATGAATTGAGACACTAATTATAAATCAACTAAGCAAGATAAAAGTTAATAATACCTTACAACATTGTGATGTTGCCAATTTAAAAATCTAAATAACGCCAACTCAAGCCAAAAAATTGTTGAGCTTGTAAATACTTTCAAAATCAACAACAGTGGTACATAATTTCTGTTCAAAACAAATGAAATTATTCATAATAGCTTGCATCTTAATAAGGTCGCCAGACACTTATGTCCGTGTGTTCTTCACCGTTTCTCCTACTCATGGCAGAATCAGAAGAATCAATCCTCCAGTTGCGTGAAGACTGTGGAGGCAAATTGTAATGAATATCCGACTGTAAGGAGGGCTCAGACAAATCTAAGTTCGACATGTTTTGATTGATTATAGTCCTTGGTGAAAAAACAATGGGCGTCGGTTTCTCGACATGACGGCCGCTCTGTGAGTTCACAGGCCTCGAGGCGTCGTCCCCATCGCAGACTCTATCTGCTGACTCTCCAGTGTCGGAGTTTTGTTGATCCATCGGATGGAGAAATTCAAATGGCCTGAAGTGTTCACTTAATTTTTCATCATAGTTCCTTGACAACCGCCTCTTAAAGTATTTGGCATCTGTGGATGAGCGCGACTGGTCATGAAATTCATTTGTTTCATAACTTTTCTCACATCTTTTTTGCTGGCCTAGTATTTCATATGTTTTATCACCGGAAGGGATAATTAGCTGCATTTGATTTTGTGGAAATCTCTGAGGGTAGATAAAAGAACTGTGTAAGAGATGAGATGGAGAAACTGTTAAGTAGTGTCCTGACACAGCATCAGTGTTGTTGATTAGGTAGTGTCCCGACACAGCATCAGGGTTGTTGATTAAGTAGTGTCCTGACACAGCATCAGGGTTGTTGATTAAGTAGTGTCCTGACACAGCATCAGGGTTGTTAATAGAGGAGAGGGTAAGAACTGGAAATTTAGACTGAGTGATGTTTCTAGGAAGAGTGGAAATGGAAATTCTGTCTTCAAAAGCTCTACAAGTCAAGCCTCTGCTTTCTGTTTGAAGATTGCCTCGGAAGCTATTATTGGCATCTTGAATGACTCTCATCTGATTATCTGAAAGGAACATGACATTTTCGTTGTTCTCAGAGATGGAAAGATTAATTGCGTGGCTCTCAGAGCTTGATCTTGGGCCGTAAGAATATAAACTTGACATTTGAGAGCCCGAGTCACAGTAGACTCTTCTACTATCAGATAACTTTGGTCTACCCCTACAGTTGGCACTGGCCAAAAGTGGCAGCGGTCTTATACTTGACGGTGTTAAGCCAGCCGAAATTTGACTGCTTTCTGACAAACGACCGGCAGAGACAGAAAGGCTGTCTTCTAGACCAGTGGAGTTACTTGATGTTGGAGATGGGGTTGTAGGTGAAGGAGAGATAACTGTGGAACACAATGGTTCAGAATTCCTTCTGGCATTAACATCTCTTCCATAGACTGCTGAACAGTGTGATTCCAAATTGGGTCTTGATGACACGTCAAGGGCATGTCCTTTTACCAAATCAAGCGTAAATCTAGAAGACATGTTAAAGCAAGGAACATGCTCACATCTGCTCGGTACTATCCCATCTGACACATTATCATCTTGGGCATGAGACGCATAACTGTGTGTGTTTTCACTGAGCTCGTCAGAAGGTAAACCAACTGCAGAGAAAGAAGAATCTTGCCTCTCAAAGACTGACAGCAGAGAAGTGCTCTGCCTATGTTCAGCAAATGATGAGAGAGGGGATCTGTGGCAATTACCGCTGGAGAAACCTATCTTCCCGTGGCAGTTAGTGCTACTAAGCGGAAATGACCTCATTTCAGAAAATGTCTGTTTGGACATTATAGGATACTCATTTCTTGCATCCTGATCTGGTGATTCACATGAAGAAGCTGTAAAAAAAAATAATAAAAAATATAATTTTAAATTAATGTGCAATATTTCATGTGCCTGAAGTGATCATATAAAATTGTTATTGCACAGTGATAACTTTATTTAAATCTTAGGTACAAAATTGTTTACTCTCAACTGCTGAAATTCCCCAAATAAGTTTTTAGAATATTTGAATGAAAATTTGAGTCGATTAACTGTGGGTTTTGGTAAATCTACAGATGTTATTTATTTAAGTATTTCTTATTCATCAACAGAAAATATGTTAAATGTTCTATTTATCTTTCTAAATCAGGCCTAAGTCTCAAATCTTAACAACAACACAATACAACAAATAATACATTATTATACTTTTGATACGACAGTGTCAGCAAGCAGTTTTTTTTTTTAAACAAATTGATAACATTCAAAGAATGGTCACCGGATAAAATAAAACTACATGTACTAAACAGAACATTCCCCCATTGAAAAAATAATAATTTAGCAAGCTCCGTCAACAATCTAAAATAAGATCATTTTTCTACAACATGCCAGTGGAGCAGGTGACGACAAAAACAGCACTAGACTGAGGACCTCTCATCAGGTAAACAGAAAAATTAAAATAAAATGTGAAATACCATTCTTTCAATTAGCAACAAACAAGAACATTTAACTATTTAGACGTATGCGCCGTACCTTTGAAGTGACTGGCCTCCCCAGCTGACAGGTCACTGCTGCTTGTTACTTCCTTAAGGGCTGTGTCACTATTACACCTAAGTGTATTATAATCCCATGATTGTTTACCTGAACACATATAAGGATATAGAATTTAGAAAGCATAGAATTTTCAGGGATTAATTATTAAATCATTAACTTAGCTTAAATAGTGATTTGAAAAAAAATATATTTGAATCTAACAGTTAAATAAGATAAGATCCTTTCATTGATCTACATCAGGCCTGCACAACTCAAAATGTAAGGCGGTTCGGAGTACTTTATTAAAAAAATTGTGCGGGCCCAAAAAGAATAAGGCAGGGGGGAAAGTTATTAAGGACACCATAATAGTCCATCGGGTGGATGGGACTCTTTAACCTTGGAAGGCAACCCATCTAAGAATCTAAGAGAAGGCAAACTCTGAATTTAAACCAGGAGCCAGAATGATCAACAAATTGATCGTGGGCCCCTCAAATATAAGAAGAAGAAAAAGAAGAAAATAAAAAATAATATTTCGTTACTTTGCGGGCCGCAAAGTGGGTGCAGGCCTGATCTACATAAATGAAAATGCGTTTTGCTTACATTGTACATTACAGCAGTGGTCCCCAAATGGCAGTCAGTGGACCTTCACCGGTCCGCATTCCTAACACTGCCAGTCCCCATAACATAAATATTTATTGTCCAATAGAAATAAAAGTATAAAAATAAATCATGCACCGGTCCCTGGTAAAATTTCGAAACTTGTTCACCGGTCCGCTAAACTTAAGCGTTTGGGAACCACTGCATAACAGCATAAACCGTCTGATTATGATAAATTTTAAACTAATACAATTTAATGATTATGATAAATTTTAAACTAAAACAATTTAAAAGTAAGACATTTAAAGTATTCCTCAAGCACAAAAATCTTTTCTGCTTACTAATAAATGTAATATCCTCACTCCTCTCACTGTCGGTTACTTCAGAGCCCTGTGGCTTCGTGTTTCTATCAGACTTTTTTATTTGATTAGAGGGTAAATGCTGATGATCAATAAAGCGCCTGCTAAGCTCATCCAATTGATTCTGATGCTCAAGGTGGGGTAAATTCTTTGGCTGCTGCTGCTGCCTCAAACAATCAAGATCAGCAAAATGTGATAGCTGGCGCTCTCGAAGAGGATCTGGTATAATATTTCTCTTCAAGGAGATATCCAATGGACTAGGTCGGTGAACATGACGCTCATCAGCGTGTAGCTCTTAAAAAAAGAATAATGTTTGTTAAATTTCTGAGAGTTAATATTTGAAATATGACAGAGCCTTTTACAACAGCATCTGTATAATTGGCACAAAAAAAAAATCTAAAAAAATTCAAAAATTAAATCAATAAGACTTGATGAGACGGAGAGCCACAATTGTACTGACATTTTCCCTTTCCATACTTTATTACATTTATTTTTTTAAATTGTTCAGCCTGATCTAAGGTATGTAAAAAAAACTTACTTGTCTTACTTCTCGGTTCTCTTGGTCCATCCACAGTGACTTTTATTGCTTTCTGATACAATGCAATTTGTGGGGGGTTCGTAAACACAGCAATGGTCAGTGTGAAGCTTTTACCTGTGAATGGTGACATTTTATAATTGGTAAATTTTGATGCCTTTGTTGCTAGCAAGAACCTCTCAATTTGATATTTTTATGAGCAACAATATCTGTTACTCTTTACTGACTTTACTCTTAAACTTAAACTTAAGTTCATACAGTTACAGCTACTGCTAGAGGGAAAAAAAACTAATAATGGGCCAAAATTGTAAGAAGCACATCAGAAACTCAGAAAGTATGATTTTAAATCTGATTTTCAGGTTAAATTCTAAATAATATATTTTTTTAATGATAGTTATAGGCATGATCCATATTCTTATTTTAATAGTTTAAACATAAATAATTTGCCTAAGGCAAGGGTCATTCGTAAATTACATCACGTTAAAAATAAACTTTTTAGACACCCCCTCCCCTTGTCACGAAATGTCACAAATTCTCCCCCCCCCCCCTTGTCACATCACCTAAAAAAATTCAAAACATACATAAAATTTTCATAACTAAACTAAGATATTATTTTATTCTTCAACATTTTTGCATAATGCAGCAGTTCTAAACCTGTGGGTGGCGACCCCTTTATGGGTCGAATGACTCCTTTAAAGGTGTCACATAAGACAATCGGCAAATGCATATCCTCTACAGTTATGAAGTACTAACGAAAATAGTTTTATGGTTGAGGGTCGCCACAACATGAGGAACTGCATTCAAGGGTCGCGGCATTAAGAAGGTTGAGAACCACTGCCATAATGATAAGATGCAGTATTACTAGAAAACCGAGTTTCATGGTACCATACTATAATACCTGAGGCAAATTTGACCTCAAATTAATGTTTTAAAAATCAATTAAATTATGATTTTTTTTTTAAGAATTAGAAACTTTTAGAGATGAAAAAAAAGTGACGTCATAATTTTTGTCCCCCCCTTTCCCCCTTCCAAAAAGTGTCTCATATTCTCAACCCACCCCCTCTAAGTGTGACGTAATTTGCCAGTGACCCCTAAATGTGAAAATTTACTTATAAAATAGTTTTAAATAGATATTTATCAATGATCAAACCTTTGATAAATTACTACAAGGGAAAAAACGGCAGAGTCCATTTTGACCCCACTCTCTACTATAATGAAATAAATCATGTTACATTCAAGTTTGAATTAATTTATCTATTTAATAACTCAGGGATATTGACACTCTTGTGAAATGCATTTTAAAAATTACATTTTGTTTACATTTTTTTAATGTGCATGGTTTTGAACTTTAAAAATCGAATATCTCAAAACAACAAAAATGTGACTCTGCCGTTTTTTCCCTTGTGGTCTTCATGTGTGCCACCTCTGCCTCGTGTCTTACAACTCGGCAAAGTGGCTTCAAAAACACATTGAGAAAGTCCACGGGGCGGGTGGTACAAGGGATGAAGCGGCGGGACCACACCAAATGGAGACAGAGGCGAGACCCATTGAGACGGAGGAGGAAGAGGCCGGGTCTAGTCGAAAGAGACCCGCTGAGACACAACTCAATGACAATACTAAACGACATAAAGAACATGACGAAAAGGATGACTTAGACAGTTTGCCAGAAGACATAAGACAGAAATATCTGGACAATTGGAATGCAATCAAAACTCATTATACTTTACATCCAAACTTATCAACATTTACATACTTTCACGGTCAAAATTCCACACATCCCATTGACTGGGAAACAAAGTTAGTCGATAGTATTTTTAACGCACAAACAACACGGTTTAAAATTAATTTCAGCTACAATTCCATTCTAAAACACAGAGAAACAATTGAACTTAGATATTTTCATGCCTCACACAACAACGCGTGTGTCTTGGAGTGACCAAAATTAATTAATAACAGAGATGATTTTAATGAATTTCTTTCCCTTTTAAACAAACAAGATGTTTTAGACCATAGTCAACTTCAGAGACCAGACACAAAATATGTTGTAGAAGCAGTACCAGCCACTAGTTTTTATTTATATCATTTGCAAGATTATCCAATAGGTTGTTATCTTACAGACATACCACAACACATTAGATCCAATCAAGCCATTAACATTTTACAATTAGATTCCAAGTCAAAACCTTATGAGATTAATTTTTGTTTTTTTAGGTGTTTAGCTGTAGCCAGAGGTAGTCCAGTTACAGATCTTAGAAAACAAACACAAAAATTAATGAAACAATGGTATGTTTTTCAAGGTCTTGCCACCTTGATTTCATTCCACGGGGCTACTTTAAAAGAGATTCCCGCTTTAGAGAAGTCTTTTAGTATTAACATAGTTATTTTTTAATATAGCGAGGACAATATTATCACCCCAAAGTTAAGAGGAGGAAATTTGTTTGGTGAAAAGCTTAATCTATTATTTTTCAAAAACCATTTCATGTACATTAATAATATTGTAAGGAAACCTTGCTAACTCTCTGATAAACTTCATCTAGATCTGGTAGTCAATAAGGAAACAACTCCGGCGATAACATTTAAACTCGTGTTCTTTATTGGGCTGTCACTTTGCTTACACTTTCTCTCATCTCACAACTCTGACTTCTCCCTGCTATCTAGTCTCAGTCCGGCCGCCTTTCTTTTTGTCACGTCCAGAGATCCCTATTTATACCTCCCAGTCCCATAGTTCCTCTCCCAGGTCTGGACTGGCGCATTATCCCCCGCCCCTTTTTTCCCAATCGGCGCCAGGTTACAACAGACCAGTCGTCCCAGGGAAATGCCCTGGTCAGATGGATGGCCGGTACCGCCCCCAGCGCTTGATCCTTCGGTCATGATCCTAGGTCAGATAGCGCCGGCTGTACCTGGTCAGACGGCCGTAATCCCTGGTCAGGCGCCGTCGTGGTCCGAACTCTCCACAATATACATAGGGCATCACACGTCTTCTCATGTTCTAAATGTGGTAAGTTATGGCGGGAAATTAACCAGTTGAATAGACATGAGAAGACGTGTACAGGGGGTAAATCAATAGATAAATATAAGGGGGGTTTATATACTACAACGCGTACCATTTGGGACATCCTCAGAGCAGCAGGTATAGACGTCGACCCTTCTTTTGTGTACCCTTATAGAGCGACTTATGATTTCGAGTGCTACTTTCAAAAAAACAATCTTACCCCTGTAGGTAGTGCAACAAAGATTTTAGCGAACCATGTGCCGTTGTCGTGCTCGATAGCTTCAAATGTCCCCGGTCATGAAGGTCCCTTCTGCTTCGTTTCAATAGGAGACAGTCAAGAATTAGTCAGTAACGTCGTTAAATTTTCAACTCTTGAAAGGGCAGTTCGCTGATGTTCGTCTAAAATTAAAGGCATTATCGTCAGAAGACGTTAATGAAGATTCCCCGCTTCCCCTTAAAAGATTAGATGAATATTTAAGGCAACTACCCGTGATAGGTTTTAATTGGGGGAAGTATGACATTAATTTAATTAAACCCTACTTAATCGCCCATTTTGTTGTACCTTCCGTGACAGTCCAAAAAAGGGTAGAGACTGACAACAACGAAAGACCTTTAGCGACAGACGAAGCTGTGTTAGAGTATGAAGGGGGGACACCTGGTAATTTTTATGAGGCCGATGATAGCGAACCAGAGGACGAGGCAGAAAAAAATAATCCGGCCACACAAAAATCACCCTTTAAATTTCTCGTTAAACGCAACAATAATCTCATGTGCATTTCCACCTCTAGATTAAAGTTTTTAGATATCGTTAACCAGTTGGCCCCTGGATTTAGTTATAATACATATTTGACCGCCTATAATGTCATTGAAACCAAAGGCTTCTTCTGTTATGAGTATATTACAAGTGTTAGTTTCCTAGAGAAAACCGCTTTGCCCCCTCATTCAGCCTTTTTTCCCTCCCTTAAAACACAAATATAACAGATGAAGAGTACGAGTATTGTCAACAGGTCTGGTTAAAAGAGGGTATGACCACTTTAAAAGATTTTCTAATTTGTTATAATAATAAAGATGTCGTTCCGTTTTTAGAGGCTCTGGAAAGACAGGTTGATTTTTATGAAGACTTAGGGGTAGATATGCTTAAAGACGCCATTTCCGTCCCGGGGTTACTTTAAAATATCTTTTCAAAACCCTACCTAAAGACGTTTGTTTTTCTTTGTTGCCCAATTGGGAAGCTAGGTTACACAAATTGATTAGAGACAATATTGTCGGGGGTCCCTCTATCATTTTCAATAGGTACCACGAAAAAGGGGAGACTTTCATTAGGGGGAATAGCCATAAGCCGGTGGCCGGAATTAAAGGCTTATGTGCCAATGCTCTTTACTTATGGTCCCTTATGCAAAAAATGCCCACCGACTTTCCGATTATTAGAGATAGCGAAGACGGGTTCAAACCGAGGAAAATAAATTATTATGGGGACCAGAGTAGGGAGTGGTTAAGTTGGGTTTCACATAAGATGGGTAGAGGCTTACAGACCATGTACAAAGGGGGTGAGCGTTCTCTGGGGGGTCGAAACATAAGAGTCGATGGGTGAGATAACGAGTCACGAACTGCCTACCAATTTCAAGGTTGTTTATTTCATGGGCATCCAAAGTGCCCATTGACCCAAGACAAAACTGTAAATCCCTTGAGCAAGAAACCATTCACAGATTTGTATAACAATACAGTTGACATTACGACCTATCTCCGAGAGACTGTTAAGGTTAATGTTATAGAGATTTGGGAATGTCAATGGCAAAGTATAAAGAAAAATAATCCAGAAATTAAAGCCTTTTTATTAAAGCAGAAAGAAAATTCAACCACCCCTAAACTAAAACCTTCTTATAGCAATAAAAAATGGCCGTTGACAGAACAAGAGATTATTTATTCAGTGTTAGATGTTAGTTAGTTGTTTCGGGTTAATAGAGTTGGATATAAGTGTACCGGACTCATTAAAAGAATACTTTAGCGAGCTGCGCCCGTCTTTAAAATATTAATGTAACAAGAGAGGACATATGACCTTTTATGCGAGAGTATGCCATTAAAAATAAACTTTTGACAGGAGCCAGGCGTACTTTGATAGGTAGTTATAAAGGGGGAAAAATTCTGTTAGCGACCCATTTACTCAAATGGTATTTGACCCATGGGTTGGTAGTGACTAAAATTTATCAAGTTATAGAATACCAGCCCGTAGTCTGTTTTAAAAAGTTTGGAAATTCCGTATCAAATGCTAGGAGGTTAGGGGATGTGAGTGACCGTTATACGATAACTAGCGAGACCATGAAGTTGTTGGGGAATGCGGCGTACGGAAAGACATTGACCAATAAGTCAAAACAGGTAGAAGTATCCTATTGTAGTTGTAAAGAGACTGACCCTTTTGTAAAGAACCCGAGATTTTAAAAAATGACATCGCTAGGGGAAGACCTGTTTGAAGTTGAAATGTTACAAAAGAAAGTAGCTTGGGATCTCCGCCTCCAGAAAGGCTTTTTTGTTTATCAATATGCAAAACTTAGGATGTTACAGTTTTATTATGACTTTTTAGACAAATATATAGACAGGACGGACTTTCAACTCTGTGAAATGGATACAGATAGTTTATACTTAGCGCTTAGTAAAAGGGACTTGACTGAGGTAGTTAGGCCACACCTGAAACAGGAATTTTTTAGTGTATACCACGAGTGGTTTCCCTCTGAGGTGTGTGATTTACATAGAGCTAACTTTATTAACGGCAAAGGCACTTTAGAATTAGATTGTAAAGATTGTAGGGCTAGGAAATTATATGACAAGAGAACTTCGGGGCTTTTTAAGTTAGAGTATGATGGGTTGGGTATGGTCTCCTTATGTAGTAAGACATACCACTGTTTCGGTGATTACAATAAAACAAGTACAAAGGGACTAACAAAACAACACAACACTGTAGGTAAACAAGAGTTTATGAAGGTTCTTACAACACAACAACCAGGGGGTGGGACAAATATGGGTTTTAAAACACAGGGATCCACAGTTTATACATACACCCAACATAGAAAATCACTCTTCTATTTCTATATAAAACGGAAGGTTGCGGCCGACAATGTTACAACATCCCCTTTAGATATTTAGGTAGTTTTGGTCGTCTCTAAGACACACACACAAGACCAGAGGGAATGAGGACTTTGACTGGACGCTAACTGTGATAAAATATTATGTATATATTATGTATATCAAAAGGGATGTATAAATATTGTATAATAAAAATGCGTGAATCAAGCCTGTTTGATTTTTACGAACTATTGTGATTCTGTCGAATCATTGAAAGAATTGTGCAATAAAAATTGTGAAATTAAAAATTGTGATTCTGTTGAATCTTACGCTTGTCATAAAATATGATGTGTAATAAAAAATTCTGTTGAATCATGCGATTGTCATAAAATATATTAAAAGTAATATAAAAACAATCCCTGTTTTGTTATCTCTTCGACTACTTTGATGTCGTCTTTGATGTCGTATTTGTTATCTATTTAATGTCGTATTTAATCAAAATAATTTAATAATTTAATCAACTTAATTACAAATCAATAATTATAAAGTTAATCAAATATACAATTTTACAACAGTACAACTATAATTAATTCAATATAATTACACTCGGACAACAAAGGGAGGTCACTTTTATAAGACACAAAAAGAAATTATCGGGTTATTCCCCTTGGCGCGCCTGTGCGCCTTAGGCGCCTTAGGCATGCGCCTTACCCAGCGCCTTAATTAATCGGATCGTTTCCTGCCTAATACACTACTACCCCTCTCCTAGGACACTGCTCATAGCAAACTCTCGCCCTTCCCCCCCCCCACCCCAAAAAAAAAATTAAACCTTGAAACCATTGAGGACTTTCCGTAATTTTGAGAAACATTGGTCTATTGTGACACGTATTTTGTTTAGTTTATAACGATCACTAAATGCATTAAGTCTTAAATGGTTACATATACAGTTTGTTGACATAAACCATAAAGTTAAATGAGGCAAGTATCTTAGTTGACATATCAACATCATATTCTTGTGATATGTATTGAAAAACAATTTGACGTATTTATTCTCATTGATTTCATTAAAAAATCATTTTCAGTTTAATCGAAACTGCTCAATAAAAATGTCCTGGAACTTCCCGCACAAGACAACATTTAACTCGAGCAACTCAACTGAAATTCTTGATAATGACTTAAGGTTGAAGGGAGATGCCAATCATTTCAAAGTGAAAAATGTCAAATTAATCAGAACGTCTCCCTGGAGCGCCTTTTTTGTATCCTACAAATGCCTGTTTCCGGTCATGTGCTTGTGTAGTGTAGTGTTCAACGTGCTTACCATCAAGGTTCTCAAACAGTTGGGCTTCAAACAGTTCAACAATATGATTATTACTTCGATTGCGATGTCTGACCTACTTTGTCCGATCAAAATTTTTTATGCCACCATCACGGATATCGTGAGAGACTTCGATATTTTCTGGGGCTGCTACTTGCAGCTGACACGCACAGTTTTCATCAACCACTGGAAATACAGAGCCTAGTATTTAAGCATTAATCTAACAGCGCTCCTTGGGGTCGAGAGAGTGGTGGCCACATGCCTTCCCTCTGTGGCGTCTCGAGTTTTTAGACCCGTTAGAATGAAGTATGTTATCGCTGGCCTGTTTATTCTTGTAGCGACAGTCACTATGCCAGATCTATATCTGTATTACGACTACCACATGAACAACCTTCGCAATGCAGTTCAGACAAATCCCAGCATTCTTTACTCATTGTAATTCGAGCAAGTTAACACCGCGAACCTGGTTTGTAAGACCGTGGTCGTTATATTTCCATTGGCTTTGATATTCTTGAGCTCACCGGTCTTGTGTTGCTCACTTCCCCTGGGCTACGGAGATTTTCATAGAAACCATGATAAGCTAAGAACAAGAAAGCATGGATTTAAGATACTGTTTGTCGGGTTTACAGTGAAATTTGTTATGTTTATCCCGTTTACTGGGTTCCTCTTGTTTCCTTATTTCGCCCCACTTGAATTTACGTTTTCACGAGACAGTCTTAAGGTCATAGAATATGTAGTCAATATGTTCAATGTGACATTGAGAAGCACTAATTTCTTTGTTAACTATTGCCTGAACGAAAAATTATCAGCAATTTGTAAGCAAATGTTATGTCGCCTTGTGTCCAATTAATGGGTAAAGATTTAAATAATAAACTAATTCAAGTCATTTAGGATAATAATTATAACCTAAAATACAATTTGAGCCTACTTTGAGTTGAATTCTAAAAAAAAAAAAAAATTAAAATTGATTATGCACGAGTAATTATAATAATTTTAGAATTTTCTATTAATAAAAATATTGGTATTTAATTAAATTTTCTGAAAGTTTTTTTACAGGATACATTTTAATCGATAATCCCCTTTGGGAAGTGAAGGCGCCTCTTTATCATTTAAGAACAATAAAAGAGATTTTAAAATTAACAAGAAGATAGAATAAATGTTTCTCCTCATTCCCATGACAAGGCTTGGTCTCATACTGGAGAATCAGAATATGAATAAATCGATTATGAAGTTGGCTACTCGACAGAGCAACATCTTCAGTACTTTTTAACGTCTTCGATTATTTCAAAGTACTTTTGTGGTCTACTCAGTACCTTCGGCATTTTCGGCAACATAGTGACAATCATAGTTTTGGTCAAACATGGAAGTTTCAGCGGCACCACCAATTTTCTCCTAATCTCTATAGCCGTCTGCGACCTCATTTATCTCCTGGCCGATTCTTAACAGAGTGGCATCGAATTTTAGCGACAATCGATCTGCATTTGGGTCAACATTTTGAATACATCTACTTTAGAAGCTACGGACCTCTGCACAACATCGCCCTAATTATTGGCATTTTCCAAGTTGCCGTCATCGCCGTTGAAAGACTCGTGGCCGTTATATTTCCTTTTATTGTTTCTAGAATTTTCACACCTTTCAACGTCAAGTGCATCTTTGCGTTCAACGTACTGTACACCATCGCTTTATCGATGCCTAACTACTTTTTGGTCAAAGCAGACGTGATCACGACAGGGGACGAGGAGATGATGGCGAGACAAGCTTATTTTCTGTTCATTCTAAATACTGTGTTTTTATACTTTCTGCCCGTGTTTATCATTTTATTCAGCAACGTGGCCATAGGAGTATCCCTGCACTTATCTTTTGTTAGTCTGCTTGCTCAGAAGTCGGTTACTTGCTCATCCAAGAGACAAAAGGAGCTGAAGCTGTACAAGATGTTACTTATTGTGTGTTGTGTGGCATTCCTGTCTTTCTCCCCGCGCATCATTCTTTCTTTTGGCTTCTTCTTTGACTATGACCTGTCTTACAATTACACAAGAATAATATTTGATACATGCTTTCATATTTACACGTCCACGAATTTAATCATTTACGTCACGATGAGCTCAAAATTCGCCAAAACATTCAGTCAGCTTATCTGCGACAATGGTTCCGGTTTAAAGTAAGCTAAGTGAATTATTTTTAATTTTTATTTGAAATAATAATTAAATTTTCCGACAAATTAATCATAAATAAAAATAAAATCTACACATTATTGTTTGTTAACATTATTCTAATTAGAGAAATAGGATTGATTAGAATTAATGGATTCTTTTACACGTTTATATTGATTAAAAAATTTATAGTTTACTGCACGAAACAATTTTGAAGTTGTGATTAGTCTATAGAAGATAATAATGTCAATCGGACAAGTTAAGAGGTTACTGTCTCCAATGACTTAGTTTTATGGGATTTCGAACTTCTACAATTTTAAACTTTTCATCAAGTCATTCAAGAGAAACACCATTTATTTCGTCATAACCACTTATTGATTAAGGCCGACATTCATCAACACGCCTATATATTTTTCTTGTATTTCCAGTCATCAAATCACTGTAATTGAAATGAAACAAAAATACTAATATGACGCTTCTATTTTAAATGGAAATATTTTTATAGAATAATTAGTTAAACGGGTAATTATTTAACATACACATGGTCGAACTTTTTTTATATTATTAATTTACTTATTAATTTTGATATTTAAAACTCCAAGTTAAAATTGTATGCTTTAATTGAAAGTCTTTCAAGGAAAATGTTAAGAAATGTTTATTCAGTTGCCAAATGAAAACTGTGTATTAAAAGTAAGGGCGAGGGAATGGGAGTCTCTGTTTTTTAAAAAAATGAGGGTCGGGGGTGGGGGCATTTTGCGGTACAATATATTAATGTACGTGCACCTTTATTTTTAATATGTTGATAAAAAATCCATGGAAATGAAGTTTTAAAATGTTGCAATCGTAATATGTAGTAATTTATTTTTGTGTACCAAAAATGAAATGAAATTTTCTATCATTTTAGCTGTGCTTTAAACAATAAAATTAATTACAAATATAAAAAAGAAGTGCTCAGCATTTTTATTGTGTGAAGTTAGATCTAAAGATTTTTTGTTTGTTCCATAAATAATTTTGTTTTGTTTATACTTTTTTTTAAATACATCCTGTTTAAATAGAAAAAAAGAATTTAATTGATGCTAACACACAAATAATAATAATAATAATAAAGTTCATTTCAAAAACACGCTTCACCCCCAAAGGCTTGAAGCTCGGTACAAAGTCAACAAAAAACAAATCTATAATTTACCACATTTAAAACAAACGTAACACTACAAAAACTAATTACAAGCATACAATGTCAAAGTCTTTCTACCCATTTCAACCCCAAGCAACACAGCCATTATGCATTAACTGGAAAATAAGGTAGACAATCATCCCAGAAGGTGTTTGCGAAATAAATGTGTCTTTAAATCGGTTTTAAAGGACTCCAGTGTCTGGTTGTTTCTAAAGATCGACAGGAATGGCGTTCCAAATTGTTGGACCAGCAAATGCGAAAGTGCGCTTTCCGTAAGTCTCAAGGCGAACACGTGGTGTCGAGAGTTTGCCACTATCGGATGAGCGGAGCTCTCTAGTGGGTACATAAGACGCCAGCAGCTCTTTCAGATAGGACGGCAACAAGTCATTTAAGCAGCGGTAGCACAAAGTTGCGATTTTGTACTCTATGCGAGCACGCACCGGCAGCCAGTGCAACTCTCTCAGAACTGTTTTTGCATGGTCGAACTTGCGTTTGCGGAGAACAATGCCAGACCCACTTTTTTCTGTGCTATTTGAATTTTATCCAGGAGCATAGCTGGAAGACCCACTATGGGAGCATTGCAATAGTCCATGCGTGATAGCACAAATGCAGTCATCAGCCTCTTTGTTGCATCAATTGTTAGGAAGGGCCTGATGTGACTAACCCTGCGCAACTCCAGAAAAATCGCCTTGAATAGGATGTTAATATGACTTTCAAAAGTTAGTCTTCTATCTATGGTAGACACCCAGGTACCGCACTGTTTGAGCTAACTCAATACGCACACCTGAGAGAGTAATGGAAATCGTGTTATTTGCAGATTTTTGCTTCTGAACGCTCGTGATGTGGAGCAGCTCAGTCTTATAATCACTCAATTTGAGCTTGTTTATTGTCATCCAGAGCTTAACCGACTCCATTGTCTTCTGTGTCATACTGAGCAGCTGAGGAAACTGAGAAGGGATCACGAATTGATGAAGTTGTGTATCGTCCGCGAACATGGGATACAACATGTGAAACTGCCTGATCTCTGCACCAGGGGGCTGAAAAGCACCGGGCCTAGGACTGAGCCCTGGGGTACTCCGAATTCAATATTAGATTTAATAATTTATAATATTTTAGGAGAGTTGAGTTAAATCTAATGAACAATTATGAGTTCAACATTTAAAAACTAAAATGTAATATCGTGCAACGTATCCATCCTGTAGTTTCTGCCCTGGTATCAGCACAAAAAAGAGTGTTTGCCCCTGAAGCAAACTTACTGAAATGTGCCATTTTAGATTGAGAACCTTTCAAATTGAATGTAACCTTTTTATTTAGGCATTACAATGTTTAGTTATCAGCTTCAAGACATAGTCCAAAGTTCATTTATTGTCTGTCGTGAGCATCTTAAAATTAGACAGCCATGACCCGTATTGCCAAACACCGGTTTGAAAGGGGCTGAATCCTAGTGATTTTCGAACTTCCTCTCTGGCGGCGAACGGTGGCATGTCGATTCCTTCACCACAGTCTTTTCCTTTTTTTTTTGCAATACTTTATCATCGTTTGATGGAATCGCTCAAGTGCTCCCTGCAACCCTGGGTGATATGCACTCGACAGGCAGTGTTCTATTCTTATTTAGTTCATTACCTATTGGCAAAGTCCAGCCCTCAAGTTGATTCCTTGGTCAGATTACACACACTCCTGAAGAGCAAAAAAAAATTGTAAAAATTCTTTGACGATTTTCGGAGTCTTGTAATTACGAGAAGGAGTAGCTTCTGGAGATCGTGTTGACACACATTCGATTGTAAGAAGGTATTAGTGACATGATTTTATCTTTGGCAGATGTCTAACATTCTATTATAACATGACTGAAATTTTCTTCAAACGTTGGAATGAGCTGAAGAAAAGTTGCTTGTAAATTTTGATTTTGGTTTGCCCACTAATTGACAAGCATAATACAATCTGCAAAATTAAGCCACATCTTTCTTGATTTTGGACCCAAAGAAGTGCAGAGATATCTGTGGAAAGACTAACCTTGCTTACTCCCAAATGATCTGACAGTGGTGAGTCATAAAAGTGGCGAGTCATGAAAGTGGTGAGTCATGAAAGTGGTGAGTCATTAAAAGGGTGAATCAGGAAAGTGGTGAGTCATAAACGAGATGAGTCATGAAAGCGGTGAGTCATGAAAGTGGTTATTCATGAAAGGGGTGAGTCATGAAAGTGGTGCGTCATGAATGTTAAGAGTCATGAAAGTAGCGAGTCATGAAAGTGGTGAGTGATGAAAGTGATCAGTCATGAAAGTGGTGAGTCAGGGGCTAAGTTCATAGTGTTTTTTTTTCTAAAATGGGTAGGAATTACTATTCTTGGAACTATCCTCCTTTCTTCGTCAGCTGCTGTGTATAGGTGTGGCCCTTTTCTCATGAGTATTTCATCTTTAACGTTATAGCTTTGCGAAACATGTTCAGATTCCTCTCTTTAATAGCATAGCGGAACATGTCCAGATTTCTCTCTTCAATAGCATAGCGGAACATGTTCAGATTACTCTTCTCATTAGCACAGTGGAACATGTTCAGATTCCTCTCTTCAATTGCATAGAGGAACTTGTTCAGATTCCTCTCGTGTAAAATCTTTTCCTCGGCCTTTAGCTTTTTATTTCTGTATCACTCTTCAGGTCTTCCATAAGCTTCATCCGGGTGGACCTATGTAATTAGTTCACTCTTCGTTGAGACGCCCGAAGAGTTGTTTCTTTTCACATGTCAACAATATTGATTTAATAATCTTATTTTACTCACTCCTAAACCGACAGTTCAGCGATCAAGGGCACAACAGTTTCAGCTGCCCGTCCAGTGAACGCCGGCTGATATAATGTAGATTAAATTATGTTCTGAAATTTTAAAAAAAATTGTGGAAGTATTTCAAAAAAGTTATCAATATATTAATCTGTAAATTTTGGAATTAGCCATGCAAATTTAATCGTATCACATCCCTGACTGATGGTGGCCTTAAGTAAACAATTTTCATTGCACTGTGCCTTCTTGTTATCTTCATTTTTATTTTTTTTGTAGCCCTTTTCTCATCTCTAGCTGCATCTCTTTGAGCTCTAAAATTGTATCCCTTTTTTCCTCCCTGTCTTTCCGCTTTTTCTATATGTAACTCCTTCTGTGCATTTAGCTCCAATTGTTTTAGCTCTCTTTGTTTTCTCACTACAATGGCTAGCTTCATTTGCTTTAACAAGAGATGGAGCTCCAACTTTGGTCATTCTGCGCGTTGACTAATGTCAGATCATCCTCAGACCACATATCTTCATCTAACAACTTGACGATCATCAAATCTCTTTCGTGCCTTTTTTAAAAGTAAATGCGCCACCTCTATTTGTAAATACTGCGCAATGGAAAATTAAGTCATTTCGGTAACATATGTTTAAAGCCTCTACTTTTGTGTTGTTTTAATAAAAGTTCATTTTGACACGTGCTAAATTGTTTTAGTATGCTTTATAAAATTACACGCTTATTTACCATGCTTATAAATATTACACAAAGTTTGTAACTAGCTGTGCATTTGATACCTTTTAAAAGAGTATTGATTTCGTTAAATGGTATCGGTCGTGTAATTTTTAGTAGAATAATGCTAAATGCTAAATCTGAATCTCAGGCGATCCTAGCACCTAAATGTCCGGTAATCTTAGCACCTAAATATCCTGTAATCTTAGCACCTAAATCTCTGGTATCTTAGCACCTTCTCAGGCGCTCCTCGAGCCTTAATCTCTGTTGATCTTACATCTAAAGAGTGTTTCTATCAGGCATATCTCCAGGGGTGGCTAGAGGGGGACACTGCCCTCAAAGCAAAATGTGTACAACAAAATAAAAATAATATATTTTTCACAAATTAAAAACCACCATATTTTCTTTGTGAAACAGTTTTAAAAATATTAATATCTGTCGCCCTTAATCGATTACAATTAGTGGAATTGATTAAATATCGCTACCTTCAATATATTTGATAATCTGTAAATTAAAGGCTAATCTTTTTAAAGGTGTATGGTGTTCGATAATAAAAATCGCAATATGTTTGCTCCGGATTATAAGCCGATGTATTACTTCCCGTTGTTCGCATATATCGTTATTTTGATTCATTTATTTTTTGTAACTTTACAAGTTTAACGATGTTACTAACATTGCATTTAGTTACTTTACATCGATATAAAGGTCTACAATTTCAATAATAGTTCTTGCTAAGTATCTAACAGTCGCAATATATTTTCAAATTATATTTCATCATAACAGCATGACTTTTAATGTAGAGATAAAAAAAAAATCTTTTTGAATAACTATAAGTTAAGTCAGTGGCGTAGCTAGTGTAAATGTCACCCGGTGCGGTAAACTCATGGTATCACCCCTTCCCCCCCCCCCAAATTTCCATTATGTTTTTTTTTCTTGTTAAAATAAGTCGCCAATATAGCAAGAAAAAGAAAAAAAACAAAAAAATAAAAATATAAAAAAAAAATCTTTATGAATACATATAAGTTAAGTCAGTAGCGGAGCTAGTGTAAATGTCACCCGGTGCGGTAAACTCATGGTATCACCCCTTCCCCCCCCCCCAAATTTCCATTATGTTTTTTTTTCTTGTTAAAATAAGTCGACAATATAGCAAGAACAAGAACAAAAACAAATAAATCAAAATTCATGAAGTTAATATAATTAAAAACGTTAAGTTATAGCTGTATTTACTTTAAATGTACAATTTAAAATTTTCCTTTCCCTGTCTTCGAAACTGCAAACCTGTCAATGACTTGATCAAAATCAATGTTTTCACTGTATCACTTTCAATTGATAGCAGAGCCACATCAGAAAACCTTGACTGTCACATGGTGGATCATAAATATTTCTTGATAAGCTTTAGTTTTAAGAAGCTCCGCTCACATGAAGCCACATAAACACACATCGTAAGAAAAAAATTAAAGGCTTAGCGAGAGTATTGGAAGAGATTCTAGTAATACCAATTCAGCTTTGAATTTCAAAACATAAGATACTGACAAGTCCATGAGAAATCAGCTGTTTTTAGAACTTCTAATCCTTGAAATAGTTTTTTTTTAAAGTTCATCTTCTGATACCTCATCATTGAAAGAAATTAGTTTTGGAACGGACATCAATAACTCTTCTTCACTAGCTGATACTAGACTCTTGGGTTGAACAGCCCCAAGCATATCTGCTACTTCCTTGATCGCTGATGATCTGATCTGGAGTTCAGAATGAAAGCTCCTCAATACAGTTTTCTTCTTGCAGAAAAAGTCCAGCATCTATTAAGTGTTCTCCTGCCATTCCCTTTTTAAACCTTAAGCTTCTCTCTACCGAAATTCAATACTTAGTCTGATTTTAAAAGTGCCCCAAGTGAAAGAGCTTGTCGTGCAGAAACAATCTGAAGGCATCTAGGTTTGTCACCACTTTGTCAAGAGTAAAGCCTTTAGTCTGCAGATACTGCTGTGTAAGATTAACTTCCTCAAGTAGAGCAGCCCAAAGTTAAGGATAGCAGATAAACGTGAAATCACAGACCGCATGCAAAAGACCTTGTGCTGTACCTCTTGTATCCAAATTTTGAATCACCGCCACACATTCATCAAACTCATCGTTCATTGTTTTAACAGTGAAATGATGAGCATTCCAACGCGTTGTTGACAGTCTTTTCAACGACATTCCTGTGTGTTAAATTAGAAAATTAGTGGATGCAGCAAAGAAGGAAAATATTTTTTCAAGAGTACCTAAAAATTTAAAACATGAAGCATTTTCGGCAAAAGAGTGTTGACCACACAATTTAAGCGAATGGCCCACACATCAATTAAAAATCGCTTTCTTATTATTTCTTTTCGGATTGGTCTGAACACCTCAATGGATTCGAAACATTTTGGGAGCATTATCGTAACTTTCAACTCTGAACATCCTTAGTCTAGTCCATCACGTTCTAGATTTTTAAGAATGTTAGAACTGAGGTCATCAGCTTTTTCCCTCTTAACGGGAAAAATGTAAGAACAATTTCTCTCACTCCAACTTTCCCATTGTGGATTTTCCCATGTCTGATCACTTTAGACATCTAGTCACTGTGTGATATATCAGGTGTTACTTTTGAACATAATTTCAAAATACCTCACAGCTTTTATATCCATGATAGAATCTCCTTCACATGATTTGTAAGGACATTTATAAATACATTTTGGGTTTCTGGTGAAAGGTAAAATGCGGATGCTTTTTCTGTCGATGTACTCCTCTTGAGTCTCATTCGGTGCTCTTTTAGCACTGGGTCATATTTAGATAGTATCTCAACTATTTCTATAAAGTTTCAGTGAAGATTGATCTTCCTTGTTGCCACGAAATGCTAGATTTTGATTTGCAAGAAACAATGTGACATCCAGCATATGTTTAGGAGCGATTCTAGTGATGAATCGGGGAAAATATTAATTTTTTAGTATTTCTGGTTTTTGATTTATAATATCATATATGTCTTCAAAAAACGTTGTTTAATTTAAATAAATAAGAATTAATCATTAAAAGATTGAAAATTGTGTAAAAATAGTATATATTTTTTAACCCTATAAATGGGTAAAAATTCATTTTCAATGTATTTTATTTTTACCGACCTAATCGTATTTGGTATCAATGTACAGTCCTATTTCTCCGAATTAAGATAAATATAGCATACGCAAGTTACAGAAAATTTCAATCATAGTGGAATAATGACTGTGTTTCTGACCTAAACATAGGGTCATCTCATTTCTGACGCATGAACCTTGAACTTTTAATAAAGCACGCATTTGGATTGGTTACATTTGGGAAAAATGTAAGCGTGATCTGTTATCCTTTTATGATTCTAGGTTAGACTGAGCTCTGTAAATATGCAATTTTTCAATCGGGTGTCACCCCTAAAATGGTGTCACCCGGTGTGGTCCGCACCCCCCGCATCCCCTCGCTACGCCACTGGTAACATGAAAATAGCATATTATTTAGTACATCCATATCAAAAGATTCGTTCGATCCCTCCCCCCACCCCCCTCTAAAGGATTGCAACCCACATCATGAAAGCCGCTGTTGTTGATCATGGCATCAGAACAGATCACTCAAAGTATGAAGTCTCATCTGTCACTTTCAAGTCTCAGCTTGTTACTTCTTCCAACGAAATTATTACTATCACTCTTACCTATACATAAAATACTCTTAACGTTAATGTTCGATGAAACGATCACTTCAAAATATCACAAATTTCGGAGGATTGTCATTTTAGTTAAAATAATTTATAATGTTTTTTTAGGAGAGTTGAGTTAAATCTAATGAACAATAATGAGTTCATCGGGTGTTCCCGAAGGATTTCCTGAAGAGCCATCATCAACTTGATGCTAATATATTATGTAAAAAATAAAATGTAATATCTAGTTACTGCCCTGATATCAGCACACATATAAGCTTTTTTTCCCCTGAAGCAAACTTTCGGAAATGTACCTTTTTATCGTACTAAACTTTCATTTTGAATTGAAACTTCAAAATTTAATGTAGCCAAATTCTTTAGGCATTAAAATGTATAGTTATCAACTTCAAGACATAGCACTACGTTCCTTCAGTGTCTGTCGAGAGCATCCACGTAACTTTAAAAACTAGGAAGACATGAACTGTATGGCCAAACACCAGTTCAAAAGGGCTGAATCCTATTGGAAAAATTTGGTACCACAGATCGGTTGTTGCGTAGGAGAGCTCCGGTCCAGACTTATCACAAACTTTTTAATTTAGTAAAGGTTAGTACAGGACTGCTCCTCTCTGTGCATGATAATTTTGGTGTCTAGGCGTTAGTTCAGACAAGGCACACCGTAAATATAACGAAAATTCACAACTCCAATGGATGATATAATGTGCTACCTCCAAACTGTAATCACTCACACTGAAACACTTTGAGTCCTAAACTACTTGTCCCACAATGACGTCATAAAATATGTCGGGAATGCACACTACTAGAACCTTTCCCGAAACATATGGGGAGCTGAGTGTTAGTATTGCCTCATCTCCTTTTAGCCTTGTATCATTCATCAATACGATCGTGCGACTCTCTCCTGTCAACTTGCTGTCATCTACTAAGTCTTTCCTGACCACTGTGTCTCCACACAAATAAATACTAAATACTTTAACCCTTTTGTATTCAACTAACCCATAGACACTTTCTTTTACTCCGATGACATTCGAAATTCATGCTATAAAAATGTCATCTTCCCTATCACTTATGTTCTCTTCACAGTTCTTGATCACACGTGTCCTCTTATTCTTCTTCTTTACTAATAACTTCCCTTTCTTTTCTACACACTTCTTTTCCTGAACTAATCTGAAACAAGTGGATATCGTTTTAACCTCTCTGCAACTATAATTTCCATCTCCCTTGTCACGGACGACTGGGCAATTCCTTGATACGTGCCCCTGTTGGTGACACTGGTAGCACCGACCCTGAAATTGACACATCACGGCTGTATGGCCTGGGCGTAGACAAGTAAAACAGACACGTGGCCGGATGCATGTGTTGGCCAGGTGTCCACTTGCATAGCAACGAAAACACCGGCGCTCCTTGCAGCAATCTCGAGCCAGATGACCAGTTGAGTAGCATCTGTAGCACCGCCGTGCGTTAGTGCAGTACCTTGCAATGTGCCCTGCACGATGACACCTGTAACAAAGTGATGCGTCCCACTGCCTGACTTGGTTGTGCCCTGCTGGTCTTCTATACTCCATCTGTCTGCAACTCAACGACGTCATCTTTCCCACGACACCTTCTGTTTGATGTCTGTTCTCTTACTCTGTTACTTAAGCCCTGCAGATCTCCTGTTTTTTTAGTTTTTCGTCACAGTTTTCACAAAATTAAATTTCTTGATTATCAGTGACGTAGAATGCATGTTTTCCTAAGCTTTATGCACCATTTTCGCTGCATGGTAGATTTTGATTTTGTTACCGGCAGCGCATTTAATATTAGAGATCGATATGTACTTATAATCTTATTACGTTTTAATGTTAACTAGTAAACATATAGCACTATAACGCAGGACTGCTTCATGTATTCCCAATTCTTAATAACTTTATTTGGTTAATAATAGCAATGCACCCCCTTCCCCCCAAAAAAAAATTAAGTTAAGAATTTTCCCTTGGAAAGTGTAAGAAAATTAAAATTTAATTAGCCAATAGTCATCTCCCCTCACACACACACACAAATTGGTTGTCAAAAATGACTATTTTGTCATTTTGAATTTAATTTTAATCACATCTAAAGAAATGTTCATTAATTGTTTATTTTTAAAGCCTTTGTGTGGAACATTAATTAGCTTAAGTTTATGAATGGGAACCAATTATAGTTATTTTATAATAAATGATAATGTATAGCATTGCCGTGAGCATATCTAACCTATTGTAATAGATTAATAGTAATGTAGAGTAGAGGCCAACCCCAATTAATGTAATTTATAAAGATTATAAGGTAATGATCGTACAATTGGCTATTTAAATGTTTTTTGACATTTTGAAAAAGGCATCCATTGAATTTTTATTTTTAACGTGACTGTTTCTTGGTCGATTCACGAAGAGTAAGATACACTTTGGCAGCTATTACAATAAAATGATGCTGACTGTGAGTTTAATCCGGGACGACTCAAATTAAAAAGTCAAAATGTCCTCCTTTGTGTCCTCCTTTTTTGTTTCATCATGTCCTCCTTTGTCCTCCTTTTCGTTTTATCATGTCCTCCTTTTTGTGTCCACCTATCTGGCAACCCTATTAATCCCAGTCTTTTTCTTCTTGGCAATATGTTCTCATCATTTTCTTTAATGACTGATGGAATCGCTCCTGCGACACTGAGTGATATGCACTCGACAAGCAGTGTTCTATTTTTAGTTAGTTCATCACTTATTGGAAAATTCCAGCCCTCAAGTGTATTGTTTGGTCAGACTGCACACACTCCTGAAAAGCAAACAATGGGAAAAATTTTTATCAAGGCTTTCACGATTTTGGACTCTTGAATTACGAGAAGGAGTATTTTCTGAAGACTGTGTTGACACACATACGATTGTCAAAAAGTACTGGTGACGTGATTTCGTTTTTGGCAGATGTCCAGGGCAGTCTTTTATAACATGACTGAAATGTTCTTCAGACACTGGAATGGGCTGAAGAAAAGCTGTTAGTAAATTTTGTTTTGATTAGCACACTACTTGACAAGTATAATTTAATCTGCTTTAATTAGCCACATCTTCTTGATTGTGGGACAAAAGAAGCGCAAAGTTATTTATGAAAAGACATGCTTACTCCCAAATGGTCTGACAGTGGTGAGTCATAAGAGTGGGGACTCATGAAAAATGCGAGTCATGAAAGATGCGAGTCATGAAAGTGGTGAGTCATGAAAGTGGTGAGTCATGAAAGGGGTGAGTCATAAAAGTGGTAAGAGAAATACAAATGGCAAGTCATGAAAGTGGCAGGAAATGAAAGCGGTGAGTCATGAAAATGGTAAGTCATGAAAGTGGGGAGTCATGAAAGTAGTGAGTCATGAAAGTTAAGAGTCATGACAATAGTGATTCATGCAAGGGGCGCGTCATGAAAGTAGTCAGTTATGAAAGTGTCCAGTCATGAAAGTGTTGAGTCATGAAAGTGGGCAGTCATGAAAGTGAGAAGGCATGAAAGTGGTGAGTCATGAAAGTGGTGAGTCATGAAAGTGGTGAGTCATGAAAGTGGACAGTCATGAACGTGGTCAGTCTGGGGCTCAGGTCATAGTGGTTTCTCTGAAATGGGTAGTATAACAGACCAAGTTGATTGTGATATTTGTGACACTAATATTCATCCTTATGACAGGATGGCGTTGTAAGTGTATTATACCATGGTGAATCTTGAGAAAAAAGGGAACTAGCTTCTAGAGCGGAAGTAGACTGGACGCTTAAGTAGGGAAAGAGAGTAGTGCACGATTTTTATCTGAAAGACGAACAGACATTAAATCTTTTGTATGTGTTATTGAATTATTGTGATTTAATAGTTATATGGAATAGTCAATAAGTGTGTGATTATTGCTTCCTCGAATTATTGCAGGATATCCTCTTAACAAGAATTATTATTGTTGTGTTTATTAAATATGATAAATTACTGTATAAAATATTATTTCGACGTTACCACTTCATTAGTGAGAGAGAGAACAGATACGTTTGGGGAGTGAATGAATCAATTTTTCAAGTAATAGCGGCATGCAATAAACTGCAGAAATAGTTCACCATGTTACTACAAATATCGTCATACTGGCAATAATACCATGTGTTACAGGTACGAATTACTATTTTTGGATCTTTCCTTCTTTCTTCAACAGCTGCTGCTTCTGGTGGTGGCCCTTTTCTCATATAAGTATGTCATCTTTAACTTTATAGCTTTGTGAAACATGTTCAGATTCCTCTCTTCAATAGTATAGCGGAACTTGTTCAGATTCCTCTCGTGTAAAATCTTACCTATAGTTTTAGCATCACTCTTCAGCTTTTTGATGAGCTTCATCTGGGTTGACCTATGTGATTAGTTGACTCTTCGTTGAGACGTGCGAAGCATTGTTTCCTTTCAAATGTCTATAATATTAATTAAATAAATGTATGTTAATTACTCCTAAAACGACTGTTCAGCGAACAAAGACACAACCGTTTTTGAAGCCTGTCCAGTGAACGCCGGCTGCTATAATGTAGAATAAATTGTGTTCTGAAATTGAAAAAAATGTTGAATTATTTCAAAATACTGGACAATATATTTTATGTGCAAAATATAAATTTAACTTTGCAAATTAAATCGAAACAACCCTGACTGATGGTGGCCTGCACTAAATTGTTTTCATTGCACTTTGCCTGCTTATAATCTTCATTTCTTTTAATTTATTTTGGAGCCCTCTTTTCATCTCTAACTGCATCTCTTTGAGATCTCACTCTTTATCCCTTTTTCTCCCCATGTCTTTCATCTTTCACTATTTGTAGCTCTTTCTGCGCATCTAGTTCCAATTGTTTTGGCTCTCTTTGTTTTCTCACTATAACGTTTAGCTCCATTTGCTTGCGCAAGAGACTGAGCTCTATACAAAGATCATTCTTCATGTTGACTGATGTCAGATCATCCATAGACCACATGACTTCATCTAACAACTGGACGATCATCAAACCTCTTTCGGCTCTATTTTAAAAGCAAATGCGCCATTTCTATTCATAAATACTTCTCATTTGAAAATTTAGTCATTTCGATTCGAAATAACAGAGCTAGTTAAAAGTTCTCTTTTAAATTAATTTTATTAAGTGTGTTCATTCAGTTTAAACATATATAGATTCCAGTGTTATATTTTGCCTGTGTCAAAATGGATTTTGATGTTGAATACCAATCAGTAGAGGCATTAGATAAATGTTCTAGAAAGGAGCTTATTTCCATTGATAAAAATGTATGGATCTGTATAGCTCATTCGGCAGTAAAAAAGATCGTACGAGATATGATCAACGTCCACTTAGTGTATAAGGATATGTTGTCTGAGGACGAACTGGCCTCAGTAACACAACCACATGATTCTAGTATGGTGCTCAAATAAAGCTCAAACTAATGGAGCTAAAAGCTCAGAGAGAGAGCGAGATATGAAAAACAACGAGAGCTATAGAGAGAGAAAGAAGAAAAAGATTGTGATCTACCAATTAAATTAAAAGAAATGGAAATAACAGCCAATTAGGGAGCAATGGAAAATAACATCACGGTTCATGTCGGTCAGGGTTGCAATAAAATTCAATTTGCAAAAGTAATCCTAAAATTTTCAGAAAAAGAGTTTGACCAATTTTTTGCAACGCTTGAAATAACTGCCTAAAAGTTTAAGTTTCTTGAAAATCTGCTTCTACCTTATTGGAATAAGCTCTGACTTGAAGGGCAGCCGAAGTTTTTGTGTCCTTGAACGCGGAACAGCACAGTGACTATAAGCTTGTAAAATCATTATACTTAAGGCTTATGAGTGTGTCCCCGAAGCCTACCGTAAAAAGTTTAGGATGCTGTGGAAACGTTATGGTATGACTCATGTTGAGTTTCTCCGGGAAAAGGAACGACTCCTGGACAAGTGGCTCCATGCAACGAACACCGACATAGACTTCAAAATTTAAAGTACCTCGTTCTGATGGAGTAGTTCCAGAATTATGTTCGTGCATAGGTGCAAATACCTATTGCAGATCGTGGCAAAGTTGACGCATATATGGCAGCAGTGTTCTCTGACAACTTTATCATCTCACATCAACTGTCAAAGAACCCTGTTACGCACTGACTTATATTGAGAGAAATTAATCTCCTATTTTAATTTTAATTAACTCGTTGTAAACAGTGCCTAACAAAGGACGATACCATATAATCAACAATATTAAAGATACGACCCAAAACAGTTTCTAGTTACAATTAATAATATTTATTAATTCTTAAGATAATTACAAAAGAAAAGAATATATAATTACAATCTTCAACTTACAGTATGGTAGATCTTGTACCGGTACACAGTTAATACAGTTAGAATAATGTGTCAATAAATAATGCGAAATGAACACACATGAGCACACAAATACACATAGAATAAAACACGCCTCGTAATGTTAAGAAAATCTATCTCTCCGTATCTGTCAATCCTTTATATACATGTAGCGTAAGACGCTTCTAGAAGGACCTATGACGTGTTGTTTACATATCTCGGGTTAAGGAAAACATTCGAGAAGTTACCCGGAGAAATTCTACCCATAGCGTAATTGGAAGCCGATTATAAACAAGCTACATCAAAGAGATTTAGCCACGCCCACAACAGACGTTACTGTCTGCTAGGAGTGTACTACGAGGTCGAGGAAAGTTCACGCACAGGAAAGTGTGCTACATAACACCTCCCCCCTTAAAAGAAAAAAATCAATTTTCAAAAATGGATTTCTTTTTCCATTAAAAATTGAAGAAAGTACATTTCTTACTTTCAAAATATTAGACAAAAAACTTCTTAATAGCTTATAAACAATAACATAAGTGAAAATTAATTTCTTGACAAAGTTTTTGCAATGACATTATCTTTGCCTTTAATATGTTTGATATCCATATTAATTTCTTGTAAAAATAGGCTCCATCCTAACAATCTTTGATTTTTGAAACCATCTTATTAAAAAATGTTAAAGGATTGTGATCAGTAAAAACAAGTACTGAATGTAAAGAACAACTGACATAAAAATCAAATTGTTGGAGAGATAGGATTAAACCTAAACATTCTTTTTCTACAGTGGAATAGTTTTTCTGATGTGAGTTAAATTTCTTTGAGAAATAAAAGACAGGGTGATCTACATTGTGGTACTCTTCTTGAAAAAGAACTACACCAATGCCAACATCACTGGCATCTACAGCTAATTTAAACTGTTTGTTAAAGTCTGGTGCAATGAGAACAGGAGCATTAGCAAGTATATTTTTAATGTTTTTGAATGCTTCCTGACAAGCATCTGCCCAATGAAATTTTGCATTTTTCTTTAACATATTAATTAAAGGAGAAGCAATAACTGAGAAATTTTTGCAAAATTTTCTGTAGTAACCTGCCATTCCCAAAAATCTCATTAACTGTTTTCTAGTAGTGGGTGTTGGAAGTGATACAATAGCATTTATCTTAGCTTGGACAGGCTTTACATGACCTTGACCCACTATGTGACCTAAATATTCCACAGTTGCATGACAAAATTCGCATTTATTTAAATTTACAGTTACATTTGCCTGCCAAAATTTTTTAAACAGAGATCTTAATTGGTTTACATGAGTTGAAAAATCTTGACTGTAAATAATTACATCATCAACATAGGCGCTGCAATTTTCCTGGTCAGCGATAATTTACAAGCCGTTGGAATTTAGCTGGGGCATTTTTCATTCCAAACGGCATTACTTTATATTGGTATAAACCATCTGGAGTACAAAAAGCAGAGATTTCTTTTGCTCTTTCAGATAGAGGAACCTGCCAATAACCTGATAGTAAGTCTATCTTGGTTACATATTTGGCATCTCCTATTCGATCTATAAAATCGTCTATCCTTGGAATCGGAAAGGAATCAGTCTTTGTAAATGCATTCACTTTCCTGAAGTCAGTACAAAACCTGTAACTTTTGTCAGGCTTTGGGACTAAAATACATGGTGAACTCCAGTTACTAGAGCTTTGTTCAATTATATCTTTTTCAAGCTTTTATTTTATTTCAGACCGGATTATTTCAAGTATTTCCGGATTGACCCTATAGGAGTGCTGCTTGACCGGAACTGCATTGCCAATGTAAACATCATGTACAGCAATGTGGGTTTTATTAGGCACATCAGGAAAGAGTTAAACAAAATCTGCAATAACAGACTTAAAAACATCCTTCTCTTTCAATGAATAATGTCCTAGTTTCTTATCCAAGTTGGCCAGCATTTCAGATTTTTTACGTTTTTAATAACTAACTTTTTCTGTGACACTATCAAAGGTTTCAGTAACATTTTCTTTAAGTACTGAAGTTACAGTTGAGATTGTGTTAACATTTGTTTCTGAGGATGGACAATGATCATAACATTTTCTATCAACATATTCTTTTAACATGTTAATTTGACATAACTGTTTCTTTCTTTTACGATCTGGAGTTAACACAATGTAATTTAAATTATTAAGTTTGGCCTCAACTACACAAGGACCAAAATATTTAGCTTGTAGTGCCTGCCCTGGTATCGGCAAAAGCACAAGTACTTTGTCCCCTGAAGCAAACTTTATGAATTTTGACTTTTTTAGTTTAGTTTTCAATTTTTGGACATAGTCAAGAAGTCCTTCCGTGGGTTTCGATGACATCCACGTGTCTTTTAAAAGTTTAAGGGGACCGCGAACCGTGTGGCCAAACACCATTTCGAAGGGGCTTAATCCAAGTGATTCTTGAACTGCTTCTCTTGCGGCGAACAGTAGCATGTTGATGCCTTCATCCCAGTCTTTCTATTGTTCCAGGCAGTAGGTTCTCATCATGTTCTTCAACGTCTGATGGAATCGCTTAAGTGCTCCCTGTGACTCAGGATGATATTCACTTGACAAGCAGTGTTCTATGCCCAACTGGTTCATCACTTGTTTGAATATTCCAGCCTTGAAGTTGGTTCCTTGGTCAGACTGTACAAACTTCGGAAGACCAAACAATTTAAAAAACTTCGTCAAGGCTTTGACGATTTTCGGAGTCTTGATATTGCGAAGAGGAATAGCTCCTGGGAACCTTGTTGACGCACACATGATTGTCAGCAAGTATTGGTGACCTTATTTTGTCTTTGGCAGAGGTCCAACGCAGTCTATAATAACGCGACTGAAAGGTTCTTCGAAAGCTGGAATGGGTTGTAGAGGAGCTGCTGGTATCTTCTAATTTGGGTTCCCTACGACCTGACAAGTATGACATGATCTGCAGTAGTCAACAACATCTCTCTTGATTTTGGGCCAAAAGAAGTGCAAGGTGATTTTGTGATATGTCTTCTTTACTCCCAAATGCCCTGAAAGTGGTGAGTCATGGGCTAAGTTCAGGACTTCGTTCCGGAATGGGGTAGGAACTACTATTTGATGAACTATCCTCCATTCTTCGTCAGCATTTGCGTCTGGAGGTCGCCATTTTCTCAAAACAGATGCAGTCCAATGGTAACGTTGGTCGGACACCCACAACCAGAGGTCCTGAGACTAAGTCTGATTTTAGTTTGATGAGTTGTAAAGGTACATCTATGCATCCTAGCTCTACACCTTGTAACAGGATGTTGCTCCCAGTAGCAGTAGATTCAGACAAGGGTAGTATACCCTCAAGTAGTAAGGACTATGAAGCACCTGATCTCGTAAGATTTTGATTGGTTGTAGACTGGAAAAATAAACTAGCAGTGATACGAATCCTTCCGATATGAAAGGCATGAAGTCTTGTATGACTTCAGTAGTTTCTGATGTAGAATTTTGGACCTTGGTAGGTAAACTCTTGTTGGAGTCTTGAGAACATTCGGCTAGGGTAGAGGAAGTAAAACTCTGTGTAGAGTCGTCAAAACTTGCACACAAGTCCTCAGTAAGACGCCCTCTGGAGGTAGACCTCTTCTTGGAGCAAAAGGATCTTGGCGACAAGCTCATAAAACTCGCAGTCGAAGCAGGAACTTGGCTGGAGTCAGTAAAACTAGCCTTATTGTTCATTTTGAAACTCTTTGATGAGTCGTGACAAACCTCTTTGAAGTTTGTATGGACATCTGGAGAGCAAAAACTCTTGAATTTTGAAAATGTGTTTCCAGATGTATGACGAGACGTACAAGCGGAGACTTTGTGTGGTGTACCAGGATGTGTGGTCTTCTCAGTTTTCTTCTTGAGTTTCCAGCAATCATCCCTCGTATGTCCTTCTTTTTTACAGTAGGCACATGTGTCTTTTGCACCAATTTCTTTCGTACCGGGCTTTTGTGGGGGTTTACTGTAAGTTGATGTTGTTGTCTTATTGTGCCTGTCTTTCCTGGTTTCAAATGGGTTCCCTGAGAATTGACGTGTGATGGTGAAGTCGTTAGATAACACTGTTTCCGTTTGTGCGTCACCTTCGCCACGGTCTGCAATATATATTCGCACCTCAGTACGAACACAGTTCTTTAACTCCTCCATCAGAATGAGGTTCTTGAATTTCTTGAAGTCTGTCTCAGTGTGGGTTGCGTGCAGCCACTTTTCCAGGAGCCATTCATTTTTCCGGAGAAACTCAACATGAGTCTGGCCATCAAGTTTCCACAGTTCCCTAAACTTTTTACGGTAGTCTTCGGGGACACATTCATAAGCCTTAAGTATTAATGATTTTACTAAGTTATAGTACCCGTGCTGTTCCGCATTCAAGGACACAAAGACTTCGGATGCCCTTCAGGTCAAAGCTGGTTGAAGTAAGGTGGACCACATAGTTTCAGGAATTTTAAAATTTTGGGCAGTTATCTCAAACTGCGCAAAATATTGGTCAGCCTCTTTGTCTGTAAATTTAGGGATTACATTTGCAAATTTAATTGCATCGCAACCCTGACCGGCTGGAGGCATGTCTATTTTCCATTGCTCCTAAATTGGCCGTTATTTCCATCTGTTTTAACTTTATTTTAAGCTCTCTATATTTTTCTTCTTTCTCTCTCTGAGCATTTAGCTCCAGCTGTTTAAGCTCTCGTTCTTTTTCTTCTTTCTCTCTCTGAGCTTCTAGCTCCAGCTGTTTAAGCTCTCGTTCTTTTTCTCTCTGGGCATCTAGTTCCATTTGTTTGAGCTTTAGTTGGAGCTCCATACTTGGATCAGTCGGTTGTGTGACTGAGGCCAGTTCATCCTCAGATAACATGTCTTCATCCACAAAGTGAACGATGATCATGTCTCGTATGGTCTTTTTAACTGCCGAATGAGTTACACTTATTCCTAAATCTTGGCAATGGAAAATAGCTCCTTCCTAGAACATTTGTCTAATGCCTCAACTGATGGGTTTTTAACACCAAAATCCATTTTTACACAGGCAAAATACCTAAATGATTTTTATAAAAATTTAAGCTTAGTGCACACACAAATGAAAAAAAAGGTAACCAGCTCTGTTGTTGGTATCGTAAAGTGGTATCGTGTAATCAAATTTAGCTTGAGTATATTAAAGTAAACAGTGGGTCAAAATCCACAGAAAAACACTCAATTTATTATTGGTGTAATAAAAATTATGGGTTAAAATTATCCTCGGAAAAGCCCACAATTTGTTAAAATTGGGGACTAATGAGAATAAAATATGCATTCGGTTATCCCCGAAGAGCCCACAATTTGTTAAGCACTGATTTGTATTGGGAGAAATTAATCTCCTATTTTAATTTTAATTGAATCGTTGTAAGCAGTGCCTAACAAAGGACGATACCATAGAATCAACAATATTAAAGAAACGACCCAAAACAGTTTCTAGTTACAATTAATAATATTTATTAATTCTTAAGATAATTACAAAAGAAAAGAATATATAATTACAATCTTCAACTTACAGTATGATAGATCTTGTACCGGTACACAGTTAACACAGTTAGAATAATGTGCCAATAAATAATGCGAAATAAACACACAGGAGCACACAAATACACATAGAATAAAACACGCCTCGTAATGTTAAGAAAATCTATCTGAAAAATCTCCGTCTCTCCGTATCTGTCAATCCTTTATATACATGTAGCGTAAGACGCTTCCAGAAGTACCTATATGACGTGTTGTTTACATATCTCGGGTTAAGGAGTACATTCGAGAAGTTACCCGGAGACATTCTACCCAATGCGTAATTGGAAGCCAATTGAAAACAAGCTACATCAAAGAGATTTAGCCTCGCCCACAACAGACGTTACTGTCGGCTAGGAGTGTACTACGAGGTCGAGGAAAGTTCACGCACAGGAAATTGTGCTACATAACAAACCCATTTGAAACCAAAAATGACAGGTACAAAAAGACGACAGCATCAGCTTACAGTAAACCTCTAACAAAATCATACAAGCCTGGTAAAAAAGAAACAAGTGCAAAAGACACATGTGCCTACTGTAAAATAAAAAAGGGCATACGAGGGTTGAATGTTCGAAACTCAAGAAGAAAACTTGGAGGATCTCACATCCTGGTAAACTATACAAAGTCTCCGCTTGTACGTCTCGTCATACATCTGGAAACACATTTTCAAAATTCAAGAATTTTGTTCTCCAGTTGTCCATACAAACTTTCAATATTTTGGTCACAACTCATCAAAAGTTTCAGTCTGAACATTAAGGCTAGTTTTAACGACACCTGCCAAATTCCTGCTTCGACTGCGAGTTTTATGTGCTTTTCGCCAAGATCCTTTTGCTCAAAGAAGAGGTCTACCACGAGATGGCGTCTCAATGACGACTTGTGTGCAAGTTTTGACAACTCTACACAGATTTTACTTCCTCTACCCTAGCCGAATGTTTTCAAGTCTCCAACAGGAGTTTACCTACCAAGGACCAAACTTCTACATCAGACAATAATGATGCCATACAAGACATTATGTCCTTCATATTGGAAGGATTCGTATCACTGCCAGGTGATTTTTCCAGGCTGCAACCAATCAAAATCTTTCGAGATACAGATGCTTCACAGTCCTTGCTACTTGAGGGTATACTTCCCTTGTCTTAATTTACTGCTACTGGGAGCAATATCCTGTTACGAGGTGTAGAGCTGGGATGCATAGATGTACCTTTACATCTCATCAACCTCAATAAAACCTAGTCTCCGGACCTGTGGTTGTGGGTGTCCGACCAACTTTACCATCGGACGGCATCTCGTTATTGCTAGGCAATGACTTAGCTGATGGGAAGGTAATAGCTGAACTCATCGTTACTTATGAACCTTGTTTCACTCAATGTCAGAAAGAAGATCAAAAATTGTATCCAGCATGTGCTGTGACAAGTTCCATGAGTTCCGACATCTCTAAAGAAAAGATTTCACAAAAAAGTAATAAAATCCTTCCTGAAATTTACTTGGGAAAAACACTTTTTGCCAGTCTAAATGAAAAGGCCCTAATTACAAGACTCCAACTTGAATGCAACTTATTGAAGAGCAGAAGAGTGATCCAGAAATATTAAAACTTCGTGAGAACGCACTAACCCAAGAAGAAGCTGAACAATTCCCTGTATGCTACTACATTAAAGATGACATACTTTTGAGAAAGTGGCGACCTCCAGACGCAAATGCTGACGAACAATGGAGGATAGTTCATCAAATAGTTGTTCCTACATCATTACGGAACGAAATCCTGAACTTAGCCCATGATTCACCACTTTCAGGCCATTTTGGGAGTAATCAAAACATATCACAAAATCATGTCACACTTTTTTTGGCCTAAAATCAAGAAAGATTTGGTTGACTACTGCGGATCATGTAATACTTGTCAGAAGGTAGGGAAACCAGAAGATATAAGCAGCTCCTCTTCAACCCATTCCAGCATTTGAAATATCTATCAGTCGCGTTATTATAGACTGCGTTTGACCTCTGCCAAAGACAAAAATCAGGTCACCAATACTTGCTGACAATTTTTAATGCCGTTAATTTGTCTAAATTACATTTAAAAGATTCTCAATCTAAAATGAAAGTCTGGTATGACAAAAATTCAAAATTCAGACAGTTTCATCGGGGGACAAAGTGCTTATGCTTTTGCCGATACCAGGGCAGGCACTACAAGCTAGATATTTTGGTCCTTATGTAGTTGAGTCCAAAATTTATTAATTAATTTACATTGTGATAACACCAGATCGTAAAAGAAAGAAACAGTTATGTCACATTTATATGTTAAAAGAATATGTTAATAGAAAATGTTCATTAGCATTGTCCATCCTCAGAACCAAATGTTAACATAATCTCATCTGTAACTTCAGGACTTTAAGAAAATGTTACTGAAACCTTTGATAGTGTCCCAAAAAAAGGTTGGTAATTACAAACTTAAAAATTTGAAATGATGGCCAACTTGGACAAGAAACTGGGACATTTGTCATTGACAGAGAAGCATGTTGTTAAGTCTGTTATTGCAGATTTTGTTTTACTTTTCCCTGATGCGCCTAATAAAACGAACATTGCTGTCCATGAAGTTAACATTGGCAATGCAGTTCCGGTCAAGCAACACCCCTATAGGGTCAATACGGAAAAACTTGAAATAATCCGGTCTGAACTAAAATACAAACTTGAAATGATATCATTGATCCACGCTTTAGAAAATGGAGTTCACCACGTATTTTAGTCTCAAAGCCTGACAAAAATTACAGGTTTTGCAAGGACTTCGGGAAAGTTAGTACAGTTACAAAGCCTGATTCCTTGCCGATTCCAAGAATAGACGATCTTATAGATCGAATAGACTATGCCAAATATGTGACCAAGATAGACCTACTATCAAGTTATTGGCAGGTTTCTCTATCTGACAGAGCAAAAGAAACCTCTGCTTTTTGTACTCCAGATGGTTTATACCAATAAAAAGTAATACCTTTTAGAATAAAAAATGCCCCGGCTATATTCAAACGTCTTGTAAATAACATTATTGCTGACTAGGAAAATTGCAGCGCCTATATTGATGATGTAATTATTTACAGTCAAGATTTTTCAACTCATGTAAACAAATTAAGATCTCTGTTTAAAAAATGTTTGCAAGCAAATGTAACTGTAAATTTAAATAAATGTGACTTTTGTCATGCAATTGTGAAATTTTTAGGTCACATGGTAGGTCAGGGTCATGTAAAGCCTGTTTAAGCTAAGATAAATGCTATTGTATCACTTCCAACACCCACTACTAGAAAACAGTTAATGAGATTTTTGGGAATGGCAGGTTATTATAGAAAAATTGCTTCTCCTTTAAGTAATATGCTAAAGAAAAAGGCAACATTTTATTGGTCAGATGCTTGTCAGGAAGCATTTGAAAACATTAAACATATACTTGCTAATATACTAGCTAATGCTCCTGTTCTAACTGCACCAGACTTTAACAAACAGTTTAAATTAGCTGTAGATGCCAGTGATGTTGACATTGGTGCAGTTATTTTTCAAGAAGATGAACCAAATGTACATCATCCTGTCTGTTATTTCTCAAAGAAATTTAACTCTCTTCAGAAAAAGTATTCCACAGTAGAAAAAGAATGTCTAGGTTTAATTTTTGCACTCCAACAATTTGATTTTTATGTCAGTTGTTCGTTAAATTCGGTACTTGTTTTTACTGATCACAATCCTTTAACATTTTTGGATAAGATTGTCTAAAAAAACAAAGATTGTTAAGATGGAGCCTATTTTTACAAGAATATAATTTGGACATCAAACATATTAAAGGAAAAGATAATGTCATTGCAGATACTTTATCCAGAAATTAATTTTCACTTATGTTATTGTTTATAAGCTGTTAAGAAGCTTTTTGTCTAATATTGTGAAAGTAAGAAATGTACTTTCTTCAATTTTTAATGGAAAAATAACTCAATTTTTGAAAAATGATTTATTTTTTTTTAAGAGGGGAGGTTTTATATACAGCTTGTTGTCATTATTTTTCTCGTGCGTGCATTCTGATTGCCCCGCATGAGACGCTGTGTTTACAGATGGGTGTGGCTTACACTTTTTATCTGTCGTTTTGATGCCGACTGCCCCTAAAATAAATTAAGATGTTCCAAAAAGTATTTTGTAGAATGATTGTGATTGTCCTAAAAACGTCATAAGTCTTTATGGAAGACAGGGCTTTCGCGACCTATATAAGGGATTGACAGGCACGGACGGAAGATCGGAGATTCAGATAGAAATTATTAACTTTACGAGACGTGTATTATTTTTAGTGTATTTTTGTGCTCATACCATTAGTGTTTACTTCACATTCATCATTATTCATTGGCACATTATTCTAACTGTATTAACTGTGTACCGGTACAAGATCTACCATACTGTAAGTTGATGATTTGTAACTATACTTCTTTTCTTTTGTAATTACATAAATACTTATTAAATCTTATTAATTGTAACTAGAAACTGTTTTGGGAGCCGTATCTTTAATATTGTTGACTCTGTGGTATCGTCCTTTGTTAGGCACCGCTTACAACGAGCAAATTAAAATAGAAGATTTATTTCTCATATTAGAAGCCAGTGCGTAACAATATGTAAAAATAAGGAATCAGTAGCAGCATACGCAGTAGTAATAAAAGATAATAAGGAGGAGGACGAGCCTAGAGGTATAAATACATTGAATACACAAACCATAGAGATAACTGAAGCCATTAAAAATGAAAGAATCAATCCAGATCTCACTCAGTACGAAAGACAAATAATGGAGGATATATTACACAAATACACCAACACAATTACAAATAAACCAGGAAAGACATCACTAGTTACTGATTCCATTGCGGTAACTACTAACAAACCCATCTGTCTAAGAGCATACCCTATACTATTTTTTTTCAAAGAGACAATCATTAAGGAAGTTCGTCAGATGGAAAAAGAAGGCATTATAGAAAAGGCATCCACTCCTTATTCCTCACCAGTTGTGTTAGTAGAGAAAAAGATGCATCCACTCCCTTCTGCATCGACTATAGAAAATTAGCTGCAATAACCGTGTCGGACCGAGAACCGATTCCTAATAAGGAAGACTTGTTCCTTCAACTGAGAAACGCAAACCATTTTTCAAAAATTGACTTTTTTAAAGGTTACAGGCAAATACCGGTTGACAAGAACTCTAAAAAGTATAAAGCGTTTCAAACCGACATGGCTTATAGAAATTTAGTTACATGCCTTTCGGGCTGTGCAATGCACCGGCCACGTTTCCACGCTTCATGCGCCGGGTTCTTGATGGGCAAAAAAACGCTGTCAGTTTTTTTGATGACATTTGCGTCTTCGGCAGTTCTATAACAGAACATAACAAATGGCTGGACCAAGTACTGAATAGACTGGAAAACGCAGGTCTGACAGCTCGACCCACAAAAATGGAAATCGACTTCACAGAAATCGAGTTTCTAGGCCACATAGTTGGACAGGGTACACAAAAACCAAAACAAGGTTTTATCAATAAGATCATTAACATCAAACAGCCTCATACCAAAAGACAAGTAAGAAGCCTGCTGGGACTTTTGGGTATTACAGAAAATTTTTACCTGATTTTGCAGGTAATTCGGGGATATTTTTAGACCAAAAAAAAGGAAAACCGGAGAAAGCTCTGTGGACAAATGAGTGTGTTGAGGCGTTAGAGGAACTTCAACGTGCTTTATCTACACAGCCATTGTGCTTGATCTACACAGCCATTGTGGTTTATCTACACAGCCATTGCGCTTTATCTACACAGTCATTGCTCATTCTCCCAGACCTACATAGTGAGTTCGTAAGCAGAACGGATGCGAGCTATACCGCTATAGGGGGTTGCTTAGTGCAAAACTGACATGGTCTACATCATCCTATAGCTTATGTGAGTAGGAAACTGCTACCTCGAGAGACACGATATTCGGTGATAGAGAAGAAGGTTTGGGGGTCGTCTGGACAATCACAAAGTTTTTGAGATACCTTTATGGTTGACACTTCACAATTGAGACCGACCACAAACCGTTAACGGTTCTACAAACATCAAAGTCCCTAAATAATCGTGTTGCGAGATGGGCTTTAACATTAGAATTTCACAATCAGGCCAATACCGGATGCTGAAAATGTATTGGCTGACATTCTGAGCCGAATAGAATAGCCTTGCTGATGGTTATGAAGTAACTGATGTTCTGATCTCACACCTAAGGGTGTTTAATAGATTAATCACCTTCCGCTTCCAAGCAAGCGAGGTGGCACAATTAAAACTGGGTTAAGTCACGATAACCACGCAGTGGACACCGTAACCTTGACCAAGGCAGTGACAATGTCGTCAGTTTGAACTTTTGACCAAGTTCACAGACACTCCAGACACTCATGCAAGATGTTATGTTTTAAGGAGGAGGGGATATCGCAGTTTTTGGCTGCTCCCGAGTTTAACTTAGTTATTTTTAAACATGTCACAGTTTACTGTATTAACTAGTGATGTCTTTCCTGGTTTACAGTACAGTCACTGTGAAGTTTTCCGTCACGAGACGATGGATTTAATTTACGTCCAATTGATGCGTAATTTAAGACGTCTTTTCTCATTATTTAGACAATGTACGTCACGTCACATCTGACATGTGCAATCTATTTTCAAATTATATTTCATCATAACTTCATCATGACTTTTAAAGTAGATATAGGTGTTAATTATACATTTTATGAGTTATTCTTTAAAAAATAATTGATGTAAATAACTAAATGTATAGTCGATGACATGTGTGTTGAGATATAGATTTTTAAAATTAGGAATTGAACGGGCGCATACCAAGAGTGCAATTTCATCAACTATTATATCAAAAGCGTTTGTGTTTTCTTTTAACGTGCTACTTTTGTAAAAATGTTTTCTGCATAACAGAGGTGAACAAAATACATAGCCTTTATTTATATGTCCCACATATTTGCACATATTTTTTTAAAAATTATAATTTTTTCTATATAGGAATCTATAAGAAAGCCAAAAAAAATATTTTGTTTTGTGCTAAAAAAAGATTTTGATATTAAAATAAACATTTCAATTACCTGAATAATGGAAAAAAATATACTTTATTTGAATACGATTTCACTCAGATAAAGTAACACATTAATACATATATAATGTCTTATGTAAACAACTCATGTCTTCTCCAAATAGTTATAACATCCATGTACGATTTTTAAAAATTACCAGTTTACAAAATCCATAAAAATGTATGGACCTTTCTAATTATTTTACTTTGACGAAGGTAAAATTTGAAAACAGAAAAGATAGTCTAATTATTATAAGAAATGTTGTTTTTTCCAATTTGTGTTTAACATACAAAATAATGTTTTTAGGTGCTTTTCATGGATGGAACTCTCTTTTTTATTATGTGTGTGTTGAAAATTCATTTATTAATTAAGAAGAGTTACGCACTGCCTTCTATTATGAGAAATTAATCTCTTAATTAAAGTTATTTGCTCGTTCAAACAGTGCATAACAATGATGATACCATAGAGAAATAAAATAGCAAAAAATACGTCACCTAAAACAGTTGCTAATTACAATTAATAAGATTTATTAAAGTATTACTATAATTTATCTCGTGTACATATTCCCCACCTATCACCTTTTAGCTACGCCTCTGGCCACAAGAAAATGGCACTGCCCCCCATGTAAATTTGAAAAGCCCCCCCCCCCCCGGGTGGATGCCTGACGGTAACATGGCATCTAAATGTCCGATTATTTTGAATTCTAAATCTCTGAACACCTTAGAACAATAAGTATGAACAACTCACTTATCTATCTTTACAGAGCGCTACTCACATAGAAGTTTATCAGTGAGTTATTCTCTTGAAGGTTTTCAGAAGCCAGTGGTGAGCTTTTTGTTTTCTTTCTGGTCTTTATCATTGTCTTATGACGTGTCTGTATCTTTGTCTTATTTAAAGACAACATCTCATAGTGTACATGTCGTTGACATCTTTTAAAGTGTTTTTTTAATCATAAACTATTTACCAATTATACATAATCCAGTCCAGCGAATTCGCCGGGGAAAAACATAAAATGTATCTCTTTTAATAAATTAATCTGATGGGATTGATGCATTTAATTTTGTTTCCCCTACCCCACTGACATAACCGGTTTTTCCACATCATCAAGCATTTTGTATCCCGATTTTAAATCCGGAAAAAGTAGTTCTCAACTAGACTGAAACATCTCCTGACTTTTAAAACCATATTAATTAACCTCAGAACCATCTGAAAATGTCACTTTATATGTTTTTTTTTTGTTTAAAGCATCTCTGATATTTATAAATCTTGCGTCAACCTTTAATCCCCTCATATTTAAGAGGCATAGAAAGAATTAGTAATCGTATTTTGCTTGAGTCGTCAGAGAAATCGAGACAAACAATTTTTTTTTCACATTTCTAAATAAATCTGTGTGGAAGATGACTGTCAGTGGTAAATGATACGTACAAGAAACAAGCTCTTAAATTTCTCCATAAACCTTATTCGTCATTTATCAATGTTTATACCACAAGGAACAGACTTCCGAAGCCTCAAAATGCATCATTTTACCCGTAGTTAGATAGCGCGAAACGAGCTATAAAGGGTGTCATAAAAGTTTAGTGCAAGTTGTAAGCCAACGATATCAGCAGTGCCGTTCGCCAATTTGCTGGTCAATAATCCTTTGCGCGTACGCCACCGCTGGTTAGAAGTATTACACAAAACAGCAGCATGAAGTTTTCGTTATGGCTAGCGCCAGAATCAATTTTTTTGTTTTTTTTTGTTTAAATTGTCACGGGAAATTCGCTTTCGTATGTTACAAGATAAAATGGCGCATCTGGTTGGCTATACGTTTTTATTACATTTGTCTATATTACATTCTTTACGTACAAATGTCGATCTGGACATCAGTAACGAAACACTCAACCTGTTGTTATCAAGTATTAAGACAGGAAATAAAGTTAAGACAGCCATGAAATCCTGGTTTTCTTTTTTAGCCATTGCGCAGGTTCGTGCATGAAAATATCTCTTTATGTTATGGCTGAAAATTGCTATAATGTCTGTGCAAAGTCGAGTTGGGAGGGAGGGGGGGTTCGATGGAATTAAAATATCTGAAACTTCTTGTCATTGTAATAATCGTTTATGGAGCTCAAGTTTATTCCATCTATTTATTGCATTCATTGTATCCTACTTTTGGTATTTGTTTTTAATTGTTTCAAATCTTTTTTATAAAAGTCCCTGCTTTACGCTGATATGGATCAAGCTTAATATATGCCGAGAACCCGTATTGCCTTCTCTTAAGCCACGCCGTGTAGTTGTCTTGCTTTCTGTTAAGCCAAGCCGGGTAGACGTCTTGTATTCTGCTACAGCTTTCACCACAGTCAAAAGAAAAAAAAATCAAACTGATTTCTTAAATAAGTTTCTCAGTTCACTTAAGCACGAAGTCTGCCTAAAGCAAGAGTATGCCATGTTTTAAGTGTAAATTATATGTTTAAGGTATACTAAATGTTTAGCTGCATTTATGTTTCACTATTTAATGAATATTATGTCTAAATGTTTGCTTTTTTGTTTGGCTGTCATGTTTTTTCTTCACATTTTTAATGTAAGTCTTTCAAAGTTTGCAAAATATTTAACAAAATTTCAGGCTAAAGTGTAAATTGAATGTTTTATGGTATGCTTTATCATATATTTAAAAGTAAAGTATTGGTTTAACTGTAAACTATTGGCTTAACTGTAGATTTTTGTTATAACTATAAACTATCGGTTTAAATGTAAGCAATTGGTTTACTTTAAACTATTGGTTTAACTGTACATTACATGTTGTTATAATTTGTGCCTAATTTTGCTTTTATATTTATAAATGACTTATTCATTATTTTCATATTTCAGAAAGTTCATAAAAAAAATTATCATGCATTTTTTACTCATTTTTTATAGAAGCAAAGTGAACGCGCCCCGATTTATTGTTTTTTCATTCAATGCGCACGGCGAAGATACTTAGGATATAGTGGTGGTATTTTAAAATATTTAATCTTGGAAGTGATAAGATTTCTTTACAGCCGTTATTTCTTTCTTTTTTAAATGTTTGAAACAATTGATTTTTTATTCCAAAATAAGTACAGAAGCACATCCACGACCCCAAAACAGGATCACGACCCTTGGTTTTGGGAAACACGAAATTAAGAGAATATGTATTTTTAACTTTACAGAGACACAACAGTCATAGACAATTTAAGATAGGTGTGATTAATTCTGACGTTTTGAAAAATAAAACATTCAATAAGTGACTCTTCGTTGAGACTTGTGAAGAATGGATTCCATTCACATGCCTCTAATATACTCTTTTTTGAGACTTGTGAAAAATAGATTCCATACACAAAAATCTAATATAAAATATATATATATATATATATATATATATATATATATATATATATATATATATATATATACATATATATATGTATGTATATAAATATATATATATATATATATATTTATGTATATTGACCATCTCTATAAGATAATGACACATTTTAATTAAAAATATTTCAGAGTATGTATTTGTTTAAAATACATCTTGTTACCTGTACATACTAAGTTGGCTGTGATTTTACACACAACACACTTATGACAGGATGACGTAGTAATTGCATTATAACACGGTGAATCACGAGAAAAAGAGGGAACTAATTTCTCTTATGGAAGTTAACTTGTCGCCAATGTAGAGAGAAGGTGTGCACGATTTTTATCTGACAGGGAGCAGACATATTTAAATTCTTTCGTATGAATTATTGAAGTATTGTGATTTAATTTTGATATGGAATATTGAATAAGTGTGCAATTTATGCATCCTAGAATTATTGCAAGATATCCAAATAATAATAATAATAAAGTTCATTTCAAAAACACGCTTAATCCCTAAAGGCTCGAAGCGCGGTACAAAGTCAACAAAAAACAAATCTATAATTTACCCCATTTAAAACAAACGCAACACTGCAAAAACTAATTACAAGCATACAATGTCAAAGTCTTTCTAGCCATTTCAACCATGAGCAACACAGCTATTATGCATTAACTAGAAAATAAGGTAGACAATCATCCCAGAAGGAGTTTGCGAAATGGGTGTGTCTTTAAATCGGTTTTAAAGGACTCCAGTGTCTGGTTGTTTCTGAGAGCGACAGGAAGGGCGTTCCAAATTTTTGGATCAGCAAATGCGAAAGTGCGTTTTCCGTAAGTCTCAAGGCAAACACGTGGAGTCGAGAGTTTGCCACTATCGGATGAGTGGAGCTCTCTATTTAATACATAAGGCGTCAGCAGGTCTTACAGATAGGACGGCGCCAGGTCATGTAAGCAGCTGTAGCACAAAGTTGCGATTTTGTACTCTATGCGAGCACGCACCGGCAGCCAGTGCAACTCTCTCAGAAGGGTTTCTGCATAGTTGAACTTGCGTTTGCGGATAACAATGCGAGCCGCATTATTCTGTGCTATTTGAATTTTATCCAGGAGCTTAGCTGGGAGACCCACCATGAGAGCATTGTAATAGTCCATGCGTGATAGCACAAATACAGACATCAGCCTCTTTGTTGCATCAATTGTTAGGAAGGGCCTGATGTGACTAATCTTGCGCAGCTCCAGAAAAATCGCCTTGCAAAGCATGTTAATATGACTTTCAAAAGTTAGTCTTCTATCCAGGTAGACACCAAGGTACCGCACTGTTTGAGCTAACTCAATACGCACACCTGAGAGAGTAATGGATGTCGTGTTATTTGCAGATTTTTGCTTCTGAGCGGTCGCGATAGGGAGCAGCTCAGTCTTATAATCATTCAATTTCAGCTTGTTTATTGTCATCCAATGCTTAACCGACTCCATTGTCTTCTGTCATACTGAGCAGCTGAGGTAACCGAGCAGGGATCACGGATTGATGAAGTTGTGTATCGTCCGCGAACATGTGATACAAAATGCCAAACTGCCTTATCTCTGAACCCAGGGGTTGAATATACATCGTGAAAAGCACCGGGCCCAGGACCGAGCCCTGGGGTACTCCGAATCCAATTTTAGATTTCTTCGAGGTCAAGCCGTTTGAAATAACTGACTGCACCCGATTAGTCAGATACGATCGGAACCATCACAAGATTTATTATCGATGTGGTTATAAATTATAATAAAGTACTGGATACATTTCATTGGACGTTGCCACTTCATTGTGTGAGAGAACAGATAAATTTGAGGAGTGAAAGAATTAATTATTTAAGTGATAGCGACAAGCTATCAATGACAGTGTGAAAAGTATTAGCTAACCATGTTAAGGATTGCTACATTGGCAATAATAACATGTGTTTCATTGGTGTCAGACAATAAGAAATGTACGCATACAACAGAAGCCATCGTACGCCATCAGTCCGATGAAGTTATCTTAATTCAGGTCACCACGTTATACAGATGACGCGTTTGTTGTGCAACAAGACATCGACGAAAGTGTTATTTCCCCTGTAAAAATGTCACTTTATTTTAACAGTGATCTAAATGCTAAATAAGCTTTAATTTCATTAGTGCTCAAGTCAAAGTAATTCTCCAATTACTTTCCATTACCAAGCTAAATCATTCCAGTAAATTTGGATTAACTTTCAGAGTGTATAACGAATAACTCGTGTATTACTTTTGGAGCACCCTACTTTAGAACTTACTGCATTTGTCATTAGGATTATTAACACTGTGTACTGAAGTGAGAAGAGACAAAACTACTACACTATTCATAACATTACTGTGAATTATTAAGTCAAGTACAAGACTACACAGAAGTCATACACTTGGAATGATGTTACAGTGAGGGAAGAAGAATAAGTCATATAAGTGACTCACTACATAACCTTTTGAATACTTGTTATTTTTGTATTAATTGTAATATATCTTCATGGGTGGACTGGAGGCCCGAATTAAAACATTCCCCTATCTAGTACTTAATTTGATTCAATAGTTTTTTAAAAGCATTTTCTGTATTTTATAGTTTTATATTTAAAGGTTGTGTTAGCTCTAACTATAACACTGTTCAATGATTTTGTGTTAGCTGTGAAGTCTAGTTTACATATTACCATAATTATTGTTATTTGTGTACACCTTGTCAAGTTTGTCAAAATTTGTCTTCTCATTAACATTCCAATTGTACTCTCTAGTCAAAATTTCTTCTATCTTGTTGTCTTTAAGTATACGGTACTTTTGTATTCGTTGTCTTATTGGTATATATATAGACGTCTACATGTCTGTATCAATGTTGTAATATAAACTATTGATTAATTAATTATATAATCACTGGATTAAAATGATTTAGCAACACCCAAAAAGTAATTTTAAAGCATGCAAATATATTTCTTTTGGATTTTAGTGGTAAATTACTAATAATGTGATGAATAAGTGTTGTAAGGGGTTAGCAGATTTTCAATTACATGTTTCAAATCCCATAGCAACCTTTAAATTTACTATTTCTAAATGTATGTGCTATTTCTATTGCAGACAGTACTAAAATCAACTTTCACCAACTACAATTTTGAAAACACAAAAGGAAGCTTCTCTTCCACCGTTTGTGATGAAGGATAGCAATCGAAAATACCGTACGGTTACCCTAAGCCGTCATTTTTTTTAAATTTTGATAGCAAGTATTGTCATAGGCAACGAGTTAGAGCTCGATAGTTTGTTGGGAACTGGGTCAATTAGCCGTCCGAAGATTTTGCCCTAAGCACACACAAGTGAAGTTAATGTAAAGGATTTAAAAATAAACACAAAATCTTTTATTTTCTTACGCCAATAAAATAAATGCATCAATCTTCCATCCGTTGGCAAACCTGCATAAACATCTCATCCAGTTTTAATGCAAGTTCTGGTGTGCTATCCAATATAATTATCACATTTTATCAGCTCATAGATTCGCTAATTGCTTGTAGCCTGACTTCTTCACAGACTTAATTTCTAGTTTCAGCATTAAATAAAAGTGCAATGATATGATGCACATCTATGTTTGGTTGAGAGCCACTGCAAAGCCAATAGGAATATTCATGATTCATTATTATAAAAAATTAACGATTGCTTGTACTGTAAGCTGACAGCACCTAGCTAAGTTACAAGTATTGCTGTTAGCCAGATAATATTGTTGACAGATTATATATCTATTATATCTACATCGTTTGTAGCCAAAAAGATATTAAATCATGTCCATTATTTATCTGATGCCTATTATCAAACAGTTTTGAATGAATAATATTAAGTTTACAACAATTCTCAATAAGATATCTCTAGCCCTTACCCTTTAGCGATGCCGGCCTGTAATTTAGCTAGCTTTTGTGCCTCCCGGTGCGGCCCAATAGATTTATCACCCCACTTCAACGAAAAAAACCTCTGCATTTGGCAGAAAATGCCACCCTGTATATAAAGAAAAAAAAGCCGTCCGGAGAGGACCGCCCCTTCTACCTCACTGCTCCTAGCAACCACCCCACAAAAAAATTATTCGTGGCCCATTGGCACCATAGTGGACTTTCCTAAAAATTTTAGAACCATTGGTCTATTGTGATATGCATATTCTTTAGTTTATAACGACCAACACTGCATTAAATATTATATGGTTGCTTACAAGAACATTTTGTTGACATCAATTATCTATACAGTTTAATGAGGTAAATATCTATAGTTAGATATTAAAAGCGTAACAAATATTTTAATTAGATTTTCGTGCATTTTCTTGTGATATATGTGGAAAAAAATTTTACGTATTTATTCTCATTGATTTCAATAAAAAAATCAGTTTCAGCTTAATCGAAACTCCTCAATAAAAATGTCCTGGAACTTCCCGCACGAGACAGTATTTAACTCTAGCAACTCAACTGAAATTCTGAATGATGTCATAAGGATAGAGGGAGATGTCAACCATCTCAACGAGAAAAATGTCAAATTAATGAGAACGTCTCCCTTGAGCGCCTTTTTTGTTTCCTACAAATGCCTTTTTCCGTTCCTGTGCTTGTGGAGTGTAGCTGTCAACGTGCTCACCATCAAGGTACTCAAACAACTCGGCTTCAAACATTTCAACAACACGATCATTTCCTCCATGGCGGTGTCAGACCTACTTTGTCCCATCACAAATTTTTACGCCATCATCACGGATATCGTGAGAGACTTTGATATTGTCTGGGGCTGCTACCTGCAGCTGGCGCGCATAGTTTTCATCAACCACTGGAAATACAGAGCCTGGTATTTAAGCATTAATATAACGGCGCTCCTTGGAGTCGAGAGAGTGGCGGCCATTTGCTTTCCCTCGGTAGCGTCTCGGGTTTTTCGACCTGTTAGAATGAAATTTTTCATGCCTGCTCTCTTTATTCTTGTAGCGACGGTCTCTATGCCAGATCTGTATCTTTATTACGACTTTAACATGGACTATGTTAAAAACATTGTTCGTACAACGCCAAGCATTCTTTACCTCTTCTATTTCGAGCAAGTTAACACTGCGCGTCTGGTTTGTAAGATATTTGTCGTTATATTTCCATTGGCATTAATTTTCGTGAGCTTGGTTGTCTTGTTTTGCGCACTTCCACTGTGCTACGGGGATTCCCACAGAAACCATGAAAAGCAAAGCACAAGAAATCATGGATTTAAGATACTTTTTGTCGTGTTTACAATGAAATGTGTTATGTTAACTCCGTTTACTGGGCTTCTTTTGTTTCCTTATTTCGCCCCTCTCGAATTTACGTATTCCATGGACAGTCTTAAGATCATAGAATATGTAGTCAATATGTTCAATGTGCTATTTAGCAGCACAAATTTCTTGGTTTACTTTGGCCTACACGATCAATTTTCTGCAATTTGTAAACTAAAGTTACGTCGCCCTTTGTCCGTTCACAGATAAAGATTTCCATAATAAAGTCAATTCTTTTAGGATTATAACTAAACATAAAAGACCATTGGAGTCTCATTTGGAAAGAATTTTTTTTTAATAATAAAATTTATTTTGCACAGGTAACTAATAATTTTGAGCATCTTCTATTAATACATTTATTAGTATTGTATGATATTTCTCAAAGGTTTCTAACAGGATACATATCATTCATTATCGTATAATCCCCTTTGGGAAGCGCATGACGTCTTTTTATTATTAAAGAACAATAATAAAATAAACAAAATAGAATCAACTGCAAGAAAAAAATGAATGTTTCCCCTCATTCCGATGAAATGGTTTGGTCTCATACTCCAGAATATGAATATGAGTATATTGATTATGAAGTTGGCTACTCGACGGAGACACATCTGCAGTATTTTTTAGCGTCTTTGATCATTAAAAAGTACTTTTGTGGCCTGCTCAGTACCTTCGGCATTTTCGGCAACATAGGGACAATCATAGTTTTGGTCAAACACGGTAGTTTCAGCGGCACCACCAATGTTCTCTTGACCTCTATAGCCGTCTGTGACCTCATTTACCTGCTCTCCGATTTTATAATGGAGTGGCATCGAATTTTAGTGAGAATCAAACTGTCCTTTGGTCAACATTTCGAAGACATCTACTTTAGAAGCTACGGACCTCTGCACAACATCGCCCTAATCATCGGCATTTTTCAAGTGGCTGTCATCGCTGTTGAAAGACTCGTGGCCGTTATATTCCCTTTTATTGTGTCTAGAGTTTTCACACCTTTCAACGTCATGTGCATCATTGCTTTCAACGTACTGTACACCATCGCTTTCTCGATGCCTAATTACTTTTTGGTCAACGCAGATGTATTCACGACAGGGGACGAGGAGATGGTGGTGAGACAAGTTTATTTTCTGTTCATTCTTAATACTGTGTTTTTATACTTTCTGCCAGTGTTGATCATTCTATTCAGCAACGTGGCCATAGGAGTATCCCTGCATTTATCTTCCGTAAATCTACGTGCTCAGAAGTCGGTGACCTGTTCATCCAAGAGACAAAAGAAGCTCAAGCTGTACAAGATGTTACTTATTGTGTGTTGTGTGGCATTCCTGTCTTTCTCTCCTCGCATCATTTTGTCTTTTGGCTTCTTCTTTGACCATGACCTGTCTTACAATTACAAGAGAATAATATTTGATACATGCTTTCATATTTACACGTCCACGAATGTAATCATTTACGTCACGATGAGCTCAAAATTCGCCAAAACATTCAGTCAGCTTATCTGTGGTAAAGGCCCCGGTTTAAAGTAAAGACGAATGAATTATTATTTTTTGTTTTAATTTTTTAAAACTTTAATAATATAATAATAATTAAAGTTTTACTTATATGAATCATTTCAAAAAAAAAAAATAAATAAAACTACAAATTATTGTTGGTTTCCTTTTTTTAATTAGATAAATGAAATTGATTAGACTACATTGATTCCTTTACACTTAAACATTTGATCAAAAACTTACAGCTTACAGCACGAAACAATTGTTGAAGTTGTGATTTGTCTATAGAAGATATTAATGTTAATCAGAGAAGTTTAGAGGTGACTATCTGCAAAAACATTGTTTCATGGGATTTTCAACTTCTAAAATTGTAAACGTTTAATCAAGTCATTCAAGAAAATCACGTTTGATTACGTCATAAGTACTGGGTGGTTAAGGCAGACATTCACCCACATGCCTATACATATTTCTTGTATTGCAAACCATAAATTCTCAGTAATTGAAATAAACCAAAAAACAAATATTACGCTTCTTTTTTCAATTGAAATACTTTTATAGAAGATTTAGTTAAAAAGTGAATTATTTTACAAACACATTGTCGGAATTATTTTATTGTATTATTCATTTATTCATTTTGATTTCTAAAACTCCAAGTTAAAATTGTGTGCTTTAATTGGAAGTCTTTCAATGATAGTGTTCAGAAATGTTGATTCCGTAGCCATAATGAAAACTATGCATTAAAAATAAGGGCGACAGGAAGGGAGTCTCTGTTAAAAATGATTTGGAAAGAGGGGGGGGGGGCATTTTTCTTTTCAATATATTAATAAACGTGCATCTAAATTTTTCTATTTTAATAAACAATCCATGGAACTGTAATTTTAAAATGTTGCAATTGTAATTATTTTTATTTATGTGTGTGTAACCGCAATGAAAACAAAATTTTGTATCATTTCAGCTGTGCTTTAATCAATAAAATTAATTTCAAATAGAAAAAAGAATTGCTCAGCCATTGTTTTTTGGTTAGTTTCAAGTTTTTATTTATTCCATAGATGACATTGTTCTTTTTACCCTTTTAAACACATCCTGTCAAAAGAGAAAAAGTAGTTAATTGACGGTAAAATGCAAATAGCATAATATTTAGTACATTCATATCAAAAGATTCGTTCAACCCCATCCCCACTCCCCAAACGGATAGCAACCCACAGGCTGAAAAGCACTGGTGTTGATCAGGAGAGGTCACTCAAAGAATGAAACATCATCTGTCACTTTCAAGTCTCAGCTTGTTATGTCTTCCAACGAAATTATTACTATCACTCTTACTTATTCATGATATACTCTCAATGTTAATGTTCTATAAAACAATCACTTCAAAATATCACAAATTTCGGAGGATTGCCATTTGAGCTAAAATAATTTATAATGTGTTTAAAAGAGTTAAGTTAAATCTAATGAACAATAATCAGTTCATCGGGTCGTCCCTAAGGATTTTTGAAGAGCCATCATTAACTTGATGCCATCATGTTATGTAAAAAAAATGTAATATGGTACAAAGGCTCCATCGTGTAGTTCCTGCCCTGGTACAGCACAAATATAAGCCTTTTGTCCACTGAAGCAAACTTGCAGAAATGTGCCTTTTTATCATACTAAACTTTCATTTTGCATTGCAACTTCAACATTTAATGTAGCCACATTATTTTGGCATTAAAATATTTAGTTATCAGCTTCAAGACATAGTCCAACGTTCCTTCAGTGTCTGTCGAGAGCATCCACGTAACTTTAAAAACTAGGCAGCCATGAACCATATGGCCAAACACCAGTTCGAAGGGGGTTGAATCCTAGTGATTCTTAAACTGTGTCTTTCTTTTGGCGAAAAGTGGTGTCACAGAATGGTTGTTGCGGAGGAGGGCTCCGGTCCTGACTTATCACAAACTATTTAATTTAGTAGTGGTTGGTACAGGACCGCTCCCCTCTGTGATGATAATTTGGGTGTCTAGGCGTTGGTTCCAGGGATGTGCTGGCTTGATATGACGCGACGAGCATTCGTCATAGGCCTTTATGGGTAAATCAAATTTAAATTATATAATCAAATTATTATGCACTTCTTGAATCGGGTTTCGGCGACTTCGCAATTGTCATAATATTGGCATCACTGGCTTTCCATATTCTCGGTTGACGGTAACTTCCGCTTCACCGCTTCCGTAGTGTCGTATTTTCATGTATCGCTCAATTGCTGACTGTAGGCCTATCGTAGTCTGTAAAGTTTGCATAAAGTAAGTTTTAAGCACATTTAAACGTTTACCAGTCAATTTTTGTCAAACGATAGTACGACAGAATAAAGTATGACGTCATCGAAGCAGAAATCTGGAAACGACAAGAAGATTGCTTAAAGACGGACTAAATTAACATTGGCAAGCAGCTGAAATTATCATTTTCTACTACAAGTACAAGCGACCAGACAACAGTGACAGTCACTAAAGGCACTGTGGAATTGGAGGAGGAGTCAGAAATTGCAGAGGATAATAATTTGAACTGTGAAGATAAAGAGAGTCATCATGAAGTAAGCAAACATATTTTCTATGATTCTTGTTAATGTGAAGATTCTAGTGCTGGACATGAGCAGTCAATTAAGGAAACTGAACCTAATCAGGCAAAGGCCGTGGTCAGTGATAGTATATAGCTGCAGAAATAACAGAAAACGACCCAGTGGTCTTTTTAAAAATTGAAAATCCATCAATCCAAGACAAAAAAGATTCATTTTGCTTGGTCCGTGTCAACCAAACTTACCTCAGGTTCACTCATCAGCCAAAATTGTAAAGTATTTCATCAAAGAAAGAAATCCTGGAAACGTAATTGTCAGCCAAAAGCGATCCTGGCTAACTTATTCGCCGCATATGGACCAACTATTTTGCAACACATCCCTTGTTCTTGGGGAAAAAAGACGACACAAATGTGCTTCGAGATGGATTCAATCAGTGGAATAATCTTAGTCATTGAGATGCTCAACAATGTTCGCAATAAATCACCCTGTAGCATGCGAAACATTGATGGCAGTTATGTGTGGTCATGACCAAACGATTGATATTCAGTTGTGTAAAGAGGCCAAGGCATCACTCGACAAACGTAAGTTGCATGCTCTTGAGCTACGCCGGTATTAGTACTGAATTATTGATGTTCTGCGTTACCTAACAGCAGAAACAATACCTCGACGTGGAAGTGCTGAACGTGAATTCCACAACAGAATAGCAAAATCTGTTTGCTACCAACAAGGCGCTGGTAATTTTCTAAATTTACTGAACATCTTAGCTCAGTATGATATCCTACTGGCAAAGAAATAAATTATCTGAAGTTAAACAGAGCACTTGTGATAAAAAATGTCGTGGGTCGCGTCTGGCGTTTGTGTCAAATAACACTAAAGATAAATTGACAGCTGTGATGGCGGGTTTGGTCAGAGACAAAATGAAGCAAGAATTTTTTGAAATTTATACAGCGTTGTTTTTCAGTGTAGCTGTTGATGGAAAAACAGACATAACTCTACGTGAACAAGTGGCTATTGTCGTTCGCTAAGTCATGTCGGATTCTACAGAAGTTGAAGTATGTGAAAGGTTGCTCAGTCTGGTCGTATGTGAAACAACAACTAGCGAAGAAATCAACAAAAGTATCAAGTCAGCATTTGAGAGTTTGAATATCAATCTGGAGAAATGTGTTGGTATGTCTTTTGATGGCGCTTCGAACATGCAGGGCAAAACAAAGGGTGTTGTGACACATATTAAAGAATATGCATCAATGTCAATTGGTGTCTATTGTGGAGCACATGGATCCAACCTGGTAATGAAGTACTGTGGTCGTTCTCCTGTTCAGGCGGTCAATATATGTGGAACAGATAACAAACCTGGAATGCTGCATAAGATACGGACGTTTTTGTTTGGAGATGCCCGAAAACGTAATAAGTGTTTAATGAATTCAAAAGGATAAGCGATGAAGAACTCCATCAGCTGGAGTTGGCAGAAGCTCATTCCATCTGATTTTCGTCTGTTCATGATGCAACTGAAAGTGTTATACAACTTTATCCCGTAGTGTTGAGCACACTGGACAGCATATGTCACAACAATGAAGATTGTGATGCTGCAATAAGAGCAGAAGCGAATGGAATGAATTTATTCTTCTTGTCTTTCAAAACATTGCTAAGGCTAATGCTTTATTTACATATTTTTGAGATTTTGAATCCTCTAAAGAAAATTCTGCAAAATAAAGGCTTTGAATACATGGTGGCAATGGCTGCTGATTATGTATGTCAACAGAAATGACAAGACATGCGTGACACATCTGGGGAAAGTATCGTAGTGACCGCAAAGGAAATGGCAATAAAAGTCAACATATCACCAGTTTTGAAAACGACACGACATCGTAAAAAACGAATTCTAGATGGCGAAGAAGCTGCAGATGAGGGAACACGCCCAGGAATACAATGCTGGGTTGCTTAGGTTTTGTTTACTGCAATTGATGCTGCATCAACTGTCTTTGAGGACTAACTCTCTTCCCAGAGATCTTTGCTACAGTTGTTGTCTTCATTCATCCCAAGTACTTTCAGAACAATGGTCAAAGACAAGTTTGTTTTGTTGCCTTGGCATGATTTTGTGACAATTTTTTGCAAATATAATGCCGAAATTTTAGACAAAGAACATTCCAGCCTTATTGCTGTGCATACTTTCATTAAAGAGAAACAACTTGCATCAGTTTTTCCTCTGCTATCTGTACTGTATCAAATTCTGGCCACAATTCCAGTAAACTCAGCATTTTCAGCAAAATGAAACTCATCAAGAATAGACCTGCAAACAGACTTTCTTCAGAACACTAAGCTGATCATCTACTTCTGACTACTGAAACGGACAGGATGTGGAGTTTTGAACGGGAAGACATTATTACAGCCTACGCTGATACAGATTACTTAAGCGTGTTCTATACACATAACAATCCATCAGTGGTGAATTTTGATGATTTAACAATTTTTGATGGCGTTTTGATCATTGACGCACTTATTGACTTACTTAGGTAAGTGCACTTGTTTAGTACGTAAACACTGTTTACTGAGTGAGTCTGAACTGAAATACATATTATTATGAAGACTGTTATGAAGCATGTTTTTTTCTTCATTTAAATAAAAATAACAAATATTTGTTTTCAGATTTCTTGTAAAACAACGAAAGCAATAAAATGAAAATATAATGTTTACATTCAAATGATATTTCGCAACATTTACAAACATCAACTAATTATTTATTTGCACGTTTTTCAAACTTAAACACATCGCCAACATCAAATGATTCCTGCATTATTCAAATCTTAGTTTTACTGTTCAATCATACAATAAAATCGTATTTCACAAATTTCCTAACTAGCTTTCCAACTCACCAAACTTACTTTGCCTAAGGTGCAGGCCTTATATACTTCTTAAGAGCTGCGCTTTGCAGTGCATAGCTAGGCCAGCCACGACAGCGGGCGATAACTTACTAAACAACTTCTTTTTCTCAGCTCATTATTATGCCATTATTAACTTTGGCAAAGCTCCAAGTCAGGCTCATAACAATATCTAAAATGCACTATTAGATAATAGATATTAGAGTAGACTAATAGACAGTAGATCAGCATCGTTGTCCCAGATCTGGCAAATGGCAATTGCACAATGTTGCTGACAGCGTTTATTAATGATAAAATATAATAATAATAATAATAATAATAATAATAATAATAATAATAATAATAATAAAGCTCATTTCAAAAACACGCTTCATCCCCAAAGACTCGAAGCGCGGTACAAAGTCAACGAAATACAAATCTATAATTTACCACATTTAAAACAAACGCAACACTCCAAAACCTAATTACTAGCATACAATTGCAAAGTCTTTCTAGCCATTTCAACCCCAAGCAACACAGCCCTTATGGATTAACTGGAAAATAAGGTTGACAATCATCCCAGAAGGTGTTTGCGAAATAAATGTGTCTTTAAATCTGTTTTAAAGGACTCCAGTGTCTAATTGTTTCTGAGATCGACTGGAAGGGCGTTCCAAATAGTTGGACCAGCAAATGCGAAAGTGCGCTTTCCGTAAGTCTCAATTGCAAACACGTGGTGACGAGAGTTTGCCACTATCGGATGAGCGGAGCTCTCTAGTGGGTACATAAGGCGTAAGCTGCTCTTTCAGATATAAATGATCAGTCCGTTGTTGTGTACGAGTAATCCTAGCATTGTTTTATTGGAATGGAAACATAACATTTTGAAATTGAATAACTGTGACAGACTGAAAGTTTGAATTAATTATGATCCTAAATAATGTTTAATGTTTAAAACTTTATTGGTACCTCACCAATGTCAAAAAAAAACAACAACAAATCAAGCTACTTGAACAACTGCCTGACATCGGTATTCGATACAACAAAGTTACACTGTACAGATTTCTACTAGCCTCCCTCCTTACCCGTAGGCTTAGCCTACCTACAGTTATTACAATCTCCGGTGTGCGGTGGGCCTCCGGGCCTTTCTTACTACACCGTCCGTCACGGGTTTCCATGTACCAGCACGTCCCTGGTTGGTTCAGACAAAGCACACCGTGAATATAACGAAAACTCACAACTTCAACTCCAGGATTATGGATGGTATAATGTGTTTATTACCTGATGTTATGGCAATTGCCTAGAATTAACATTTCATGGCGTGCTTCATCTAAACATCTGATGCACTCAATTATAAAAATCGTTTTGTCTGCAATGTACAATCAGAACACTCTGAAAACTGTTAACACTGTACTACTTGACATAAGGTCTATTCTTGTTTTACAGCAACTGATACTAAGTATGTCACTTCAGGATGACCATCCCAGAATCCATAACCTTTTCAAACCTAACATTATATGCCCTCTCCTCCACCGGAAGTGCTCATTCATGATCCATCAAACGTGTTGCGACCCATTGGAAACTCCCGAAAAAAATAACTCTATTAAGAACTGATAACAATAGAGCTCTGTCCTGCACCCCTGCCCGAGTCATTTGTGACAATTGGCATGTTGAATTCTTCATCCCAGTCTTTTTCTTTTTGGCATACGTTCTAATCATGTTCTTTATTGTCTGATGGAATCGATCAAGTGCTCCCGGCGACTCTGGGTGATATGCTACGACAAGCAATGTTCTATTCTTAGTTAGTTCATCTCTTATTTGAAAAGAACACCCCTCAAGTTAATTCCTTGGTCAGACTGCACATACTCCTAAAAAGTAAACAATGTGAAAAAAATTGTATCAAGGCTTTGACGATTTTTGGACTCTTGTAATTATGAGAAGGATTAGCTTCTGGAGACCATGTTGACACACATACGATTTTCAAAAAGTATTGGTGATTTCATCTTTTGCAGATGTCCAACACAGTGTATTATCACATGAACGAAATGTTCCTCAAACGCTGGATCGGGCTAAAAAAGAGCTGCTAGTAAATTTTGATTTTTTTTTGCCCACTACATGACAATTATAATTTAATCTGCTTTATAAGCCATATCTTTTTTTGATTTTGGGACAAAGAAGCGCAAAGTTACTTGTGAAAAAACATGCTTACTCCCAAAGGGCCTGACAGTGGTGAGTCATGAAAGTAATGAGTCATGAAAATAGTCAGTAATGAAAGTGGTGAGTCATGAAAGTTGTGAGTCATCAAAGTGGTGAGTAATAAAAGTGGTAAGAGAAATAAAGTGGCAAATAATGAAAGCGGTAAGTTATGAAAGTGGTGAGTCATGTAAGTTAAGAGTCATGACAGTAGTGAGTCATGAAAGTGGTGATTCATTAAAGTGACAAGCCATGAAAGTGGCCAATCATGAAAGTGTCGAGTCATAAAAGTGAGGATTTACGAAAGTGGTGAGTCATGAAAGTGGCGAGTCCTTAAAGTGAGGAGTCATGAAAGTGATAAGTTATGAAAGTGGCAGTCATGAAAGTGGTCAGTCAGGAGCTAAGTTAATAGTTCATAGTCCAACGATATTGATTAGAGACCTTCACAATATATTATTAAAATTTACTTAATTAAATACTAGCAGATAGAAGACATGATGGCCGAATATCTAGAATTTTTTATCTTTGCTGAAAAATTGGGGATCAAACAAGAGAAAATAGCTGACTTTGTAACAAAAGAGATGGACAAAATAAGAGAAAAACAAAAAGAAGAAAAAGATCGAGAAGCTAGACTAGTAGAAAGAAATGATCTGAAAGAAATAGAAGAAAAAAAATTAAGAGAACAAGACAAAGCTTTAGCAGCACAGAAAGAAATGAAAGAAATAAAAATAAAAGTACAGAACATGAAACTAAAAGATGAAGAAATGAAACTAGAAAGAGCAAAGATAGAATCTGAAAATATTAAAACATCAACAACTAACAAAGAAAATAATATATACAAACCTAAATTGAGAGAATTTTTTAACACAAAAAAGAAAGTATAAGTTATTTAATACAATTTGAAAGTATCTGCAAATCACATAATTATATAGAGGAGACATGGGCAAAATCCTATTAAGTAGACTTTCGGGTAAAAGTATGAGTATCCTTAATTCACTCAATGAAGAACAGATCAACAATTACAGTTACATAAACTAGATTCTATTAAAATTTAACGGAAACACTGAGGATAATTATCGTAGAAAGTTTCATAACATTAGGTTAGAATTATAAAAAAATTGAAATACTACAATTTTTAACAAGAGAGACAAACTTATAAAATGGTTAGAACTCACAAAAATTGACATAAGCAATTCTAAATCCAAGTTGGATATTTATATCATAGACACAATTTTAAGGAATACTTTAGTTCCATTATTCTCCTTCCTCAAGGAGAGAAGATAAAGAATGAAAGTGATTTGTTTGATGCGATCACAACATTTAAGGACGCACAACCAAATGCAGAATTAGATAATAGAGTTGACACATTAGTAGCTGTGAAGATCATTTCTAATAATAGCGAATTTCAAAGGCAAAAGACAACATTTCAAAGTAACAGAGGATATCAAAGTTAGCCATTTCAAAATAATAAATATCAAAAACCTTTTTTTTAATGACTCTGGAGATAACAACTATTTTTACTGTAGCATACAAGGAAATAGAAAGTTTGAATATTGTAAGTTCCAAAGAGACATAGGTTATAGGAATCAATTTCACCAAAGCTGGTCCCTTAACAGCAGCCCCAATAGAAATAAGAGAAAGAGAAGTAGACTACCTTATAAAAACCAATCAAGCAAATATCAAAGATACAGCAACAGTCAAACAAATATAACGCATAAAATGACACAAATCCCCCAATAAACATTTGCTAGTGCTTGTCACACTGAAAGGACACTTAAAGTTTTCCCGGCATATATTAATAATCAAATAGTTCAGTGTCTCAAAGACACATGATGTACTTTTGTAGTCGTAGTAAAAAAACTGGTTAGTGACAAATACTATACAAATGACCAAACATCAGTCATTCTTAATAACAACAATAGAATAGAATGTTTGAAAGCCAGAATCCAAATTGATTGCTCATGGATCACAGAATCTGTGACAGCTATTGTTATGGATAATCCAGTTTTCCAAATTATTATTAAAAATTTCAAAGAATTAACAAACATCACTAAACATCTAGGAACAGAAGAGATGAAAGGAAGAAATTTGAACATGAATTCAATACATAGCATAACAGGATAACAAAATAACGGAATTTATAATAAAACAGTTACAGAACAAAAATCAGACATGTCAAAAATAATAACTAGAGAAGAAATAAACAATATTCATTTACAAGATAGACAAAATGATGAATTCAAAATGGGATCAAAGACAGAAAAATCAAATTTAGAGGAGAACAGTACATAACCACAAATAACAATCTGATTGTAAGATTTAGACGAAGAGATATTAACAGATCACAAATAATGTTACTTCCATTAGTGAGAAGTACAACTCTTAAATGATCCCAAAACTCAACAATTTATGTTTTAAATTGAATATGACACATCAGTAGCAAGACTCTTTTGGCATTTAAAATTTGAAGAAATTTGAAAATGTTTAGCATTCCATTTTATCTCATTTTGTATAGAAATTTAGCATTACACTTTCCCCTATATATTTGTTATCTTTTCAGAGCATAATGTTTTCAAGTCTTATACTTTCCTACTGCACATAATTATTTTCCTAATAACTTTATACATTTTTCACACTTTTTTCATTAATTTTATATAAGAATGGTATAAAAAAAATCACATTACAGAAAAATGGGTATGAAATGATTAAAATAAACACACTTATTGCTCCTCAATTTTAAAGAATTAAATGCAGCGACAATAATGTCTTTAAGGCAAATATTATCCATTTTATTGTGAAAAATTGAAGAAAAAAATGTGTATTTTAACATGAAAAAATAATTAAAGCATTTTCTTGCAATTCATCTAGAGTATGTACGTTTGAACTATTGCATACTTTATTTTAAAAGTTCTGGTCGTGAATTACTAATGTGATTAAATTAAACTTGCTTAAATTAATATCACTTCAATGCATATTTCAGGATTAACTTTGAAAATCATTAAAAAGATATTATTTTTCAATATAAGTTGTTTTATAAACATCAATTACAAGTATTAAAGTATTGAGCACTTCAAACAGTTTACATTCACTAGTTATCAAAATACTATGATAGTAATACAAACAATATTAAATGAAGTAGTACTTTTAGAAATTTTTTGCATCTTAACATTTGTCAAGTTCTCATAGATATATATTATATTGCCATATAGAATATCTGTCAGTAACCAATTATTTTACATTTAGTTATTGTCATGCTTAACTATTTATACATTGATTCTGTAACAAACCTATTTTATTCCAACTAAAAAAATTTTGATTCTAGATTAAATTTTGTTATATTTTTTTGATATGATTATTAATCATTAATTAAAAGCTCATTTCACTTCAACTTTTAGTGGGACATTTGAAGAAAAAAATTTCATTCCTGTTTTTGCATCATTTTGTCAAGAATATATATTGATCACTTAAATGCTCTACTAGCTTTGTGATAATAAAATTCAATATGAGTAATCTACAGACTTTTTCATAAGAATATTGATTAAAAATTGATCATTTGTGAATTCAGCATTACATTTAATGATTATAATAAGGAATATGAAGGGAGCTAATAAATTAGAAGTTGATAGTCATACTATAATACAGTTATTCAATGTACACATTTTTTTTGTATGTATAGGTCGTATAAAAGACACACTTGTGTTGTGATTTTACAAACGACACTGATATTCATCCTCATGACATAACATGGTATAACATGGTAAATAACGAGAAAAAGAGGGAACTAGTTGCTGGAGTGTACGTAGATTGGGCGCTTAAGTAAAGAGAGAATAGTGCATGATTTTTATCTGAAAAAGGAGCAGAAATTGTGAATCTCTCTTATGTATTATTGAATTGTTTTGATTAAATGGTGATATGGAAAAGTGAATAAGTGTGTGATTATTGCTTCTTAGAATTATTGCAGGATATCAACTCAGCAATCATTATTATTGTTGTGTTTATTAAATATAATAAATTATTGTATAAAATATTCATTTGACCTTACCACTTCATTAGCGAGAGAGAGACAGACAAGTTCGGGGAGTAAACGAATCAATTATTCAAGTAATAGTGGCAGACAATCCACTGCAGAAATAACATGTTAATACAATTATTGTCATACTGGCAATAATATCACGTGTTACAGGTAGGAATTACTATTTTTGTAACTATCCTTCTTTCTTCGTCAGCTGCTATTTCTGGCGGTGGCTTTTTCTCATACAAGTATGTCATATTTAACGTTATAGCTTTGTGAAACATGTTCAGATTCCTCTTTTTAATAGCATAGTGAAACATAGCATAGCATCTCCAGCTTTTTGATAAGCTTCATCCGGTTTGACCTTGGTGATTTGTTGACTCTTCGTTGAGACGTTCGAAGAATTGTTTCCTTTTAAATGTCAATAATATTGATTTAATAATTTTATGGTAATCACTCCTAAATCGAATGTTCAGCGATCAAGGGCACAAAAGTTTTTGCTGCCCGTTTTGTGAACGCCTGATGCTGTAAGGTAGAATTAATTACGTTCTGAAATTGAAGGAAAAAAATGTGGAATTATTTCAAAATACTGGACAATGTCTTTTATCTGCAAATTATAGATTTAACTTTGCAAATTGAATCGTATCACAACACTGACTGATAGTGGCCTGCAGTCAAATGTTTTCATTGCCCCTTGCCTGCTTATAATCTTCATTTCTTTTAATTTGTTTTGGAGCCCTCTTTTCACCTCTAGCTGAACTCTTTGAGATCTCAATCTTGATCCATCTTCCCCCCCCTGTCTTTCATATTTCTCTATCTGCAGCTCTTTCTGTGCATCTAGCTCTAATTGTTTTAGCTCTCTTTGTTTTCTCACTACAATGTCTAGCTCCATTTGCTTGAGCAAGAGACTGAGCTCTATACCAAGATCATTCTTCATGTTGACTGATGTCAGATAATCCATAGACCACATATCTACATTTAACACAGTGGTTCTAAACCATTCTAATACGTGACCCCTTTATACAGTTTCTCATGTTGTGGCGACCCCAACCATACAATTATTTTCGTTGTTACTTCATAACTGTAATTTTGCTTCTGTTATGAATCTTAATGTAAACATATGATGTGCCGGATTTATTTTGTTATAAATTTAACATAATTAAAGCATAGTGATTAATTATTAATCACAAAATACAATATATTGTGAAATATTAATTTTTTATTACAAAAATACTTAAATAAGCATGGTGTATAATGGGTGAAAATCTTAAAATAAAAACAGTAAACTATGTTGCTACATTTTGCGACAGTATGCGTAAAGATCCAAGTCAGTGCAAAGGTTTAGATTGTATCTTTCTTATCAGAAAATAAATGCTCAGGGTAGTCTATGCTAGAGCACAACAAAGATGATCTTCCACAACAAGTCTACTTCTATCTTTAGACTTGATTACCAACAAGCTAGAAAACTCTGTTTCATAAAGATATGTTTTTGGAAAGGAAGAGGAAAGCGCAACACAGTCTCAGACAGAGAAAGGTATGACGGCAAACACTTGATTCAGAATTTTGTGAAATGCATGTGGACAAATCAGTTCTCGCTGCATCACAGTTAATAAGTTCAATGAAATCCTCTTGTGTTGATTAGGTAACATCTTCAATTTTGACTGTGAATGGACTTCTAGCAAGTGCAAATTGGGTGTGAGTTATATTTGGAAAGAACGATGAAATTTCGTCTGTAAGCATGTGCGAGTGTTTATTCATAGAATTTATCATCGTTATCCCTTTGTCTGGTTCAATGTCAAGAAATCAGATAAGATAGGCAACGTATATTTTTTATTTTTATCGCATTGATTTTTGCCAGTACTGAAATTTAAATTTAAATGATCGCATCTTTTTGGCAAATTTAGGGATGTTGCATTTGGTCCTTGCAGGAATCAATTTAACTCATGTAAGATGTCAACCAAATAAACAATTTTCTACAGTTCACTTTTATCACTAAAAAGTGCTTTGAACCGCGGTCTTGCTTTCTCGTTAAAAAAAGTTTTGAGTTAATCACGAAGCTCAAAAACACGTTTTAAAACCTTTCCTTTCGACAACCATCTCATGTCGATGTAAAATAGCAGAGCATGTTCGGCGCAAGGTCGACTGTTAAAAGTGCTCGCCTTTACAAAATTGACAGATATTTTGACGCTTTTCATTAATTCTTTTATCTAACTCTTGAGACAGCGTCTTCGTTGCTAATATTTGCCGATTAATCAAACAGTAAGTTCCGATGACTTTTTGTGACTCATTCATTAACAAACTTTAACAAATGCTCTGACATCATTGTAACTCTTGGTGTGACATGCTATTTTTTAGTGCGTTATGTCAGTAGCATGGTCACTTGTTTTATATTAATACTTCAGGATGCCGGCTGAGACTTCTTCCATTCTTCCACTTACTTATCCAGTCACTTATCCAGGCACGCAAAGAAGAATACCGAATTCTGATTAAACTTACAAAACTTTATAATATCACACTTTACACTGATAATATTAATAATAATCCTTGCATGAATGTAATCATTTCATATATATATATATATATATATATATAATATTCCACCACTCAGAAAGGCACGTCTTCACTCTGCTACAACTCAGCTCAACTGTACTATAACTCAACTCTACTCTACTCAAATCTCTCAATCAACTGTCACTTTTTTTACCAGCAAAGCGTGGAAACGACCGCTTTACCAAAAAACATAATTTACCCTCCAAAAACGTGGAGCTCGCATTTTCTTCTCAAAAATACAATTCACTCTCTCTCCTCGTGGAAAAATATGGTCAACACAGTTTACTGTTCACTCATGCTACCTCTCTGTTTTCTTGTGAAAACATAGTCTGTTACACAAACGTTGAAATCCAGATCAACATCCTAGCATTGCTGGAGCACCATCTGTGCATACACCGCAACACCTTTCCCACGATATATTATGATAGACATACTAGCATAGCCAGAGCACCCTCTTTGCAAACATTACATACCTTTTCCAAGATATATTATGATCTTTCAGAAATAAACCAACTGTGCTGTGTCACATACATCACGTGCAGTAGTTGTCGTTTCAGGGGGTTTGAAAAAAAAAAAAAGCAACAATAAAACACATTTTTATGTCGCCATCATTAACATACCTCACGTGAAGTAGTAACGGTGGGCAGTTTGCAACGTTGTTGTCATGACCATACTGCACGCAGTTCTGACTGGAAGGGCAGAAGAAGTGTGTGTGTCCTTGAACGCGGAACAGCACTGTGACTACTAACTTGGAAAATCATTAATACTTAAGGCTTATAAACATGTCCCCGAAGCCTACCGTGAAAAGTTTGAGGAGCTGTGGAAACGTGATGGCCAGACTCAGACAGAGTTTCGACGGGAAAAAGAATGACTCCTGGACATGTGGCTGCACGCAACGAACACTGACATATACTTCAAAAAATTCAAAACCTTTATTATGATGGAGGAGTTCAAGAATTGTGTTCGTACAGAAGTGTGAATACTTTTTGCAAACCGTGACGAAGGTGACGCTCACATCAACTGTCACAGAACCCATTTGAAACCAAAAATGACAGACAAAATAAGACAACAGCATCAACTTACAGTACACTTCTACAAAAATCATCCAAACCTGGTGCAAAATAAACAAGTGCAAAAGACACAAGTGCCTACAGTAAAAAAGAAGAGCATATGAGGCATAAGTGCTGGAAACTCAGTAAGAAAATGGAGAAGACTTCACATCCAGGTACACTATACAAAGACTTCCCTTATATGTCTCGTCATACACCTGGAAATACATTTTTCAAATTCATGGGTTTTTACTCTACAGCTGACCATACAAACGTTCAATATTTTGAACACGAGTCATCAAAGAGTTTCATTATGAACTATAAGGTTAGTTTTACCGACTCCAGCTAAGTTACTGCTTCGACTGAGAGCTGTATAAGCTTTTCGTTAATATTCTTTTGCTCCAAGATGAGGTCTACCTCCAGTGGGATTCTAACTGAAGATTTGAGTCCGAGATTTGACTACTCTACACAGAAATTAACTTCTTATAACCCTAGACGAATGACTCCAACAAGAGTTGACAAGCCAATGTCTAAAATTCTACATAAGACAATACTGATGTCATAAAAGGCTTAATGCCTTTCGGATCGGAATTATTTGTATCACTGCCAGGTGATTTTCCAATCTACGACAATTCAAAGTCTTACAAGATACAGGTGCTTCACAGTTCTTGCTACTTGAGGGTACACTTCCCTTGTCTGAATCTGCTGCCACTGTGAGCAATATCCTGTTGTGAGGTGTAGAACTTGGATGCAAAACTGTCCCTTTACATATCATAAACCTCAAATCAGACTTAGTCTCCGGACCTGTAGTTGTTTGTCTCAGACCCACATTACAATTGGCACATCTCGTTGCTGCTAGGCAATTACTTAGATGGGGGTAAGGTGATAGATGAAACATCGTTACTTGTGAACCTTGTTTCAATTAATTTCCAGACAAATATCCAGCACTATATCCAACATGTGCAGTTACAAGTGTCATGAATTCCAAGATCTATGAAAAAGAGATTTCTCCAAAAAGCAATAAAGTTCTTCCTGAAATTGATCTGGGAACAACATTTTTTGCCAATCTAAACGAAGAGTAAAGGAATCACAAGACTCCAACTCGAATGCAATTTATTGAATAGGAGAAAAGTGATCAAAAAATATTTAAACTTTGAGAGAACACTTTGCCCCAAGAAGAAGCTGAACCATACCCTGTCTGTTATTAAATTCAAGATGACATACTTATGAGAAAATGGCGACCTCCAGTCGTAAACGCTGATGAAGAATGGAGGTTAATTCATCAGATAGTATTTCCTATGCCATTTCCGAACGAAGTCCTGAATTTAGCCCATTCACCACTTTCAGGCCATTTGGAAGTAAACAAAACATATCACAAAATCACACCGCATTTGTTTTTGCTCAAAATCTAGAAAGATGAGGTTGTCTACTGCAGATCATTTCATACTTTTCAGGTGTTAAGGTTACCAGCAGCTCCTCTTCAACCCATTCCAGCGTTTAAATAACCTTTCAGTCGCGTGTTTATAGACTGCGTTGGACATCTCAGAAAGACAAAATCAGATCACCAACACTTAACTTGCGCACAACCATATGTACTTCAAAAAGGTTCCCAGAAGCTTTTCCTCTTCGAAATATCAAGACTCTATCAAGACTCCAAAGAGCCTTGACGAAGTTTTTTCAATAGTTTGTTCTTCCGAAGTCGGTACAATTTGATAAATGAACCAACTTCAAGGCTGGAATATTTAAACAAATGATGAACAAATTGGTTATAGAACACTGCTTGTCGAGTTCATATCACCCTGAGTCACTAAAAGCACGTGAGCTAATCCATCATTCATAAAAGAACATCTTGAGAACGTACTGCTTACAGCAAGAGAAAGACTGGGATGAAGAAATCAATATGCTACTGTTAGCCGCCAGAGAAGCAGTTCAAGAATCACTTGGATTCAGCCCCTTTGAACTTGTTTTTTGCCACATTGTTCACCGTCCATTTAAACTTTTAAAAGACAGGTAGATGTAATTGACAACCATGAAATGACTTTTGGACTATGTCGTAAATTTTAAAACTAAAATTTTTAATGCCGTTAATTTGGATAATTACATTTAAAAGATTCTCATTCTAAAATAAATGTTTGGTATGACAGAAATTCAAAATTCAGACAAATTGCTTCAGGGAAAAAGTGCTGACTTTTTTGCCGATACCAGGGGCGGAACTAAAAGCTACATTTTTTGGTCCTCGTGCAGATTAGGATAAAATTAATGATTTAAATTAAATAGTGTTAACACAAGATCGTAAACGAAAGAAACAGTTATGTAACATTATTATGTTAAAAGAAAACGTTGATAGAAAATATGATGATCATGTTTCATGATCAGAAAGTACTGTTCACATAATCTGAACTGTAACTTCAGTAATTAACGAAAATGTTACTAAAATCTTTGATACTGTCCCAGAAAATGTTTTAATTACAAACTTAAAAATTCAGAAATACTAGCCAACTTGGATAAGAGACTAGGACATTTGTCATTTGAGAGAAGGATGTTGTTAAGTCTGTTATTGCAGATTTTGTTTTACTTTTTCCTGACCTGCTTAATAAAACCAACATTGCTATACATGATGCTGACATTGGCATTGCTGTTCCGGTCAAGCAACAACCTTACACAGTCAATCCTTAAAAACTTGAAATAATTTGGTCTGAAATAAAATGCATGGTTGCAAATGATATCATTTAACGAAACTCTTTTAAATGCAGTTCTCCGTGTATTTTAGTCCCTAAGCAGGACACAAATTACAAGTTTTGCACAGACTTCAGGAAAGTGAATGGAGTCTGATTCCTTTCTGATTCAAAGAATAGACAATGTTATAGATCGAATAGGCGATGCCAAATATGTAGACGTACTATATGGGTTCCACTATCTGACAGAGCAAAAGAAATATCTGCTTTCTGTACTCAAAATGGTTTATATCAGGGGTCTAAAGTTCACAAAAATATAGTTCATTCTCTTTTCCCGTGAAATAATGCTATTTAATGGAATTCACTATTCAACTCATGACACCTCCCTGACTTAATGGTTTCCTGTGCAAAATTGCAGACATGGACTGTTAAAAAAAAATTTATGCGAATAAACTTATATCAGAACACACAGAATAATACACTTGTCGCGTGAAGTGAAATATATCAATATGAATCTCCGTCCCTCAATGTTCTATGAACCCCTTTTATATGCAGCGTTAGAAGAAATCCAGAAAAGCCTTGCACATTGTTTATCTTTCTAGTGCACTCCTAAAATTTACAAAAAAATCCATTAGAATATATTAATTATTTTTAGTTGGTAGTGGTAGTAAACAAAGACCAAGATAAAAGGGAATAGAACACGGCCAATATGGACGTAGCCTAATTTGGCCTCAAACAGGGTTCATGGCACGGGAAAAGTGACTTAAACACGTCTTCTACATAACACCTCCTATCTTAAAAGTATTTTTTTTTCAAAATGGAATTTATTTCCATTAAAGAAGTAAAAGAAATAAATTTCTTACCGTCTAAATATTATAAAAAGCTTCTTAACATCGTATAAACAATAACATAAGTCATATTTACAGTGAAAATTAATTTCTCGACAAAGTTTGAGCAATAACATTATCTTTGCCTTTAATATGTTTTATGCCCAAATTATACTCTTGTATAAATAGACTCCCTCTTAACAATCTTTGATTTTGGAGACGATTTATTCAAAATTTTGAAGGATTGTGATCAATAAAATCTTTCACCTAATGTAAAGAACAAATGACATAAAAATCAAATTGTTGGAGAGCAAGAAATAAAACTAAACCATTTTTTTCTGCTGTGGAATAGTTTTTCTGATGAGAGTTACATTTCTAGACAGGGTGATCTACACTGTGGTCATGTTATTGAAAAAGAACTACACCAATGCCAACGTCACTGGCATCTACAACTAATTCAAACTGTTTTTTAAAAGTTTGGTGCAATAAGAACAGGAGCAATAGTAAGTATATTTTTAATGTTTTCGAATGCTTCCTGACAAGCATCTGACCAATGAAATTTTGAATTTTTCTTGAACATTTTACTTAAAGGAGAAGCAATAACTGAGAAATTTTTTGCAAAATTTTCTATAGTAGCCTGCTATTCCCGAAAATCTCATTAACTGTTTTCTAGTAGTGGGTGGTGCAAGTGATACAATAGCATTTATCTTAGCTTGAACAGGCTTTACATGACCTTGATCCACTATGTGACCTAAATATTCCATAGTTGCATGACAAAATTCACATTTATTTAAATTTACAGTTACATTTGCATGCAAACATTTGTTAAACAGAGATCTTAATTGGTTTACATGAGTTGAAAAATCTTGACTGTAAATAATTGCATCATCAATATAGGCGCTGCAATTTTCCTGGTCAGCAATGATGTTATTGACTAGACGTTGGAATGTAGCTGGGGCATGTTTCATTCCAAACGGCATTTTTTTACTTTGGTATAAACCATCTGGAGTACAAAAAGCAGATATTTCTTTTGCTTTGTCAAATATATATATATATATCCAGGACGAGCCCCAAATTTGTTACTCACTGACTTGTATTGGGAGAAATTAATCCCCTATTTTAATTTTAATTGGCTCGTTGTAAACAGTGCCTAACAAAGGACGATACCATAATGTCAACAATATTAAATATATGACACCCAAAATAGTTGCCAGTTACAATTAATAAGATTTATTAAGTCTTAAGATAATTACAAATGAGAAGAAAATATAATTACAATCTTCAACTTACAGTATGGTAGATCTTATTCCAGTACACAGTTAATACTGTTAGAATAATGTGCCAATGAATAAGGATGAATGCGAAATGAACACATATAATTTTAAGTATGAGCACACAAATACACATGAATAAAAAACGCCTCGTAAAGTTAATAATATCTATCATAATCTCCGACCCTCCGTCCATGCCTGTCAATCCCTTATATAGGTCGAGTGAGCCCTGCCTTCCAGAACACTTATGACGTTTCTAGAACAATCCCATTCATTCTACAAAATACTATTTGGAACAGATTAATTATTTCTAGTAGCTGGCGGCATAAACACGAATAGATCAAAGGTCTAAGCCACACCCCTCTGTGAACACAGAATCTCATGCGGGGTCAATCATAGGGCACGCACGAGAAAAATTATGTAAACAAGCTCTATATAACAGGGATAATGATGGATCAGTTTGATCCGAACAAATTTGTGATCATGGAAAGATTCAAATTTTTGTCTGATTCAAGTAGGACACCATGGAAAACATTCAAAGAATTGGCAGCTAGAATAAGAAAGGATGCAGCCACTTGAGTGTTTGGTAATATAACAAATCCGTTAGATGAAGCTTTACGAACAAGATTTATGTGTTCTGTAAAGAATGAGGCTGTATTGAAACTTTGTTTACGAAGATTGATAATGAATTATCATTTAACAAGTCAGTATAAATAGCTGTTGAAACAAAGGTGGCAGCAAAATGTGGTAAAGAAACGCCCAATGATGAAACTCCTATCAATAAGGTTTAGAAAAAAGAAATAAACAACTTCACACAGCAACGGAAATTTTCTCCATCTCAAAGACAGGATTTTCCAAGTGGAACTTGTGTCAGGTGTGCAGTAGGAGGCCATAAAGGAAAGAGTTTATCTTAATAAGAAGTATAATGCTCCAAAACAAATCTTTTATTTGGAGTAATGAAAAACCAAAGCTTAATTTTGTTGTGCTGAACTGCAATAAAGAACACCAGGATTTCGATCAACACGCTTTTTCGAACAAGGATAAATCACAGTAGTAATCAAAACATTGAATTCCGTAAGTCAACTGAACATTGCACTGCGGATGCTCTTAGTTGTCTACCCTCAGGGCCTAAAGAAATTTTTGATGGTGAAGAAAGTGAAGCAGGCAAACTCAAATTAGCCGGGGGCTGCAGGAGGTAGAGTCTGAATGAAAATGGACCGCATTAAGTAATCCACACAAAAAAGTGGTTGCAAATTCAAGTGCAGCTATTGCAATCTGCTAAAACTATATAATTCATTAAAAACAAATAAAACATTAAGGGTTCTCACGAAGTAGGCTTCACTTACTTTATTTTTCTACTTGTTGCTAGACACCTGGCAGAGCTTCGTCTTACAAAGCTGAGTGAGTATACAACTGAGAACTTCAGTACAGCTTAAGATGCTCATCAGTAAGTTTCAGCCTGAACTTTGATTTGTTAAGGTTTATAGTGGAGAAGAGCTTTTCACACAGATAGCAACCCCTTAAAAGGAACATCATCAACTTTAACAACGTAGATGTCACATATCTAATACTTAAATATCAATTTTGTTTCGTGGAATAGTTTGTTGTTTTTGTTAAAATAGAAATAACAGGAAGAGAGTGAATCATGGGATTGATAGATAGAGCGGGTTAATGGTTTTTACAAGATGACAGCAGCTTCAGTATAGCTCTTGCTACGATAATCCAGTAAACAGAGTTATTTTTACAGCATCTTAATGTTGTGCATGAAGAAGAGGAAATACATGAAGAATTACATTTAATTTTTACTCTGATTGTCAGAGATACTATTTTATTGTAAGTTCATTGTGATTCAATAAAAGTCCTGATGCTAATCGAATGAGTCCTCAAATTATTTCGTGGCAGTTATGAAAAGGATCGTTTAGACAATAATTAAACGTGAGTTAGAAATCGTGTATTACAGTAGATATCTCAGGTAAGATGGAGGGCAATTCCCCAATCGTGTCTGTTTTTCTATTCACCTCACCTGAACTTAGCCTTGATTTCAGAATTGCACTGAAGTTCAATCAGCTCCATTTAAAGCGAAAAAGGGGCAGGGGTTGAATCTTCCATAATGAAGAAGAAAGCGTGAGAAAATATTTGAAAAGTGGCTCTGTGTGTTATGAAGTCTATGAAACTGTGATCAAATTCTTCCTGAAGCTTTTCAATGGTTTTAGCACACTTACTACTGAATAGTGTGCCCGTGTCCATGAGTACATTTCATGTTGGAAAATGGCAGAGGTTTCTCTCAGAAAGCTAGGCTTTCCATGGCACAAGTTTTGTGCAGAATGCTCTGACATTGTCATAGGCAACATTGACAAGCTTTCCCTGACCTTGAAACTTCTTGTTCAGTACATACAGCTCTTGTGTAATGTCAACAAGAAAAGTCAAGTCCATAAGCCATTTGGAATCATTAAGTACAGCAGCAAGCACACCATCCTTCTCCACGATGACGTTGATGTCTGCCTTCTACTAAAACAAATGTTTAAGACGTTTCCCCTATTAAGTCAACGTACCTCGGTGAAACAGATAACACCCTCATATGCTGACTCTATTTCCTCTGGAAATGATGGCGCTTTAAGACCCTGGATCTGATATGGTTGATGCATTTCACAACGTCAGACTTTATATTGTCACACTTCAGACATTTGCTGCAAAGGGCCTGCTGATGGATAATGCAGTGTAGTGCAATGGTCTCTTACACATCTTCCTATTCTAATTTTCTTTGAACATGTTTCACAAGTCCTTTTTTTTTTCCCTGTCATTGAAGGCAATCCGTCGGTTGCTATTCCTGCAAAAATTTTCCACTGTTAACTGGGATTCATAATCTTATTACACAGCTGGCGGAATATGTCCCGATCAGTAGTCTGGCAATACATTGGAATCACTTTGAGCAACTCCCTCATCTCTTCAAAATGAATATCAGCATCACGGACATATATTGCGAGCTGTGCATTGTCAGTAACATCTAAACTCTCACCAAGAGCGTCTGAGTGTGTGTGAAAATGTTAACCTTTCTCTAAAAGGTGTTCATAATTATCACCTAGCAGCTAAGAAATGAGCTCTGACACTTTGTTGGCAGAAAGGCTGATGTTGCTAAACCGACCCTTATTATCAGGATGGACTAAACTTGCAGGCTGTAACATGCAATCTTTTATGAACTCGCCGTCTTTGAATGATTTTCCTGCCTTAGCAGTCATCTCACTCACCACGTAACTGACTTTTCTTCCATTTGGTAACACTCCCAAGTCATGTTTCACAAGACCAAGCTGACAGGCTCAGAACTTCCGACACTCGTCACTGGTACACACTGGCGGAAATTTTCATAGGGTTTGTTTGATACTTTGTAAGGTTGCTACAGTTTACACAGTTCAAAGCGTGTTGTCTCAAAAAACGCACATTGGCCAAGTTTGTCTCATAAAAAGCTATTAAATAAAAACATTTGTCCGATTTGCAAAAGGTTTCTATCATTATAAGCAGCGTCAAAACCTATAAATATTTATATTAACTTCAAAAATCAGAATTTGACTAGTCGTTGAGATTCCATTGAAGTTGTCACGGAGGGTCACGTTATAGATATATTATAGATATTGTCAGTGTTGCAAGATGAAATGACGCATGTAGTTCGCTATATGCTTTTATTACCTTTGTCTTATATTACATTTTTTACCTACAAAAGTTGATATGGGATACAGTAGCGAAACACTCATCCTGATATTATCAACTATTAGGCAAGAAATACAAGTTCAGACAACCGTCAAATCCTGGTTTTCTCATTAAGCCATTGCGTAGGTTCCTGCAGACAATATTTCTCTATGTTATGGCTGCACATTTGTTAAAATGTCTGTTTGAAGTCGAGTTGGTGGGTCGATGGAATGAAAATATATGAACTTTCTAATAACTAATAACTCGTATGTTACTTTGGAGCACCCTACTTTAGAACTTATTACATTTTTCCTTTGGATTATTAACACTGTGTCGTGAAGTGAGAAGAGACAAAACTAGGACACTATTCATAACATTACTGTGAATTATTAAGTCAAGTACAAGACTACACAGAAGTCATACACTTCGAATGATGTTACAGTGAGGGAAGAAGAATAAGTCATATACATTACTCACTACATAATCTTTTGAATACTTGTTATTTTTGTATTAATTGTTATATGTCATCAAGGGTGGAAGGGAGGCGACTTTAAATATTCACCTAGTACCAATTTGATTGAGTAATTTTTTTTTTTTACTTTTTCTGTATTTTATAGGTTTATATATAAAGGTTGTGTTAGCCCTAACTATAACACTGTTAAATGATTTTGTGTTAGCTGTGAAGTCTATTTTGTATATTGTCATAATTATTGTTATTTGTGTACACCTTGTCCATTTTCTCAAAATTTGTCTTCTCATTGACATTCATATTGTACTCTCTAGTCAAAATTTCTTCTATCCTGTTGTCTATAATTACACAGTACTTTTGCATTCGTTGTCTTATTTTTATATATATAGACGTCTACTGATCTGTATCAATGTTGTAATATAAACTATTGATTAATTGAATATATAATCACCTGATTAATGTGATTTAGCAAAACCCAAGAAGTAATTTTAAAGCAAGAAAAATATATTTCTTTTGGATTTTAGTGGTCAATTATTAATAATGCGATGAATAAGTGTTGTAAAGTGGGGGGGGGGCAGATTTTCAATTACATGTTTCAAGTCCCATAGCAGCCTTTTAATATAACACTTCTAAATGTATGTGCTATTTCAATTGCGGACAGTACTAAAATCAACTTTCACCAACTTCAATGTTGAAAACACAAAAGGAAGCTTCTCTTGCACCTTTCATGATGCAGGACAGAAATCGAAAATACCCTACGGTTACCCAAAAGCCAATATTTTTTAAAAATTTTGATAGAAAGTGTTGTCATGTGCAACGAGTTAGAGCTCGATAGTTTGTTGGGAACAGGATCAATTAGCCATCCGAAGATTTTGCCCTAAGCACACAAAAGTAAAGTTAATGTAAAGGATTATAAATAAACGTAAATTATTTTATTTTCTTAGGCAAATAAAGAAAATGCATCAAACTTTCATCCGTCACCAAACGTGCATAAACATATCATCCAGTTTTTTTGCAATACAATTATCACATTTTATCAGCTCAAAGATTCTCTAATTGCGTGTAGCCCGGACTTCTTCACAGCCTTCATTGCTAGATTCGTCAATGAATAAAAGTGCAATGATATGATGCACGCGAGCCATCTGTGTTTTGTGGCGAGCCACTGCAAAGCCAATCGGAATATTCATGATTCATTATTATAAAAAATTAACGATTGCTTGTACTGTAAGCTGACAGCGCCTAGCTAAGTATACAAGTATTGCTGTTAGCAAGATAATATTGTCGACAGATTTATATACGTTATATCTAAAACGTTTTGTAGCCAAAAAGATATTTAATCATCAGATGTCCATTATTTATTTGATGCCTATTATCAAAATGTTTTGAATGAATAATATTAAGTTTACAACAATTCTCAATAAGATGTGTCCAACCAATACCTCTTAAGCGATGCCGGCCAGTAATTTAGCTAGGTTGTGTACTTCCCGGTGTGGGCCAATAGATTTGTCACCCCACTTCAACGAAAAAAACTCTGCATTTGGCAGAAAATGCCACCCTGTATATAAAGAAAAAACTTCCACCCGGAGAGGACCGCCCCTTCTACTTCACTGCTCCTAGCACCGAAACCCCCCAAAAAAATTATTCGTGGCCCTTTGGCATCATAGTGGACTTTCAAAAATATTTTAGAACCATTGGTTTATGGTGATATGCATTTTCTTTAGTTTATAATTACCAACACTGCATTAAATCTTATATGGTTGCTTACAAGAACATTTTGTTGACATCAATTATCTATAAAGTTTAATAAGGTAAATATCTATAGTTAGATATGAAAATCGTAACAAATATTTTAATTAGATTTTCGTGCATTTTCTTTTGATATGTGTTGAAAAACAATTGTACGTATTTAATCTCATTGATTTCATAAAAAAATCAGTTTCAGCTTAATCGAAACTCCTCAATAAAAATGTCCTGCAACTTCCCGCATGAGACAGTATTTAACTCTAGCAACTCAACTGAAATTCTGAATGACGTCATCAGGATGGAAGGAGATGTCAACCATCTCAAGGAGAAAAATGTCAAATTGATGAGAACGCCTCCCTGGTGCGCTTTTTTTTTTGTTTGCTACAAATGCCTGTTTTTGTGCTTGTGGAGTGTAGCTGTCAACTTGCTCACCATCAAGGTACTCAAACAGCTCGGCTTCAAACATTTCAACAACACGATCATTTCCTCCATGGCGGTGTCAGACCTACTATGTCCCATCACAAATTTTTACGCCATCACCACGGATATCGTGAGAGACTTCGATCTTGCCTGGGGCTGCTACCTGCAGCTGGTGCGCATAGTTTTCATCAACCACTGGAAATACAGAGCCTGGTATTTAAGCATTAATATAACGGCACTCCTTGGAGTCGAGAGTGTGGTGGCCATTTGCTTTCCCTCGATGGCGTCTCTGGTTTTTCGACCCGTCAGAATGAAGTATTTCATCGCCGCTCTGTTTATTCTTGTAGCCATAGTCTCTATGCCAGATCTGTATTTATATTACGACTTTAACATGAAATACCTTTACAACATAGTTCAGACAACGCCAAGTATTCTTTTCCTCTTGTACTTTGAGCAAGTTAACACTGCGCACCTGGTTTGTAAGATCTTGGTTATTATATTTCCATTGGCGTTAATTTTTGTGAACTCTGTTGTCTTGTATTGCTCACTTCCACTGTGCTACGGGGATTTTCACAGAAATCATGGAAAGCTAAGTACAAGAAAGGATGGATTTAAGACTCTTTTTGTCGTGTTCACAACAAAATTTGCTATGCTAGTTCCGTTTACTGGGTTCCTTTTGTTTCCTTATTTCGCTCAAATCGAATTTACGTTTCCCCGGGACAGTCATAAGGTCATAGAATATGTAGTCAATATGTTCAATGTGCTATTTAGCAGCACAAATTTCTTAGTTAACTTTTGCCTAAACGACCAATTTTCTGTTATTTGTAAACAAATGTTATGTTGCCCTTTAACCGTTCACAGGTAAAAACTTAAGGATTACAATTAAAACCTAAAAGACAATTGGAGTCTCATTTGAAAAGAATTTTTTTTAAAATAATTAAGTTAATTGTGCACAGGTAATTATAATAATTATAAGCATCTTCTATTGATATATATATTAGTATTTAATGATATTTCTCAAAGGTTTCTAACAGGATACATATCATTTATTATCGTATTGCTTCCCTTTGGGAAGTGCATGACATCTCTTTATTATTAAAGAACAATAGTAAAATAAACAAAATAAAATCAACTAAAAGAAAGAATGAATGTTTCCACTAATTCCTATGAAATGGGTTGGCCTCATACTGGAGAATCAGAATATTAATATATTGATTATGAAGTTGGCTACTCGACGGAACAACATCTGCAGTATTTTTTAGCGTCTTCGATCATTTTAAAGTACTTTTGTGGCCTGCTCAGTACCTTCGGCATTTTCGGCAACATAGTGACAATCATAGTTTTGGCCAAACATGATTATATTCAGCGGCACCACCAATGTACTCTTGACCTCTATAGCCGTCAGCGACCTCATTTATCTCCTGGCCGATTTCTTAACAGACTGGCATCGAATCTTAGTGAGAATCAATCTGGACTTGGGTCAACATTTTGAAGACATCTACTTTAGAAGCTACGGACCTCTGCACAACATCGCCCTAATCATTGGCATTTTCCAAGTGGCTCTCATCGCTGTTGAAAGAATCATGGCCGTTATATTTCCTTTTATTGTTTCTAGAATTTTCACACCTTTCAACATCAAGTGCATCATTGCTTTCATCGTACTCTAAACCATCGCTTTTTCGCTGCCTAACTACTTTTTGGTCCATGCAGACGTGATCATGACTCGGGATGAGGAGATGGTTGCAAGACAAGTTTATTTTCTGTTCATTCTTAACACTGTTTTTTTTTATATTTTCTGCCCGTGTTTAACATTCTGTTCAGCAACGTAGCCATAGGAGTATCCCTGAATTTATCTTCTGTTAATCTGCGTGCTAAGAAGTCGGTGACCTGTTCATCCAAGAGACAAAAGAAGCTCAAGCTGTACAAGATGTTACTTATTGTGTGTTGTGTGGCATTACTGTCTTTCTCTACTCGCATCATTCTGTCTTTTGGCTTCTTCTTTGACTATGACCTGTCTTACAATTACAAAAGAATGATATTTGATACATGCTTTCATATTTACACGTCCACGAATTTAACCATTTACGGCACGATGATCTCCAAATTCGCCAAAACATTCAGTCAGCTTATCTGTGGTATTGGCTCCAGTTTAAAGTAAAGGAAAGTGTCTAATATTTTTAAACATTATTTTAAAATAATAATAATATAAGTTTCACACATTTGAATCATTTTTAAAATAAAAATATAACTTAATGTTAGGTACCATTAATTTAATAAATAATGTTGATTAGAATCTATAGATTTCTTTACACTTTTAATTTTTTTTTTTTTTTTTAATTAGAGCATAGTGCACGAAACAATTTTTAAAGATGTGATTAGTTTTTAGGAGATATTAATGTTAATAAAACAAGTTTAGAGGTGAATATCTTCAATTTTATGTAGGACACTTTTCCCCGTGCATGAGCTTTTTTTGACCCCAAATTATATTAGAATCTATAGATTTCTTTACACTTTTAATTTTTTTTTTTTTTTTAATTAGAGCATAGTGCACGAAACAATTTTTAAAGATGTGATTAGTCTTTAGGAGATATTAATGTTAATCAGACAAGTTTAGAGGTGACTATCTTCAATGTTATGTAGGACACTTTTCCCCGTGTATGAGCTTTGTTTGACCCCAAATTAGATTCCTATAGGACGCTACGTTCATTGATGGGCTTGGCTTAGTTTCTTTGATCTGTAGTGTTTATTGCCAACTACCAATTAAACATGGTTACTTTGTCTCCGAATATCTTGTGGAACTTTGGAACTATGGCAAGAAACGTAAACAATGTCAAAGGCGTTTCTGGACGCGTCAGTAGATCCACTATATAAATAAGGGGTTTCAGAGATTAATGGAGATTCAGATAGATACTTTAAATTTACGAGACAAGTGTTATTATTCTTTGTGTATTCATATGTGTTTATTCGCATTCGTCATTGTACATTATTAATTGGCACATTGTACTAACTGTGTACCAGTACAAGACTTCTCATACTCAGTAAGTGGATGATTTGGGTGTCGTATTTTTGCTATTGTATTCTCTCTATGGTGTCGTCCTTTGTTTTGCACTGTTTGAACAAGCCATAACTTAAAACAAGATATTAGTTTCTCACAATAGAAGGCAGTGCATAACAAATGTGGGTTGCTACTACAGGATAAGTGAATCCATATTTTTTTTTTTTTTAAATTCCCCATTTATCAAATTGTGAGATTGTACTTGGATATTTGAATCCATAAAGTTTTACTACACCAATAATAAATTGAGAGTTTTTTGTTTTTTTTAAATTGACCCACTGCTTACTTTAAAATGCTCACTTTAAATTGAGTTCACGATACCATTTTACGATACACATAACAGCTAGTTGCAATTTTTTTTTAATTTAATTTTTAAAAGTGTTTTCAGTAATTTTAAAACTTAGTGTTATATTTTGCCTGTATCAAAATGGATTTTGATGTGGAAAACCCCTCAGTAGAAGCATTCGACAAATGTTCTAGGATGGAGCTATTTTTCATAGCTAAAAATTTAGGAATAAATGTAGTTCATTCAACAGTAAAAAGACTGTACGAGATATGATCATCGTCCACATAGTGGATGAGGATGTGTTGTTTGAGGACGAACTGGCCTCAGTCAAACAACCGCATGATCCTAGTATGGAGCTCCAACTGAAGCTCAAACAGCTGGAGCTAGAAAAAGAAAGAGGGCTTAAACAAATGGAACTAGATTCTCACAAAGATAAAGAACAAGAGATTAAACATCTGGAGCTAGAAGCACAGAAAGAGCTACAAATAAAAATATAAGAATTGGAAATAACGGCCGAATTGGGAGCAATGGAAAATAGACTCACGGCACCAGCCGTTCAGGGTGACAATGCAATTAAATATGCAAAAGTATTCCCAAAATTTGCAGAAAAAGAGATGGGCCAATATTTTGAAGAGTTTGAGATAACCGCCCACAATTTTAAAATTCCTGAGACTGTCTGGTCTACATTACTGCAACCTGCTTTGACCGGAAGAGCAGCCGAAGTATTTTTGCTATTGTATTTTGTCTATGGTATAGTCTATTGTTGTGCACTGTTTGAACGAGCCAAAACTTAAAAAAAGAGATTAATTTCTCACAACAGAAGCAAGTATGTAACACCAATCTTTTCGTTTCATGGGATTTCCAACTTCTACAATTTTAAACTTTTCACTAAAAACTAAAACATTTAAGAGAAACCACGTTTGATGACGTCATAACTACCTAGGGATTAAGGCAGACATTTGCCAGCACGGCTTCATGTGTTTGTTGCATTGCAAGTCATCAATTCTCAGTAATTAAAATAAAACCAAAAAACTAATATGACGCTTCCATTTTAACATGAAATTGCTTTAGAAAAAAAAGTGAATTATTTTACAAACATGTGGTCGTAGTTATTGTATGGTATTTACTTCTTTATTTGTTTTGACTTTTAAACTCCGAGTTAAAATATTATGCTTTTATTAATGGTAATGATAATGTTCAGAAATAATGATCCCATAGGTAAAATTAAAACTATGTGTTAAAAGTAAGGACGTGAAGAAGCGGGTCAATTTAAAAAAAATTGGGAGCATTTATCAGCCTAATATTTTAAGGAACAATCAATTTTAAACAGTAATTTAAAATGTTGCAATTCTAATTAGTACTAATTATTTATTCATTTTTTCTGTAAAAGCAAAGGGAAAAAAAATGTACCATCATTTAAGCGTTGCTTTAACCAAATAAATGTATTTGCAAATTCAAAAAAGAAGTGCTCAGCCTTTTTATTTTGAGAGAATCAAAAGTTTTGTTGTTGTTGTTTTTTTTTCTTCTATATTAATAACATTGTTTGTGGATTTTACTTTTTTAAATACGTGCTGTCAAAGTAGAAAAAAGAATTTAAGCGACGCTAACACGCAAAATGGCTTAATATTTAGTTCATCCATATCAAAAGATTCGTTCGACCTCCAAAAGGGATAGCAACACACGGGTTGAGAACCACTGGCGCTGATCATGGCATCAGGAGAGGTCACTCGAAGTATAGAGCATCATCTGTCACTTTCAAGTCTCAGCTTGTTAAGTCTTCCACGAAATTATTACTATCACTTTTACTGATTCATAATATACTCTCAATGTTAATGTTCTATGAAATGATCACTACAAAATATCACAAATTTCGAAGGATTACCATTACAGTTAAAATAATTGATACTGTTATCAGGAGATTTTGGTTGAATCTCATGAATCATAATGAGTTTATCAGGTGTCCCCGGAGGAATTTACTGAAGAGCCATCATTAACTTGATGCCAACATATTATGTAACGACCTTCCGCCATTTGATTGCATACAGCTGATTTTTAATATCACTACCCACGGAGGAAAAAATTAAATAATGTTGCTTGTAACTTTTAATACATGAATTTCTGCATCGAATTTGATCACTGTTCACAGCTTTTCACAGCTCTTCACTGTTGCCAATATAAAATTGACTATGTCTGTTATTTATAACTAAATATAACAGTCACGAAACGATATGCCTCAAACAGTGACTAATTTTAATATCAAAAGTCAATTTATCCACAATAATATATTTTTTTCACAGAAAGATAAAGATACTTCGAGACTCACATCACACACATTTCAATTCCTATTATACTTCCATAATAATAAAACAATAATACACTCTTATATTTCTTGAAAATTTTATTAACAAAATCCTTATACATAATCCAACGGTCTCTAATTAATATCCGCTATTATTATCTACCCTTTTTTTAAATCAAGCACTCTGAATGGACATTCCTGACAAGTCCATCCACTCTGTACTCGGTGACGATATTCGCCATAGATTTTCAGGAAATGTGAACAAAACTGCAAGTATGTCATGCCTGGATCCCAAGAATTTCGATAAAACTTTATATTTACTCAGCATAAAGATCTCGCAATTTATAGCCGAATCAATGATCATTAGAATTCGTGAAGAACTTCTTAATCTCACTTCTAAACTTTAAAAAAAAAATTGAAGAAAGGTCTGAAATAATACAATTAAATTAGTCTAGAAGTAATAAAATGAAGTAAATGATGAGACCCGGTAATGAAAATTGTGGTTTTTATGTATTCAGAGTTTTACAGACAAAATGAGACTCCTAAAAATTGTGTGCTTAAAATAATTGTGTTTATAATATCTGAAAAAATAGAATATAGCTTCTATTCAGATTTATGTTTAGTGTTGTTTATTTGTTATAAATATTAACTGTTTATTCCAATATCCAAAATTTCACACTAACAGTTGCTAACAACTTTTCTTGAGGATGAAATGTATGAAAAGTCAATTGAGATCAATTTAATCTAGAGAAAAATTGGAAGCATTTATGATAATGAACTGTGATTCAGTCATTACAGCAGACGTATCAGAGGGACTCTGTCTGTCAAATCAGATCAAGATATGGAAATATCAGGATGATCAATTGTATTTTATTATTTTTGTCATCACTCTCTTATGTCATGGCTTTATTACTTTATTACATTGTTAGAGCATGTTTATTTTTTATAAATCACACATACTAATTCTCTATGTTGTCTACCATCTTTTCCAGCTATGTATTATCTCCTAGTTGCATAGTGGCCTGTGTTGTTTATGGTTGCGAGGGACGAAAGGCTTAGAATGGGTATCCCCTTAATTAGTTTTTGTAATGTTGCGTTATGTATTCCAATGTGGTGTAATATAGATTTTTTCATTTCTATTTTAATGTGGTTGTCTTTGTACCGCAATTCAAGCCTTTGGGGATGAAGCGCGATTTTCAAATAAAATGTATCATTATTATTATTATTATCATTATTATGTATGCATGGCTGAAATCCTGTGTTCAGTTGACGCGTAAAATTATAGTAACAGAAGTTATCCCTAAATTTAATGCTTGTAAATTGCGTTTGTTGTATTGCAAGTTTTGTCAAGTACGTTTTAACGGGTTATTACTAGTGACTATAAAATGATCCAAAGTGAATAGCAATTCAGAGTGCATAGCACCTCAGAGTACGTAGAAAACTCAGATTGCGTAGTAACTCAAGAGTACGTTGCAATTACCGATATAGCGATTACCGACGTTTTCCTCCATTGAATGTACGCTCGCCTTCCGCCATGTCAATTTATCATCAAGACTTGTGCGACTACTAATCATAAACACCACGATACACAGTGTCAGTGGCGTAGCGAGGGTGTTTGGCGCCCGGGAACAAGATTCGCGCCCGGGGACAAGATCCATTTTTAGCGCCCCTTTTTCTTTTTTTCAAATCTCAAACCCATTATTTTCATCACTAAAATAATATCAAAGCACATTTTGGCGCCCCTAACAAGCTGGCCCGGGGACATCTGTCCCCCCTGCCCCCACCACGCTACGCCTCTGCACACTGTCCATTGACATTATAAAACATTCCACCACAGACAGCATTTTCACTGTTTGAATTTAACGGAAAAGAAATGTAAATCTATTGGTAACCGCATCGCTTGCCAGGACTTAGCTTTATGACGTTCGAGGCTCAATCCGTTATGCTTCCATTTTACAGTTTAAATTTATTCCCTTTCAATAAAATTCTAAAATGAATGCATGATGATAAAAATGTCAAAAGTTAAAAGAAAGATCCTCTATTTTTCTTCATTTACGAAAGCTTACTCCTAGCTTCTAAACGAGAACAGATGATGTTGAGCCACTGATATTTTTTTCTTTAACTGTTGTTGTTTCGTCCCTGATTAAGTTGATTTTTGTGCCCTTAATTAACATGCCTTACTGCCCCTGATTTAGATGACATACTGCCCCTGATTTAGTTGACTAATCACCCCCGATTAAGCTGACTTACTGCCTCTGATTAAGAAGATTTTCGGCCCTGATTAAGTTGACTTACTGCCTCTGATAAATTTGACTTACAGCCCCTGATTTAGTTGACGTTTTTCACCTGTTTCAGATAATCTCATTAATATGTATCCCGTGTAAAAGAATAGATACCGGTTAGATGGGATTAGTGTACATGTTTTTTTTTTATGAGGAATATCTATTTGAGTATTACATTATTAGTCAAGTAAATCCTCAACAAACTGTGATTTATAATCTAAAATGTCACCAGTGCTGGTAAAGGGATGAGCCAAAAGTCACTGTCTTCAATATGTTTAGCTAATTATGTGATTTCAGGGTTTGTACTGCATTTTTGATATTCGGCGCCATTTTTGTTACCACTTCCTGTCTTACTTGAAGCGTAGCAAAACTCTATTCCTGTGTGTGCTCTCAGACTGAAATACACGGAGTATGTTCAAATACAATATTACTGCTACGCACTGACTTGTATTGGGAGAAATTAATCTCCTATTTTAATTTTAATTGGCTCGTTGTAAGCAGTGTATAACAAAGGACGATACCATATAATCAACAATATTAAAGATACGACCCAAAACGATTTCTAGTTACAATTAATAAGATTTATTATGTCTTATTAAGATAATTACAAAAGAAAAAAATATATAATTACAATCTTCAACTTACAGTATGGTAGATCTTGTACCGGTACACAGTTAACACAGTTAGAATAATGTGCCAATAAATAATGCGAAATAAACACATATGAGCACACAAATACAAAAAGAATAAAACACGCCTCGTAATGTTAAGAAAAATCTATCTGAAAATCTCCGTCCTTCCCAGCCTGTCAATCCCTTATATAGGTGGGTCTACCGACGCCCAAGCCCTGCCTTTGAGCCGCTACAAGGCATTTCTAGAACAATAGGATTCATTCTACAAAACACTACTTGGAACAGATTAATTATTTTTAGTAGTTGGTGGCATAAACAAGAATACATCAAAGGCCTAAGCCACGCCCCTTTGTGAACACAGCGTCTCATGCGGGGTCAATCGGAGGGCACGCACGAGAAATATTATGTAAAAACAAGCTCTCTATAATAATTACACTATATACAATTGTGGTAACGGCTCTGGTAAATAAATTGTTCATTTGTGATGCCGAGAGACCAGAAATAGGCCTTATATATGACAATTTGGACTTCAGTAGGAAGACAGTTTTCCGCATAGCTGGTACTGCTCACTGTGTGTTTATAGACATTGTACATAGAGCATCTCGATCATGCTCTACTCAGAGGCCCTTAGGCCGTTAAAAACTGGTACTATTTTATCTGGCCTGCATCCTCCTGGCAAATTCGTACTCTCTTGAACCCAACCCTGGACCTAACGTTACTACTAGTGCTGGTGGTTCTCCCTTTCATACCCCATCAAGTTCCAAATCCCAGTCATCATGGATCTGCGGAGCATGTGACCATGTTGTACATGTGGAGGACGTAGGCCTGTGAACAATGTGGGCAATGGTTACATCGTCAATGCCAAAGCATCGACACTTCTAATTACAACCAACATGCTAAAAATTCTGACGGCCATGGCACTGTACTGTCTGCGGCTGCCAGATTAGCCAGTCTGTGTTAGACCCACATAGTGCAGGGACAGACTCTACCTTCCAAGATTTCTCTCTGAATCACTCAATCTCCACACCAAGAGACATTCGAAGTTTTCAACCACCACACTGCTCTACTCCTATGCGCTGCAGTCAAAAAAGACAAATGGAGACACAGGCCATTGCACATATTGAATGTAAACTTCCAGTCTGCAAGTGGTAAGAGAGTAGAGATAGCAAACCTAATTAACAGCCTAAAACCCGACATCATCTTGGGCACAGAAACATGGCTTAATCCCTCCATAGCAAACGCAGAGGTTGTACCAGATATGTACAAATTATTTCGTCGAGACAGAAAAGACAGAATAGGAGAAGTGCTTGTTGCTGTCCATCACAACCTGGACTGCCACGCTGTTCCAGAACTCGATGTTGACGACTGCGAGATCATTTGGGTAAAATTGAAACTAAAGGGTAGACGCACACTTTACGTTTGTGCCTATTAACAACCAAACACAGCAGATCAACCAAGCCTGAGGAGGTTCGAGGTATCGCTTCACAGAGCAACACAGTCAAAAAAAGTTTTTCTCCTTATAGGGGGGAGGGGGTATTTTAACTTTCCTGGTTGGAATTGGCAGATTCCTGCCTTGAAGCCCAAGTCCCCATACCCTGTTCTACACTCATAATTCATGGAGATAATTAACAACCATCGTCTGGAACAGCTGCTTAAAGAACCCACGAGGGGGGAAAACACTCTTGACCTATTCCTCACCAATTGTCCACATCGTGTCCCAAAAGTTGAGGTCATCCCCGGGATTTCGGACCACAGCATTCCTTATTGTGAATTTCAGGTCAACACACTAAAAATGAAACAAATCATTCGAGAAATCCCAATTTATGCCAAGGCAGACTGGGATGGCCTAAGGATTGCAACCACAGAGCTAAGCTCAAACATGAAGGGGATTCAAGGTACAGCGACAACAGACGAGCTGCGGGTGAAGTTTAAGACTACAATCACTGATGCAATGAAGAAAGTCATACCACACAAAATCACCAAACCTAGGATAAATCAACCATGGGTCACAGCTGAAATCCGTAGGCTCATCCACAGGAGAGACCGCCAATACAAACGCATGAAGAAAAATGGCTCTTTTGAACTGAGAGAGCAGGTACTGAGACTCCGCCGACCCATTCAACGCTTATTGCGTAGATCGTATTGGAACTACATGAACGTCATCTTCTCAGAGGAAGACACCCCGACCAAAGATGTCAAGAACAAGCGCTTCTGGAGCTATGTGAAGCACCAAAAGTCCTCAAACGCTGGAGTTTCCCCCTTGAGGTGGAATGGCCAATTGACATCTGACCCAAAAGCACAGGCGGGGATACTCAATCAGCAGTTCCAGTCGGTCTTTGGTGACGGTAGAGAGTTCTCTGAGACTGAGTTCCTTCTGAAGACCAAAATGATGAACAGAGCCTACCCTATCATGGGAGATATCCAGATATCAGAACAAGGTGTGTTTGCCCTCCTCAATACCATTAACCCTTACAAAGCATGTGGTCCTGACAACATCAAACCACGAGTGCTCAAAGAATTAGCCAAAGAAATCGCTCCTACGCTGACAATCCTCTTCCAATCGTCACTATGCACAGGAAATGTTCCAGCAGACTGGAGAACAGCGCATGTCACTCCAATTTACAAGAAAGGGGGGCATTCCGACCCTGCCAACTATCGTCCGATATCCCTCACCAGCGTGGTCTGCAAACTGTTGGAGCACATTATCGTAAGCACAGTCATGAAGCATCTTGAAAGCAAAAATATACTCAAGGACTGTCAACATGCCTTCCGAGTCAATAGATCATGTGAGACTCAGCGTCTCGAATTTGTAGAAGACCAGATTACCAATCTGGAGAACCACAAGCAGACTGACGTTCTAGTAATGGACTTCGCAAAAGCATTTGACCGTGTAAATCATAGTTTGCTTCTACACAAACTCCAGAGATATGGGATTCAAGGCACCGCTAAAACATGGATCTCTAACTTCCTCAGTCACCAACGCCAAGCAGTATTGGTGGGCGGTACAAGCTCCTCCTTTGTCGATGTGAGTCAGTAGTCCCCCAGGGATCAGTCCTGGGCCCCTGTTTGTTCCTAGCATACATTAATGACCTACCCGAGAAACTGACATCACAGGCAAGACTGTTCGCAGATGACACAGCAGTGTATAGGACGATCGCCAACAGATCTGACCAGGACCAGCTACAACAGGATCTCAATCTGTTAGCTGAGTGGGAGATGAGGTGGGACATAGAATTTCACCCTGCCAAGTGCCAGACACTATCAATCTCTAGAAGTTGTACTCCTCTACACTACCAATACGAACTGCACGGCCATATACTTGAGCAAGTTTCCTCCGTAAAGTACCTGGGTGTTACCATTCAGGGAGAGATCCGCTGGGACGAGCATATTAACAATGTATGTAACCAAGCAAACAAGACCTTAGGGTTCTTAAGGCGAAATCTAAAGATTGGCAACTCCTGTGTGAAATAAAGAGCATATAAAGCCTTTATCCGTCCAATTTTAGATTATGCATCTTCAGTCTGGGTCCCATTTACCCAGAAGAGCATTGACAGGTTGGAGGCGGTCCAGCGACGAGCAGCACGCTTTGTCCTAAACCACTACAGGAATACCGCTAGTGTTGGCAGCATGATAGAAACACTAGGCTGGTCACCATTGGAGAAATGACGACGACAATCCAGGCTTTCCATGATGTACAAGATAAATAATGGGCTGGTCCACTGTTCCAGTATTAAACAGAAACTCGTCCCTCTCCCCCATAGACAGCAACGAGGCCATGACAGGCAATTCAGGCTCATACCAGCAAGAAGCCAGTATAGGAGCTGCTCATTCCTGCCCAAGACAATCAGGGACTGGAACAATCTTTCAAAAGGAACGGTTGAGGCGACAACACTATGCAATTCAGGCTCATACCAGCAAGAAGCCAGTATAGGAGCTGCTCATTCCTGCCCAAGACAATCAGGGACTGGAACAATCTTTCAAAAGGAACGGTTGAGGCGACAACACTAGACACATTTGTGTCTATTGCCTCAAGCCTTCAAACCCCAAGTGCATGATTTCCTCATCAACACCAGTAACAGAAACATTGCAAATCCCATCTACATGCATAGGAGCCAAAATGATCAATACATTGATCGTGGGCCCTTAAGATATAGAAGAAGAAGAAGAAATATATTTCAACAGATCAATTTTGGCGTCGTCCCTGGGATATAAAAACAAATTGTCAAGTAAACTGTTAACTTCAGCCAGTTATCGAGAATAAACGGCTCATCAAACCAGAAAACATACGTTTATCATAATCTCTATACCAAAAATGATGCATGATGGTTCTCCATTACCTTCATGTTTAGCGAACCATCTGCTTTCCAATATGCATGCCTCTCTCTTTCATGTTGACCCCATCTGTCGTGTCATTACATGCCCTCCATTTGTATACAGTGTCAAGTGGTCACTTACATAATGACAGAAACTGTTTAAACATCCGATCTCAGTTGGAAGCATCCATCAATGAATCTGTTACGATTTCACCCCTCTGTTTCGCTGCCGTCGTTTCAGGGGCGGACCATTTCGCTGACGGGCCATTTAGCCACCGGGCCATTTCGCCGCCAGTCGATTTCGCCGACGGGCCATTTCGCAGCCGGGCCATTTCGCCGACATTTATTTCCACATATTAGAAAATATTTTAAAGCATTAGTTCTCAACGTTTTTTTTTATTTTAATTTAAATTTTTTGTAACAAATGCGACCGTATCCAAACTAGTTTTATGCAATAGGGATATTTAGCATAGACTAACTTGAATAAGATGCAAATTAGAAGTCTGCTTAAATTTATTTTAAATACTCAAACAAAATCTATAAGCAGTATAAAAAATAATGCTCAAAGTAGCCTTTGTAATCAGAATTTTTTTTCAGCAATATCTCTGGAGCAAAAATATGTATAACAATAATAAAACAAACTATATTTTATTTTTTTAAAAACTACAAAATTGTCATTTGTAAACAATTTTCTTTTTAAATTAACCGATTACAATTAATGTAATCAATGAAATATCGCTACTCTCGATATATTTGATGATCCGTATAATAATGGTAATCTTCTTAGCAGCTTATTTTTTCGATTATAAATATCGTAATGTCTAAAAAATTTACAGCACCCAATTATGAGACAAAGTTTTGCTTCCTGGTTTTTGCATTTATCTTTATTTTTTATTAAAATTATTTTTGGCCAGATCACAATCCTAAAGACTTTTATGACATTGTATTAAACTGCATTCGATTCAGGTTTAAGGTCTATAGTTTTAATAGAGTTCTCACTGAGTATAAAACGGAGCAATCTTTACAAGTTTTCAAACTATATGTTAAAGTAGGGAATTGTGTTAATTATTAATTGAATGATGACATCATGCTTTAAAAAATATAGTAATTACTAGCATCAGTTTTTTTCCCAGATATCTCTCAGAGAGGGAACTGCGCCCCCTCCCAACCCCCCACGACCCCGGCAGGATCAAATTGTGGAGAACAATATACCAAAAAAATATTTCTTATTATAAAAGACAAAATTGTCATTTTAAGCAGTCTTAGAAAGCATAGTAACTGGTGCCTTTAACCGATTATAAATTGGTAGAGTCTATACAAATTTTCTTAGGCTCGATATATTTGATAGCCAATATGTTTAAGGCTAATCAAGATATAGTATTCGGTTATAAACATCGTACTGACCTCTCCAGTCTTACATCCTGTTCACATATAATATATCGCTATTTCTATTTATTTAATTTTTGCCACTTCAAAAGTTTAAAAACTTTAATGACACGGTATTAAAATACATTTACATATCGATAAAGGTCTACAATTTTGATAACATTTAGTCAAGTATCAAACATGTGCAATCTGTCTTCAAATTATATCTTATCGTAAAAGAATGACTTTTAAAATAGGGATAGGTGTTAATTATAAACTCTATGATGGCATCATGCTTTTAGTCTAATTAAGCATTTAAAGGGCGCACACAAATAGTGGTTATTTTATTAATTAGTATTAAAACAATAGTACTTTTTTTTCTTTAAATGTGCAACTTTTGTTTCATGGTTTCCTGGATACCATATTTTAAAAATAAAATACTTAGCTTATATTTATTATTATTAACATCTAAACTGATTTTGTCTTTTTAATATCAGAATAATTAACGAACTGCCCATCCATTTGCATTGCACGGATTTTTTATATTATTAATTTTAGTTTAGATGAGAGTCCAGTAGAAGGCTAAGAAAAAAGTTTTTGTGAACCAGCATTTCAATTATCTTACCAATTCCATTTTTTAGTACGTGTTTTAAACAAAAAATTTCTTATTCCTAATTTGTCAATTTAAAATAGAGTCTGCGGATTGTCACAGAACAGTTGTTGCGGAGGAGGGCTCCGGTACTGACTTTTCACAAACTATTTAATCTAGTACTGGTTAGTACAGAACCGCTCCTCTCTGTGATTATATTTCTGGTGTCTAGGCGTTTGTACAGACAAAGACCAACGTCTTTGGCCCTTATTTGGCCCTTAATTCGTATTTTTTCTTATATGAGCTTTGTAAAAAAAAATTTTCCTATGCGCTCCTACGCAATTTATCCGATTGCAGTAAAACTTAAAACTTTGGTGAGATGTTGGAAGCACGGCAGCAAAGGTTTTTAAATTATTATAAACTTTTCAAAATATTTCAATTTTAGCCAGTGGCCTTATTTACGTTTTTTTCTTATACGACCTATATAAATATAATTTCAAACCGTATGCGCTCCTGCACCATTCACGCGATTGTGACAAAACTTTGACGAGTTGTTATCTATAAACATAAACATTCATTGACCCAAATTCTTATTTTTTTCTTATATGCGCTTTGTAAAAAATAATTTTCTATGCGCTCCTATACCATTTTTCATAATGCGATAAAAATTTAGTGAGATGTTGTTCTATCGCCCACAAAGGTTCTTAAATTACTACAACCGTTTTAAAATATTCAGTGTTGAGCCAGGTGCCCTATGTTTGTTTCTTACAAAATGAGCTATATAAATATAATTTCAAACCGCATGCGCTCCTACATCATTCAAGCGCTTGCGATAAAACGGAGGTGAGTTGTTGTCCAAGAGCCAGAGCATTTTTCTAAGCCATTATAACTACTAAAATATTCCGTTTTTTTGGCAATCGCCCCAAATTCGTGTTTTTTTCCTTCGATTAGGAGCTTTCTAAAAATAATTTCCGTATGCGCTCCTCTACATTATTACAATGCGATAAAATTTTAGAGATGTTGTGCGCGCGCCCACCTGCAAAGGTTTCTTAAATGATTACAACCATTTTAAAATACTCCGTTTTTAGCCAGGGGTCCTATGTTCGTTTTTTCTATATAAGCTATACAACTATAATTTTAAGCTATACAACTAAAATTTCAAACAGAGCTAAAGCATGAATGGATAGCTTTTTAATGAAATACAAATAGTGATATTAAATTGAGTGTGTGACATATTAAGTAGGTTTCTGAAGTAATACAATAATTCTACAATATTCCATTTGTGGAGGGGGGTCCTAAATTCGTTTTCCACACTTCTATTATCTATATAATTATAGTATGCATTTCTATACCATTAATTCGATTGTGATCAAACTGGGTCTAGTGAAATGCGCACTACCGAAAATGTTTCTAAATTAGAAAAAAACATTTTACAATATTCCGTTTGGGCCAGTGACCCTAATTTTATATTTTCTTCTAAAAGCTTTGTAACTATAATTTCAAATAGAGCTATTGCATGTGTGGAAGTAGCTGAATCCGCCGGCAAATTTTTCAAATTTAGTACATCTATTGTACAATATTCCAATTAGGGCTGGGGACCCTAAATTCAATTTATTTTCTTAAATGAGCTTCATCAATATAATTTATAACGGAGATATCAACACTACCGCCCTTGAACAAATGACACATTTGTAGTAAAGCAGAGAAAACACGTTTTTACATTTTTAGTGTAGAGAGTATTTTTGTTATGTGTATAAATAAGCTTGAATTTTGTGACGCATTTTAGAATCGGAAATGACATCGAAATCGCGTTTTTTTTTTTCAACTAAGAGTATTTCTTGAATAGAGTCTTATAATTTCGGAGTTGTTTTGTGTTATGTAAATACATTTTACACCAATCGATGGTTTCTCAAGTAATTAAATAACACACTTGACAGCATAGATATTGAACTATGGTCATTTTTTACCGCTGGAATTTACGATTTATAAATTAATGAGAAACTATACAACTGGAAATCTCCTGCCAACAATGAACGTACCTATTGTGCGAGGTTTTCATGTAAAAAGATGTTTTTTTACCGCTGGAATTTACGATTTATAAATTAATGAGAAACTATACAACTGGAAATCTCCTGCCAACAATGAACGTACCTATTGTGCGAGGTTTTCATGTAAAAAGATGGGAGATCCTAACGTGTGAGAATTACATCTCTCAGAAGTGTTTTAGCATGGTCGAATTTTCTCTTGCGAAGAGCAATGCGAGCCGCATTATTCTGTGCTATGTTAATTTTATCCTGGAGGGTAGCTGGAAGACCAACCATGAGAGCATTGCAGTAGTCCATGCGTGACAGCACAAAAGCAAACATCAGCCTCTTTGGTGTATCTAACGTTAAAAAAAATCTGATGTGACTAATCCTGCGCAACTCTAGGAAAATTGCCTTGCAAAGCATGTTAATATGATTTTCCATTGTAAGTGTTCTGTCTAAATAGACACCCAGGTCTCACACTGTATGAGAAACCCAATCTGCATACCTGAGAGAGTAAGTGATGTTGTGTGTTTTACAGATTTTTTTTTTCTGAACAGTGGCAATGGGGATCAGCTCAGTCTTTTCATCATTCAATTTGAGCTTGTTTATGGTCATCCAGTGCTTAACTGACTCCACTGTCTTCCGTGTCGTACTAAGAAGTTTAGGGAACTGAGAGGGGATCACGGATTGATGAAGTTGTTTATCGTCCGCGAAACGTGATACAGCACGTCACATTGCTTGATCACTGCACCCAGGGGCTTGACGTGTAAAGTGAAAAGCATCGGGCCTAGGACCGAGCCCTGGGGTACTCCGAATTCAATTATAGATTTCTTCGAGGTCAAGCTTTTTGAAATAACTGACAGGACCCGATTTCTCATATACGAGTGAAACCATCTCAGGACGGTATCTGTGAGACCGAAATTTTTGCAGAAACTGGAGCAGTATGCCGTGGTCAAGCGTATCGAAAGCTGCCGATAAATCAAATAAAGACAAAATGGATACCTGGTCCTCATCACAAGACGACAGAAGGTCGTTTATGATGCGAAACAGGGCTGTCTCAGTAGAGTGATGCGCCCTGTATGCTGACTGGAACGGTTTAAACTAGTCACATTGAATGAGGTGATCCAGTATTTGGCGGAAAACGACTTTTTCTAAGTTTTTGAATATAAATGGTAGATTTGAGATGGGGCGATAATTTTCCATCACATTTGGGTAAAGATTTGCTTTCTTTAACAGTGACGTCACTATTGGCTCTTTAAAAGTTGATGGAACAATACGAGTTGTCAAATATAAAGAAAACTCACAACTCCAACTCCATCGCCTACACCACAGACCATCACATGCTCTGCACGGTCTAGTGTAGACGAGTACCGTTGATGTCCCTAACAATATCCCTGTTATTATGATATCAATAACCAACACAACTTAATCATTATAAGCCCACGTACACTGTCTTTTTCAATGTTCAATGCCACGTTTAAACATAACACTTCAATGCCCACCTGGATTCTTAACAATAGCACAGGGGCTGCGACCCGCGTATAGGATTCATTTAATATGTTTAACACAATCCAACAAGTGTTAAAGCACATGATTATACTCATTATCAGCATATTTAAATTACACAAGTTTTAAACAAATGCACGTGTGAAACTTAACACTCAAATAAAGATAGCACAACTAAATTAACTAAAGATACAAAGTCCACAAAGCATGCCTAATATCGCCTTCAGAAAATCTCCTTAATGAAGCTATGGAAATTATTCTCATATTAAACTAAACAATCTCCGTTTACCTAAGCTAACTCCAACTTTTAATCACTCACACAGAAACACTTTGAGTCCTAAACTACTTATCCCACTATGACGTCATAAACAATGTCGGGAATGTAAACTACTAGAACCTTTCCCGAAACATATGGGGTGCTGAGTGTTACTATTACGTTATCTCCTTTTAGCCTTGCATCATTCATCAATACGATCGTGCACTTCTCTTCTGTCCACTTGCTGTCATCTACTAAGTATTTCCTGACCACTATGTCACCACACAGATAATGTTTATATACTTTAACCCTTTTATCTTCAACTAATCCATAGACAATTTCTTTCACTCCGATGCCATTCCAAATTCATCCTATTAAAATGTCATCTTCCCTATCATTTATGTTCTCTTCACAGTTCTTGATCACACGTGTCCTCTTATTCTTCTTCTTTACTAATAACTTCCCTTTCTTTTCTACACACTTCTTTTCCTGAACTAATCTTAAACACGCGGATGCCGTTTTAACCTCTATGCAACTAGAATTTCCATCTCACTTGTTACTGACGACTGGGCAATTCCTTGATACGTGCCCCTGTTGGTGACACTGGTAGCACCGACCTCGAAATCGACACATCACGGCGGTATGGCCTGGGCGTAGACAAGTAAAACAGACCCGTGGCCGGTTGCATTTTTTGGCCAGGTGTCCACTTGCATAGCAACGAAAACACCGGCGCTCTTTGCAACAATCTCGAGCCAGATGTCCAAGTGAGTAGCACCTGTAGCACCGCCGTGCGTTAGTGCAGTACCTTGCAATGTGACCTGCACGATGACACCTGTAACAAAGTGATGCGCCTCATGGCCTGACTTGGTGGTACCCTGCTGGTCTCCTATACTCCATATGTCTAGAAACTCGACGGTGTCATCTTTCCGACGACACCTTCTCTTTGACGTCTGTCCTCTTACTCTGTCGTCAGCCCTGTCAATCTCCTGTTGCCTAGGCCCCGGCATGAGCCCTCAGATGTCACAGAACGGATGTTGCAGAGGAGGGCTCCGGTCCTGACTTGTCACAAACTATTTAATTTAGTTCAGGACCGCTCCTCTCTGTGATGATAATTTAGGTGTCTAGGCGTTGGTTCAGACAAAGCACAACGTAAATATAACGAAAACTCACAACTCCAGGTGTATGGATAATATAATTTGTTTATTCCCTGATGTTATGGCAATTGCATTGAATAAACATTTCATGGCGTGCCCAATCTAAACATCTGAGGCGTTCAATTATAAAAGACTTTGTGTCTGCCATGTACAATAAGAACACTCTGAAAACTGTTAACACTTAACTACTTGGCTATCCCCAAAGTCTATTCTTGATTTACTGCTATTAATACTAAGTATGTCCCTTCATGATTACCATCCAGGAATCCATAACCTTTTCAAAACCAACATCATATCCCCTCTCCCCCACCGGAAGTGCTCATCAGCTCATTCATGATCCATCAAACGTGGTGCGAACCATGTATAAGTCCCAAACAAAATAACACTATTAAGAACTGATAACAATTCAGCTCTGTCCTGTACGCCTGCTCGAGTCATTTGTGACAAGTGGCATATTGAGTTCTTCATCAAAATCCGTTTCTTTCTGGCTATACGTTCTCATCATGTTCTTTAATGTCTGATGGAATCGCTCAAGTGCTGAATGCGACGCTGGGTGATATGCACTCAAAAAGCAGGGTTTATTCATAGTTAGTTCATCACCTATTGGAAAAGTCCAGCCCTCAAGTTGATTCCTTGATCAGACTGCACACAATCCTGAAAAGCCACAATGTGAAAAAATTTTATCAACGCTTTCACGATTTTTGACTCTTGTAATTTCGAGAAGGAGAAGCTTGCAGAGACCATGTTGACACACATATGATTATCAAAATGTTTTGGTGACGTGATTTCATCTTTGGCAGATGTCCAGCACAGTGTATTATCACATGACTGAAATGTTCTTCAAAGACTGGAATGGGCTAAAGAAGAGCTGCTGGTAAATTTGGATTTTGATTAGCCCACTACTTGACAAGTATTATTTCATCTGTTTTATTGAGCCACATCTTTCTTGATTTTGGGCAGCAAGAAGTGCAAAGTTATTTGTAAAAAGACATTCTTACTCCAAAATGGCCTGACAGAGATGAGTCATGAAAGATGCGAGTCATGAAAGATGCGAGTCATGAAAGTGGCGAGTCATGAAAGTGGTGAGTCATGGAAGGGGTGAGTCATAAAAGTGGTAAATGAAATAAAAGTGGCACGTCATGAAAGTGGCGGGTCAAGAAAATGGTAAGTCATGAAAGTGCTGAGTCAGAGTCATGAAAGTGGTGAGTCATGAAAGTGGTCAGTTATTAAAGTGTCTAGTCATGAAAGTGTCTAGTCATGAAAGTGGTCAGTTATTAAAGTGTCTAGTCATGAAAGTGTCTTGTCATGAAAGTGGTGAGTCATGAAAGTGGTGAGTCATGAAAGTGGTGAGTCATGAAAGTGGTGAGTCATGAAAGTGGTGATTCCATAAAGTGGAGAGCCATGAAAGTGGTAAATCATGAAAGCGGCGAGTTATGAAAGTGAGGAGTCATAAAAGTGGTCAGTCAGGGGCTACGTTCATTAGTGGTTTCTCTAAAATGGGTAGTGTAACAGACCAAGTTGGCTTTGATTTTACACACGATGCTAATATTCATCCTTATAACAGAATGGCGTAGAAATTTTATTATAACATTGTGAATCAAGAGAAAAAGAGGGAACTAGTTTCTAGAGCGGATGTAGACTGGACTCTTAAGTAGAGAAAGAGAGTAGTGTATGATTTTTATCTCTCGTATGTATTATTGAATTATTGTTATTTAATTGTGATAAGGAATAGTCAATAAATGTGTGATTATTGTTCCTAGAATTATTTCAGGATATTCTCTAAGCAAGAATGATTAATGTTATGTTTATTAAATGCTAGCGAGTAAGGAAAAAATGTAAGTAAAAAACACGAATTTTGGGCCATTGCCAAAAAAACGGAATATTTTAGAAGGGTTATAATGGCTTAGAAAAATGCTCTGGCTTATGGACAACAACTCACCTCAGTTTATCGCAAGCGCTTGAATGATGTAGGAGCGCATACCGTTTGAAATTATATTTTTATAGCTCATTTCTAAAGAAACAAACATAATATTTTAAAATGGTTGTAGTAATTTAAGAACCTTTGTGGCCGATAGAACAACATCTCACTAAATTTTTATCGCATTCTGAAAAATGGTATAGGAGTGCATAGAAAATTATTTTTTACAAAGCTCATATAAGAAAAAATATGAATTTGGGTCAACGGCCGAAAACGGAATATTTTAAAAGTGTTGTAATGAATGAGTAAAATGGGTATGTCTGTAGATAACAACTCGTCAAAGTTTTGTCGCAATCGCATGAATGGTGCAGGAGCGCATAAGTTTTGAAATTATATTTATATAGCTCATATAAGAAAAAAAAGTAAATAGGGCCGCTGGCTAAAATTTAAAATTTTTTGAAAAGTTTATAATCATTTTAAAACCTTTGCGGCCAAGTTTCCAACATTTCACTAAAGTTTTTTTGCAATGAAATAAATGGCGTAGGAGCGCATATGGAAATTATTTTGTACAAAGCACATACTAGAAAAAATACGAATTATGGCCAACGGCCGAAAACGGAATATTTTTAAAAGTAATTAAATAACACAGTAAAATGCACTGGCGTATGGACAACAACTCACTTAGTTTTGTAGCAATCGCATGATTGGTGTAGGAGCGCATACGGTTTGAAAATATATTAATATAGCTCATATATGGAAAAACGAATATAAGGCCGCTGGCTCAAAAATGAATAATTTAAAACAGTTGTAATATAATATACACCTTTATGGACATGTTTGCAACATCTCATCAAAGTTTTATCGAAATTGCATAAATGGCGTAGGAGCGCATTTGAAAATTATTTTTTACAAAGTTCATGTTAGAAAAAATACGAATTAAGGGCCAACGGCGGAAAACAGAATATTTTTAAGAGTGTTTAAATAAGACAGTAAAAACACTGGAGACTGGACAACAACTCACTTAGTTTTGTAGCAATTGCATGATTGGTGTAGGAGCGCATACGGTTTGAAAATATATTTATATAACCCATATCAGGAAAAACGAATATAAAGCCCCTGGTTCAAAACTGAATATTTTAAAACGGTTGTAACACATTAGAAACCTTTATGAACATGCTCGCAACATCTTACTAAAGTTTTGTGGGATTCGGATAAATGGCGTAGGAGCGCATGTGGAAATAATTTTTTATAAAGCTCATTTTAGAAAAAAAACGAATTAAGGGCCAACGGCTAGAAACGGAACACTTGATAAGGTTTTTAATGACTCAGTTAAATGTTTATTTTTTTTGACAACAACTGACCAAAGTTTTGTCGCAATCGCATGAATGGTGTAGGAGTATATACAAACATTCATTTTTATATATATAGACTAGTCAGTAACCAGCATGCCTTGCAATGCCACTCAAAGAAACTGTAGACGTTGGAATTTAAATGGCATATCTGTTGGAATCATTAGGGTGAATGGCAAAAGTACATCACCTAGTTTAAATTTTCCATTTAAAATAGTAACTTCAATGGAACCAATTTCGGAAGATTCATTTGAGCAAATGTACCGTACCTAATGCTTCAATATCAAAGTGCGTTTCTCGTTGCAAATCAAGAGCGAAAAGTTTGTTTGCAGATCAATTCCGATCATTCCCAACTCATGAATCATTAATCGATATGAATAGTATTTCATGGCACAGACTTTCTTATTCAAATTTCTCAATTTGATGTCAAAATGATATCCATCTTCTCCTTGCCAAAATAAAATAGGATATTGCAATCAAACGTATGAGCGATGAGTTTCTGAGACTCGCTGAACATCCCCAATTCTGCGATGAAGAATTTTATCACGTGAGTTAAATTCTTTGCCAACTATAATAATCGCCACTTCATCAATTTTGGTGCATTGTATTGTCTTTCATTTTGGCCGACAGGTGTTTAGTCTGCTCTAACTATGACTTTGTATTCATCATTTGGCATCTTTTCAAGTGCAATTCTATACATTTAAATTAATTCCTTGTGTTGCAAAAAAAACGTTTGCATTGCAGCGACGATTTCTCGTTTAGTGCCCGTATTGATATGACAACGTTGATCGATGTATTCATCAGTATTCCCCATGAAATCATTTGAAGAAATTTGTGATCTGTGTTTGGCATTGGCATCAGAGATCCAACACGATGGTAAATTTGGCCTTGCACTTTACTTAAAATGTTGGCATGTAATTCTCGCGCACGATATTTGTTGCACCCAACGATGTCATTTGGCAACATGAATTGCACTTGCGTATTTTTGCCAAAAAATGTTTCGATTGGCTTGTTTCACCTGATTCCAACGTTGATAATGGTTCCGATGGTGAATGTAATTCTTGCAATTTCATTTTCCCATCCGCGCTGCAAATTCCAGGTGTATCATTTTTAAATTTGAGGGCGCTGCAATACACGCATAATTGATCTATTGTTTCTTTTAAGACTGTAATCATAATTAGCATCGCAATTGAATGTACTAAGATTTAATTCAGCGTGCAGTGTTCGTCTGGATCGAGCAGTGCGTACTCTTTCGAAATCCAGTCTTGTTTCTCGCTGCTCGAATGATTCAGACAAACGGGTTTCAGCATTGCTTACTCGGCCGGTTTTGATTCTTGGTTTCTGTTGCTCGACTGTTTCAGGTGAACGGTATTGAGCATTGCGTACTCAAGTGTATTCTAGTCTTGCTTTCTATTGCTCAGCTTTTCGAAAGATCGGGACTACTTTTCCTTTCGTGCTTGAGATTTAGATGGACCCAAAACTTTTTGTTTGTGTGGCATAATTGATTTGACAGTGAAATTATTGCTTTGCGACAACTGTTATTAGCAATGGTATTTCACAATTAACACACCTTGATAGGTCACAAACAAAATGAAATATCGCAGTTTGTATTTGATTCAATTAATTTACAATATTCCTAACGTTCATAATTTTCACACGTTAAGATCTCCCATCTTTTTACATGAAAACCTTGCACAATAGGTACGTTCATTGTTTGCAGGAGATTTCCAGTTGTATAGTTTCTCATTAATTTATAAATCGTAAATTCCAGCGGTAAAAAATGACCATAGTTCAATATCTATGCTGTCGAGTGTGTTATTTAATTACTCGAGAAACCATCGATTGGTGTAAAATGTATTTACATAACACAAAACAACTCCGAAATTATAAGACTCTATTCAAGAAATACTCTTAGTTGAAAAAAAAAACGCGATTTCGATGTCATTTCCGATTCTAAAATGCGTATTTGTTCAAGGTCGGTAGTGTTGATATCTCCGTTATAAATTATATTGATGAAGCTCATTTAAGAAAATAAATTGAATTTAGGGTCCCCAGCCCTAATTGGAATATTGTACAATGGATGTACTAAATTTGAAAAATTTGCCGGCGGATTCAGCTACTTCCACACAAGCAATAGCTCTGTTTGAATTATAGTTACAAAGCTCTTAGAAGAAAATATGAAATTAGGGTCACTGGCCCAAACGGAATATTGTAAAATGTTTTTTTCTAATTTAGAAACATTTTTGGAAATGCGCATTTCACTTGACCCATTTTTTAACAATCAAATGAATGGTATAGACATGCATACGCTAATTATATAGATAACTAGCGAGAACCCGGCATGCGTTGCAATGCCTCTAAAAGAAAGAAAGTGTTTGCATTTTAATTATGTCTCTTCAAGAGCTTTTATATACATAAAGTTTTTCTTTTTTTTTTACGTCTGGTACATACAAGAATAAATCAGAAGGTTTTCAGAAGCGAGAACAGGCCACATAAATATGTCCATGGAAGTAGCATGAGATTTCCAAATTTAGTCCGCAAACTTGTAGCGATTGTCCCTGAGTTTTGTAGAAAGTCATTGTAGATGCGTGTCGCATCGGAAACTGTAGGCGTTTGAATTCAAATGGCATATCTGTTGGAATCATTAGGGTGAATGGCAAAAGTACATCACCTAGTTTAAATTTTCCATTTAAAATAGTAACTTCAATGGAACCAATTTCGGAAGATTCATTTGAGCAAATGTACCGTACCTAATGCTTCGATATCAAAGTGCGTTTCTCGTTGCAAATGAAGAGTGAAAAGTTTGTTTGCAGATTGATTCCGAGAGGTCATTCCCAACTCATGAATCATCAATCGATATGAATAGTATTTCATGGCACTGACTTTCTCATTCGAATTTCTCAATTTGATGTCAAAATGATATCCATCTTCTCCTTGCCAAAATAAAATAGGATATTGCAATCAAACGTATGAGCGATGAGTTTCTGAGACTCGCTGAACATCCCCACTTCTGCGATGAAGGTATATCACGTGATTTAATTTTTTCGCCAACTTTAACGATTGCCACTTCATGAAATGTTGGTGCATTGTATTGCCTTTATGTTTGCCGACAGGTGTTTAGTCTGCCCTAACTATGACTTTGTATTCATCAGTCGGCATCTTTTCAAGTGCAATTCTATACATTTGAATTAATTCGTTGTGTTGCAAAAATAACGTTTGCATTGAGGAGCGACGATTTCTCGTTTAGTGCCCGTATTGATATGACAACGTTGATCGATTTGTTCATCAGTATTCCCCATGAAATCATTTGAAAACATTTGTGATCTGTGTTTGGCATTGGCATCAGAGATCCTACAGATGGTAAATTTGGCCTTGCACTTTACTTAAAATGTTAGCATGTAATTCTCGTGCACGATATTTGTTGCACCGAATGATGTAATTTGGAAACATGAATTGCATTTGCGTATGTTTGCCAAGAAATGTTTCGATTGGCTATTGTCACCTGATACCAAAAATGGTAATGGTTCAGATGGTGAATGTAAATCTTACACGTTAGGATCTCCCATCTTTTTACATGAAAAGCTCGCACAATAGGTACGTTCATTGTTGGCAGGAGATTTCCAGTTGTATAGTTTCTCATTAATTTATAAATCCTAAATTCCTTCGGTAAAAAATGACCATAGTTCAATATCTATGCTGTCGAGTGTGTTATTTAATTACTCGAGAAACCATCGATTGGTGTAAAATGTATTTACATAACACAAAACAACTCCGAAATTATAAGACTCTATTCAAGAAATACTCTTAGTTGAAAACAAAAACTCGATTTCGATGTCATTTCCGATTCTAAAATACGTCACAAAATTCAAGCTTATTTATACACATAATAAAAATACTCTCTACACTAAAAATGTAAAAACATGTTTTCTCTGCTTTACTACAAATGTGTCATTTATTGTTCAAGGTCGGTAGTGTTGCTATCTTCTTTATAAATTATATTGATGAAGCTCATTTAAGAAAATAATTTGAAATTAGGGTCCCCAGCCCTATTTGAAATATTGTACAAGGAATGCACTAAATTTGAAAAAAATTTCGGCGGATTCAGCTACTTCCAAACATGCAATAGCTCTATTTGAAATTATAGTTACAAAGCTCTTAGAAGAAAATATGAAACTAGGGTCACTGGCCCAAACGGAATATTGTAAAATGTTTTTTTTCTAATTTAGAAACATTTTTGGAAGTGCGCATTTCACTTGACCCAGTTTGATCATAATCGAATGAATAGTATAGAAATGCATACTAAAATTATATAGATAATAGAAGTGTGGAAAATCGAATTTAAGACCCCCCTCCACAAATGGAATATTGTAGAATTATTGTATTACTTCAGAAACCTACTTTATATGTCACACACTTAATTTAATATCACTATTTGTATTTGATTAAAAAGCTATCCATTCATGCTGTAGCTCTGTTTGAAATTATAGTTGTATAGCTTAAAATTATAGTTGTATAGCTTATATAGAAAAAACAAACATAGGACCCCTGGCTAAAAACGGAGTATTTTAAAATGGTTGTATTCATTTAAGGAACCTTTGCGGGTGGGCACGCGTACAACATCTCTCTAAAATTGTATCGCATTCTAATAATGTAGAGGAGTGCATACGGAAATTATTTTTTATAAAGCTCCTAATGTAAGGAAAAAAACACGAATTTGGGGCCAATTGCCAAAAAGCGGAATATTTTAGAAGGGTTATAATGGCTTAAGAAAATGCTCTGGCTTATGGACAACAACTCACCTCAGTTTTATCGCAATCGCTTGAATGATGTAGGAGCGCATGCGGTGTGAAATTATATTTATATAGCTCATTTTGTAAGAAACAAACATAGGGCCCCTGGCTCAACACAGAATATTTTAAAATGGTTGTAGTAATTTAAGAACCTTTGTGGCCGATAGAGCAAAATCACACTAAATTTTTATCGCATTCTGAAAAATGGTATAGGAGTGCATAGAAATTTTTTTTTTACAAAGCGCATATCAGAAAAAATAAGAATTTGGGTCAACGGCCGAAAACGGAATATTTTAAAAGTGTTGTAATGAATGAATAAAATTGGTCTGTTTATAGATAACAACTCGTCAAAGTTTTGTCGCAATCGCATGAATGGTGCAGGAGCGCATAAGTTTTGAAGTTATATTTATATAGCTCGTATAAGAAAAAAAATGTAAATAGGGCCGCTGGCTAAATTTGAAATATTTAGAAAAATTTATAATAATTTTAAAACCCTTGCGGCCGTGCTTCCAAAATCTCTCTAAAGTTTTATTGCAATCGGATACATGGCGTAGGAGCGCATATGGATTTATTTTTTACAAAGCTCATACAAGAAAAAATACGAATTAAGGGCCAACGGCCGAAAACAGAATATTTTTAAAAGTGTTTAAATAACACAGTAAAATGCACTGGCGCATGGACAACAACTCACTTAGTTTTGTAGCAATCGCAAGATTGGTGTAGGAGCGCATACGGTTTGAAAATATATTTAAATAGCTCTAATTAGGAAAACGAATATAAGGTCCCTGGCTCAAAACTGAATACTTTAAAACGGTTGTAATACTATAAAACCTTTATGGACATGCTTGCTACATCTCATCATTATGATGGAAGAGTTCAAGAATTGTGTTCGTAGTGAGGTGCGAATACTTATTGCAGACCGTGGCCCAGGGGACTTACATATGGCACAAGTGTTGGCTGACGACTTCACCATCTCACATCAACGTTCAAAGAACCCATCTGACAGGCACAATAAGTAAGCTGCATCCACTAACGGTAAACCTCCACAAAAATCCTACGAGCCTGGTACAAAAGAAATTGGTGCAAAAGACACATGTGCCTACTGTGAAAAAGAAGGGCATACGAGGGATGATTGCTGGAAACTCAAGAAGAAAACTGAGAAGACCACACATCCTGGTACACGACACACAGTCTCCGCTTGTACGTCTCGTCATACATCTGCAAACACATTTTCAAAATTCAAGAGTTTTGGCTCTCCAGGTGTCCATACAAACTTCAAAGAGGTTCGTCACGACTCATCAAAGAGATTCAAAATGAAAAATAAGGCTAGTTTTACTGACTCCAGTCAAGTTCCTGCTTCGACTGCGAGTTTTATGAGCTTGTCGCCAAGATCCTTTTGCTCCAAGAAGAGGTCCACCTCCAGAGGGCGTTTTACTAAGGATTTGTGTGCAAGTTTTGACGACTCTACACAGAGTTTTACTTCCTCTACCCTAGCCAAATGTTCTCAAGACTCCAACAAGAGTTTACCTACCGAGGTTAAAATTCTACATCAGAAACTACTGTCATACAAGACTTCATGCCTTTCATATCGGAAGGATTTGTATCCCTGCCAGGTGATTTGTACAGTCTTCGACCAATCAACATCTTACGAGATACAGGTGCTTCACAGTCCTTGCTACTTGAGGGTATTCTTCCCTTGTCTGAATCTACTGCTACTGGGAGCAACATCATATTACGAGGTGTAGAGCTGGGACGCATTGATATACCTTTACATAGCATCAATCTGAAATCAGACCTAGTCTCAAACTGTGGTTGTGTGTCCGACCAACATTATCATTGGACCGCCTCTCGTAATTGCTCGGCAATGACTTAGCTGGTGGGAAGGTAATAGCCGAACCCATCGTTACTCATGAACCTTGTTTAACTGAATATCAGGAAGAAGATCAAGAATTGTATCTAGCATGTGCTGTGACAAGGGCCATAAATTCCAAGATCTCCACAAAAGAGATTTCACAAAAAAGCAATAAAATCCTTCCTGAAATTTACCTAGTAAAAAATTTTTCGACAGAAAAATTAAGAGGCTAGTAATTACAAGACTCCAACTCGAATGCAACTTATTAAAGAGCAGAAGAGTGATCCAGAAGTATTCAAACTTCATGAGAACGCTTTAGCCCAAGAAGAGGCTGAACAATTCCCTGTATGCTACTACATTCAAGATGACATACTTTTGAGAAAATGGCGACCTCCAGACGCAAATGATGACGAAGAATGGAGGATAGTTCATCAAATAGTAGTTACTACACCATTTCTGAACGAACTCCTGAACTTAGCCAATGATTCACCACTTTCAGGCCATTTTGGAGTAAACAAAACATATCACAAAATCACGTCACACTTCTTTTGGCCCAAAATCAAGAAAGATGTTGTTGACTACTGCAGATCATGTCATACTTGTCAGGTGGTAGGGAAACCAAATTAGACGATACCAGCAGCTCCTCTTCAACCCATTCCAGCATTCGAAGAACCTTTCAGTCGCAATATTATAGACCGCTTTGGACCTCTGCAAAAGGCAAAATCAGGTCAGCAATACTTACTGACAATCATGTATGTGTCAACAAGGTTCCCAGAAGCTATTCCTCTTCGCAATATCAAGACTCCAAACATCGTCAAAGCCCTGACGAAGTTTTTTCCATTGTTTGGTCTTCCTAAGTCGTTACAACCTGATCAAGGAGCCAACTTCAAGGCTGCACTTTTCAAACAAGTGATGAACCAATTTGACATAGAACACTGCTTGTCGAGTCCTTATCATCCTGTGTCACAGGGAGCACTTGAGCGATTCCATCAGACGTTGAAGAACATGATGATAACGTAATACCTAGAACAAGAAAAAGACCAGGATGAAGGCATCAAAATGCTACTGTTTGCCGCAAGAGAAGCAGTTAAAGAATCACTTGTATTCCGCCCCTTCTAACTGTTGTTGCCACACGGTTCGCGGTCCCATTAAACTTTTAAAAGACACGTGGATGTCATCGACACCCACAGAAGGACTTCTTGACTATGTCCTAAAATTTAAAACTAAACTTTTTAATGCCGTTAATTTAGCTAAATTACATTTAAAAGATTCTCAATCTAAAATGAATGTTTCGTATGACAAAATGTAGAAATTCAGACAGTTTGCTTCAGTTCGCTTGTGCTTTTGATGATACCAGGGCAGGCAGTACAAGCTAGATATTTTGGTCCTTATGTAGTTGAGTCCAAAATTTATGATTTAAATTACATTGTGATAACACCAGATTGTAAAAGAAAGAAACAGTTATGTTACATTAATGTGTTAAAGGAAAATGTTGATATAAAATGTGATGACCATTGTCTATCCTCAGAACCTAATGTTAACACAATCTCAACTGTAACTTCAGTACTTAAAGAAAATGTTACTGAAACCTTTGATAGTGTCCCAGAAAAAGTTGGTAATTATAAACTGAAAAAATTAGAGATATTGGCCAACTTAGATATGAAACTAGGACACTTGTCATTGTCAGAAAAGGAGGTTGTAAAGTCTGTCATTGCAGATTTTGTTTTACTCTTTCCTGATGAGCCTAATAAAACCAACATTGCTGTACATGATGTTGACATTGGCAATGCAGTTCCGGTCAAGCAACACCCCTTTAGGGTCAATCCGGAAAAACTTGAAATAATCCTGTCTAAAATAAAATGCATACTTGAAAATGATATAATTGAACCAAGCTCTAGTAACTGGAGTTCACCATGTATTTTAGTCCCAAAGTCTGACAAAAGTTACAGGCTTTGTAATGACTTCAGGAAAGTGAATGCATTCACAAAGACTGATTCCTTTCCGGTTCCAAGGATAGACAATCTTATAGATCGAATAGGTGATGCCAAATATGTAACCAAGATAGACTTACTATCAGGTTATTGGCAGGTTCCTCTATCTGACAGAGCAAAAGAAATCTCTACTTTTTGTACTCCAGATGGTTATACCAATATAAAAAATGCCGTTTGGAATGAAAAATGCCCTGGCTATATTCCAACGTCTTGTAAATAACATTATTGCTGACCAGAAAATTGCAGCGCCTATATTGATGATGTAATTATTTACAGTCAAGATTTTTCAACTCATGTAAACCAATTAAGATCTCTGTTTAAACAATTTTTGCAGGAAAATGTAACTGTAAATTTAAATAAATGTGAATTTTGTCATGCAACTGTGGAATATTTAGGTCACACAGTGAGTCAAGGTCATGTTTAGCCTGTTAAAGCTAAGATAAATGATATTGTATCACTTCCACCACCCACTACTAGAAAACAGTTAATGAGATTTTTGGGAATGGCAGGCTAATATAGAAAATTTTGCAAAATATTCTCAGTTATTTCTTCTCCTTTAAGTAATATGTTAAAGAAAAATGCAAAATGTCATTGGTTAGATGCTTGTCAGGAAGCATTTGACAACATTAAAAATATACTTGCTAATGCTCCTGTTCTCATTGCACCAGACTTTAACAAACAGTTTAAATTAGCTGTAGATGCAAGTGACGTTGGCATTGGTGCAGTTCTTTTTCAAGAAGATGAACACAATGTAGACCATCCTGTCTCTTATTTCTCAAAGAAATTTAACTCACATCAGAAAAACTATTCCACAGTAGAAAAAGAATGTTTAGGTTTAATTCTTGCTCTCTGAAATATTACATTAAGAAATGGTGTCAGCGGGGCGAGTCTAGACTCTTATCCCCCCCCAAATTACCCCTCCCCGGTCCGACGTATCCAGCCGTGGAGCGGCACGTTGGAGATGCCCACTCGCCAGGACGGCCCCCACACGGGCCCCTCACCCAAGTCGCCCGACTGGGCGCCTGGGCGCTCGACTAGGACCCCGCCTGGGGGCCGCCCCAGACAGGGGGCACAGGTCGATCCAACACTATGCGTTTAAATAGTGCACTCGATCGACTTTCTCAGGAGTTGGGATCTTCCCCCACCCATCCCGGGAAAGCGTCGGACGCCCTATAAGAGGGATTCCACAGTGGGCTTCCACAACGCGACTAGCTCACGCTGTAGCTGGGACGAAACGGTTGCCTAGGGTTAGCGTTCTCACGGCTGCATTATTTGAATCCTCGGCCAGAGGTTACCACCCTCGCCTCTGGCCTCATACCCGTCAACGGCAACTTGTAATCATGATCCCTACCCTGGCTCTGCTAAACTTTCCGACTGCGAAATATCACAACCGGCAGCCTTGTGGGAGCTGTTTTATGTACGGCAGGTACCGAGCACACCCTTTGTCTGCCCACGCGGGGCGTGCCCAGTAGTTATGTTTCCAGGTACACGCCGAGGGGGTCGGTGGCCGACGCTTCCTAATCGGCAAGCCACAGCAGACTTGTCAACCGGAAACCTTGAACAATTCTTGCTCTCCAAAAATTTGATTTTTATGTCAGTTGTTCGTTAAGTTCAGTACTTGTTTTTACTGATCACAATCCTTTAACATTTTTTAATAAGATGGTCTCCAAAAATCAAAGATTGTTAAGATGGAGTCTATTTTTTACAAGAATATAATTTGGACATCAAACATATTAAAGGCAAAGATAATGTCATTGCAGATACATTGTCCAGAAATTAATTTTCACTTATGTTATTGTTTATAAGCTGTTAAGAAGCTTTTTGTCTAATACTTTGAAAGTAAGAAATGTACTTTCTTCCTTTTTTAATGGAAAAATAATTCCATTTTTTGAACAATGAATTTTTTTTTCTTTTAAGAGGGGAGGTGTTATATAGAGCTTCTTTACATAATTTTTATCGTGCGTGCATTCTGATTGACCCCGCATGAGATGCTGTGTTCACAGATGGGTGTGGCTTAGTCTTTTGATCTGGCGTGTTGATGCCGACAGCCACTAAAAATAATTAAGATGTTCCAAAAAGTATTTTGTAGAATGATTGTGATTGTCCTAAAAACGTCATAAGTCTTTATGGGAGGCAGGGCTTTTGTGACCTATATAAGGGATTGACAGGCACGGACGGAGTAAAGGAGATTCAGATAGAAATTATTAACTTTACGAGAGTGTATTATTCTTTGTGTATTTGTGTGCTCATACTAATATGTGTTTATTTCGCATTCATCATTATTCAATGACATAACAAGGGGCTGGAACAAGTACTGAATAGACTGGAAAACACAGGTCTGACAGCTCGAACCATAAAAATGTTAATCGACTTCACAGAAATCGAGTTTCTAGGCTACATGGTTGGACAGGGTACACAAAAACCAAAAACAAGTTTGTATCAATAAGATCATAAACATCAAACCGCCTCATACCAAAAGACAAGTAGGAAGCCTGCTGGGACTTTTGGGTATTACAGAAAATTTGTACCTGATTTTGCAGGTATTTCAGGCATATTTTCAGACTTAACAAAAAAATAAAAGCCGGAGAAAGCTCTCTGGACAAATGAGTACGTCGAGGCGTTAGATAAACTTCAACGTGCTTTTTCTACACATCTATTGTGCTTTATCTACACAGCCATTGTGCTTTATCTACACAGCCATTGCTCATTCTCTTAGACTTAGATATTGAGTTTGTGATCCGAACGGATGCTAGCGATGCCACTATCGGGGGTTGCTTAATGCAAGAACGACATGGTCTACTTCACCCCATAGCTTACGTGAGTAGGAAACTGCTACCTCGGGAGACACGATATTCGGTGATAGAGAAGGAGGCTTAGGTGTCGTCTAGACAATCCCAAAGTTTTCGAGATAACTTTATGGTCGTCAAAAAACAATTGAGACTGACCACAAACTGTTAACGGTTCTACAAACATCAAAGTCCATAAATAATCGGGTTGCCAGATGGGCTTTAACATTGCAGGAATACAATTTCACAATCAAACCAATTCCGGGTGCTGAAAATGTATTGGCTGACATTCTGAGGCGATTAGTATAGCCTTGCTGAGGGTCATGAAGAAACCGATGTTCTGATAACACACCTACGGGTGTTAAATAGATTAATCCCCTTCCGCTTTCACGCAAGCGAGGTGGCACAATTAAAACTGGGTCTAGTTGCGATAACCACGAAGTGGATACCGTAACATTTACCAAGGCCGCAACAATGTCGTCAGTTTGAACTTTTGACCAAGTTCACAGACACTCCTGATCCAAGCTCATGCGAGTTGTTATGTTTTGAGGAGGAGGGGAGATCGCAGTTTTTGGCTGCTCCCGAGTTTAACTTAGTTATTTTTGAACATGTCACAGTTCACAGTCACCGTGAAGTGTTTCCGTCCCGAGACGATGGAAAAATTGATTTGTTTAAAGTTGACACGTCTAATAATGTAAATTATATTTTGCTTTTCAGCAATGATAGTAATTGTTACAAAGGGGCAGGGACAACGTGGGATGGAGCAAAACGGTCATTGGGTATAAAAGACTTGTTGGGTGACTTCGTGCCTACTACACCGTGCCGGTCAAACCCAAGCAGAGAGAGGGGTGAGTTGGGTGGATCAAATTACCCCCACGATTTTTTTTAAGATAAGGGGATAAACGAAACATTCCACCGTCTTGCACGTAAACATTGAAGGGACAATTCATGGCTATTCGCACAAGCTGAGATGTTGACTTTTTTTTTTTCTTCACTTTTTCACTTTTGAATTTTAAAGATTTTCCTAAACCATTTGCTGTAAACATTTAAATATTATGGCAAGGTATATACATAAATGCACAAATTGATTGTAGGAAAATATTGAGATGATAGAGACTTGTAATTATTTTATCTATTATCATGTATGTTTCATTAGAGATGTCTTAATTCTACAATGTGTTGACATGCCATTAGTGGTGACTTTCAATAAATTATGATTGATTATGGAATGTTTTAAAATAGGCAAGGTTGTTGTTGACCGTTGTTTTTTGTGAACTCACAACATTGGGTTTCACCTAACGTCACTCGTGAAGGGGGGCGTATCACGGTCAGATCGGGTGAGTTTTTCTGTGTCCGCTTTTCTGATGTTAACTGAGCAATCGTGGGTGATTTTTTCCCCGTGTGCCGCACGAGTATTTTTTCTTACTCATGTATGACCGGTGTGGTGTGTCGGGAGGAACCACGAGATGATAGGAGTGCGTGAAAAAGGGGAGATGAGGTTTTGATGAGTGAACAGTGGCGAGTTCTGTGGATAAGGTGTGTGATTTTTGCCTTGTGAAGGCAGTGAGTTTTCTATGGATGGAAGAAGACTTGTGTAACTATATTTTGTATGTGGAGTTTTTTCTGGACACGTTTTATTCTGAACACCAGATCTTATTTCTTTTGAAGTTTTCCATTGTTAGGCATATGTAGCCAATAAAAAAGAAAAACCTGAATCTATGCATCGTTTGTTTGATACTTGGAACATGAGTCACATCAGCTCTGTAGGAGCTAGACATAAAGGGGTTCTAGATCCTTAAAAATTGTTCTGTGTCTAGTATGCAGTGGACCGACCTCTAGACAATGTACTTATCGTCACATCTAACATGCGCAATCTATTTTCAAATATTTCATCATAACTTCATCATGACTTTTAAAGTAGATATAGGTGTTAATTATACATTGTATGAGTTAGTCTTTAAAAAATAATTGATTAAAAAAATTATATGCTTAGTCGATGACATGTGTATTGAGATATAGATTTTTTTTTTAATTAAGAATTGAACGGGCGCATACAAAAGTGAACATTTCATCAAATATTATATATAAAAAGCGTTTGTGTTTTATTTCAATATGCAACTTTTGTAACAATATTTCCTGAATAACAGAGGTTAAAAATACGTAGCGAATATTTATTATGCCCCACATATTTGCACATATTTTTTTTTAAATTATAATTTTTTCTAGATAGAAATCTATAAGAAAGCCAAAAAAAAAAAATTTTGTTGGTACTAAAACAAGATTTTGATATTAAAAATAAAAATTTCGATCACCTGAATAATGGAAAAAATATATTTTATTTGAATACGATTTCACTCAGATAAAGTAACACATTAATGCATATATAATGTCTTTTGTAAACAACTCATGTCTTCTCCAAATAGTTATAGCATTCATGTACGATTTTTGTAAAATTACCAGTTTTCAAAATCCATAAAAATGTATAGACCTTTCTAATTATTTTATTTTGACGCAGGCAAAATTTGAAAACAGAAAAGATAGTCTAATTATTATAAGAAAGGGTTTTTTTTTTCCAATTTGCATTTAACATACAAAATAATGTTTTGAGTGCTTTTTATGGATGCAACTCTCTTTATTATTATGTGTGTGTTGAAAATTCATTTTGTATTAAGAAGAGTTAAGCACTGCCTTCTATTGTGAGAAATTAATCTCTTATTTAAAGTTGTTGGCTCGTTCAAACAGTGCATAACAAAAGACGATACCATAGAGCAATACAATAGCAAAAAATACGACACCTAAAACAGTTGCTAATTACAATTAATAAGATTTATTAAAGTATTAATATAATTACTAAACACAAGAAATATAATCACAAACATCAGCTTACAGAGTATGGTAGATCTTGTACCGCTACACTGTTAGTACAATGTGCCAAGTAATAATTTACAATATTGAATGAGAATTAATGCATATGAGTACACAAATGATACACTTGTCTCGCGAGATATATAAATATATATCTCTCTCTCTCTCTCTCTCTCTCTCTCTCTCTCTCTCTCTCTCTCTCTCTCTCTCTCTCTCTCTCTCTCTCTCTCTCTCTCTCTCTCTCTCTCTCTTTCAATGCTACCGCTTTATGTTTTTAATAATTGTAGAGCGCTTAGAGCTTTATGGTAAGCGCTATATAAAAATGTCTAAATAAAAAAAAAATTAAATATATGTGGGTATGCCCTGTTTCTAAGAAGATTCGGGGGCATTGTAGTCGTGGCTCGTATATTCTAAAAATTTTTGTAATTTACTACAATTTGGTACCCCATTCCAGTCAAGAGGAACAGGCCATAGATTGTTTTGTGGTAAACAAAGATTAAAAAAAAAATAGAAAAAGAAAAAACACGAACACAGCGTCTGCTAATAAACTAAGCACGGGGCAAATATGACGTAAACACGTCCTACATAACAAGAAGCTATCCTCCAAATTAATTGAAATAAAAACTAAAAGCCACCTTACTTTTAGGCATAGCAAAGTAGGCACTATTTTTAGCCTACAACTTGCAGGTCCAAATATTTAAGAATTTCAAGTTTTCTCTAGGGCGGAATTATCAATATGGTTAGCGGTATTCGGGTATAACGGGACAGACTGCAAACAGGTTAACCCAACATGAATATCGTAAAGCATAGTAAGTTTAAGCCTGAAAAAGGAACGCAACAAAACAAAGAACGTGTCGAAAGGAACCCTTCGTCCTCGAACAAAACAGAAAAAACAGAATACATTGAAAATTTAAAAAAAATATATAGCACTTAGCTTAGAAGTAGTATCCGAGAGGGCACCAAGTGAATTGTGCCTTTTTTCAGGTTTAAACTTACTTTGTTTTACTCATTTCATATAGTGGTTACACCTGAGCAAAGAGGAAACAGTGACGAAGGCACAGTGGAGGTTCCACAGTGGTGGGTGATGTTTTCTCCTCAGCTCCAGGGAGCTCCGCCTCCCTGACCATATTTCAAAGGCCCCAACATGCACTCCATGTCTAGGGCCCCCAAAATAATAAGAACGGTTATGCATCATATTAAGAAAACGTGACACCTGCGTTGACCATCAGATGTGCTCCATTTGACGACACTAGAAGGGGCGTAGCTACAGTGTAAGTAAACATGATTCATTTTGATGCCCCCCTCACCTCAACTCTGAAAATAATTATTTTCACTCATTAAATACCATTAAAGCCTGTGGACATATTCCCCATCTGCCACCTTTTAGCTACACCCCTGGCCACACAAAAAGGGTTAAGCCCCCCCCCCCATACGAAACTTTGAAATGCCCCGGGGGGGGGGGGAATTCCTGAAAGTAACACTGCATCTAAAGTCTAAAGGTCCGGTGATTTTGAAATCTAAATATCTGAACATATTAGAAAAATAAGTATGAAAAACTCATCTATCTTTACACAGAGCTACTCACATAGAATTTAATCAGTGTGTTATTCTCTTGAAGGTTTTCAGAAGCTAGTGTTGGGCTTTTTGTTTTCTTTCTGGTCTTTATCATTGTCTTATGAAGTGTCTGTAGCGTTTTCTTATTTAAAGACCACATCTCATAGTGTATATGTCGTTGACATCTTTTAAAGTGGTTTTTTAATCATAAACTATTTACCAATTATACATAAGCCGGTCCAGCGAACTCACTGGTGAAAAACATAAGATGTATCTCTTTTAATAAAATTAATCTAATGGCATTGATGCATTTAATTTTGCTTCCCCCGACCCCCCTGACATAATCGGTTGTTCCACGTCATCAAGCATTTTGTATCCCAATTTTAAATCCGGAAAAAATAGTTCTCAACTAGCCTGAATTGGCCCCTAAACTTTATCACCATATTAGTTAACATCAGAACCATCTGAAAATGTCACTTTATATTGTTCATTATTTAATGCTGCCGTGATATTTTTAAATCGTGCACCACCTTTAATCTCCTTATATTTAAAAGGCGTTGAAAAAATTAGCCATCGCAATTTTGCTTGAATTGCCTGAGCAATCGAGACGAACAATTTTTTTGTCCTTTCTAAATAAATCTGTGTGGAAGATGACTGACAGTGGTAAATGATACACACTTGAAAAACGCCTCTAAATAGCTCTATAAACCCTCTGCGTCATTTAACCATTGTTATACCACAAGGAACAAACTTCCAAAGCCTAAAATACGTCATTTTTACCCGCAGTTAGAGATCGCGAAACGAGCCATAAAGCCTGTCATAAAATATTAGTGCAAGTTGTCAGCCGAAGATATCAGCAGTGCCGTTAGCCACTTTGCTGGTCGCTAACCCCCGGTGCGCGTACGCCACCGCTCGTTAGAAGTCATACAACAAACAGTAGCGAAACGCTGATCCTGATATTATCAAGTATTAAGATAGAAAATAAAAGCTATAATGCCTGTGTGAAGTCGAGTTGATGGGTTGATGGAATTAAAACATCTGAAACTCCTTGTAATTGTAATCATCTTTTATGGAGTTGAGACTTGTTCCATTTCTTTTATTGCATCCATTTGATCCTACTTTTGGTGTTTGTTTTTTTATTGCTTCAAACATTTTTTTATAAAAATCCCTGTGTTACGCTGATATGAAGCAAGCTTAAACTTCGCCAAGTACCCGTCTTGCCTTTAAGCCAAGCCGTGTTGCCGTCTTGCTTTCTGTTAAGCCAAGCCGGGTAGCCGTCTTACCTTCTCTTAAGCCAAGCCGGGTAGCCGTCTTACCTTCTGTTAAGCCAAGCCGTGTAGCCGTCTTGCTTTCTGCTATAACTTGCAAGACAGACTAAAGAAAAGAAAACTCAAACTGATTTCTTAAATACGTTTCTCAAGTTATGAGACAGTTAGAGTTCACTTCAGCACGAAGTCTGTCTTAACCAAATAGTATGGCCATGTGTTAAGTGTAAATTATATGTTTAATGTATACTAAATGTTTACCTGTATTTTATATTTAATTGTTTGTTGAATAATATGTCTAAATGTTTGCTATTTGTTTAGCTGTGAGCTTTTTTTCTTCAAATTTTCAATTGAAGGCTTTCAAAGCTTACAAAATATTTAACTAAATTTTAGGCTGAAGAGTAAATTAAATGTTTTATGGCATGCTTTATCATATGTTTAACTGTAAAGTATTGGTTTAATTGTAAACTATTGGCTTAACTGTAAGCTATTGGTTTAAGTGTAAACTATCGGTTTGCCTTTAAGCTATTGGTTTAAATGTAAGCCACTGGTTTAACTGTTAACTATTGGTTTAACTGCTAGTTATTGGTTTAACTGTAAGCTATTGGTTTAAGTGTAAGCTATTTGTTTAACTGTAAGCAATTTGCTTAACTGTTAACTATTGGTTTAGCTGTGAACTGTTGGTTTAACTGTACATTACATGTTGTTATAATTGGTGCACAGTTTTGCTTACATATTTATAAATGACTTATTCATTATTTTCCTATTTGAGAAAGTTCATAACAAAATTTCTCAAGCATTTTTTGCTCATTTTTTATAGAAGCAAAGTGAAGCGCACTCCGATTTATTGTTTTTTCATTCAGTGCGCTAGGAGAAGATACTTCGGATGTAATGACGGTCTTTTGAAATAGTTAATCTTGGCAGCGATTAGATTTCTTTACAGACGTTATTTCTTTCTTTTTTAAATGTTTGAACTCCATTGATCTTTTAATGCAAAATAAATACAGAAGCCCATCCACGACCCAAAAACAGGATCACGACCTACGGTCTCGGGAAACAAGAAATTAAAAGAATATGTAAGAGGATTTTAAACTTAAAAAGACCACCACAGTGATAGACTATTGAAGATAACTTTGTTTAATGCAGAAATTTTGAAAAGAAAAAATATAAATAAATAGTTGACTCTTCGTTAAGAGTTGCGAAGAAGGGTTGTTATTCTCATGCCTCTAATATAATATATAAATATTGACCATCGTTTTAAGATAATGATACATTTTAATTGGAAGTATTTCAGATTCTCTAATTTTCAAAAATACAACGTGTTACTTTAATTGATTATATAATCACCTGATCGGAGTGGCGTAGCATCACCTGAGAATTAATTTTAAAGCAAGTGTAATATAAAGCTTTCGGATTTAAGTGGTAAATTATAAATAAGTCGATGAATAATTGCTGTAAAGGGTGGCAGATTGCCACTTTCATGCATGTTTTTAGCAGCTTTTTAAGTTACCATTTCTAAATGTATGTGCTAGTTTTATTACCGACAGTAGTAAAAATCAACTTTTACCGACAACAAAGTTGAGGATATAAAAGAATGCTTCTCTTCCTCATTTTGTGATGCAGGACAGAAATCGAAAATACGCTACGTTAGCCATAGCCATTTTTTTTTAAAAATACAAAATGTTGTCATAGACAACGAGTTTCAGCTCGATAAGTTGTTTGGAACTGGGTCAATTAGTCGTCTGAAGATTTAGCCTTAAGAACACAAAAGCGAAATAAGTTTAAAAGATTAAAAAAATTAAACATAAATTCCCCTTTTATCTTACCCCAATAAAGTAAATGCTTCACTCTTTCATACGTCACCAAACGTGCATAATCATCTCATTCAGTTTTAATGCAAGTCCTAGTGTGCTAACCAATGTAAATACCACACTTTATCAGCTCAGATATTCGCTAATTACTTGTAGCCTGACTTCTTCACAGACTTCATTTCTAGTTTCGGCATTGAAATAAAGTTGCGATGATATTGTGCACACGAGCAATTTGATTCCTATAATCAAAAAGTTTTGAACTAATACTCTTAATTTTACAACCATTCTCAATAATCTTAATTTTACAACAATTCTCAATAATCTTAATTTTACAACCATTCTCAATACTCTTAATTTTACAACCATTCTCAATACTCTTAATTTTACAACCATTCTCAATACTCTTAATTTTACAACCATTCTCAATACTCTTAATTTTACAACCATTCTCAATACTCTTAATTTTACAACCATTCTCAATACTCTTAATTTTACAACCATTCTCAATACTCTTAATTTTACAACCATTCTCAATACTCTTAATTTTACAACCATTCTCAATACTCTTAATTTTACAACCATTCTCAATACTCTTAATTTTACAACCATTCTCAATACTCTTAATTTTACAACCATTCTCAATACTCTTAATTTTACAACCATTCTCAATACTCTTAATTTTACAACCATTCTCAATACTCTTAATTTTACAACCATTCTCAATAATCTTAATTTTACAACCATTCTCAATAATCTTAATTTTACAACCATTCTCAATACTCTTAATTTTACAACCATTCTCAATACTCTTAATTTTACAACCATTCTCAATACTCTTAATTTTACAACCATTCTCAATACTCTTAATTTTACAACCATTCTCAATAATCTTAATTTTACAACCATTCTCAATAATCTTAATTTTACAACCATTCTCAATAATCTTAATTTTACAACCATTCTCAATAATCTTAATTTTACAACCATTCTCAATAAGATGACTGCCAAACCCTACCCTTTAAGCGATGCCGGCCAGCAATATGTTTAGTGCCTCCCCGAGCGGGCCTATAGATTTGTCACCCCACTTCAACGAAAAAAAAAACCCTCTGCATTTGACAGAAGATGCCACCCTGTATACATAGAAAAAAAGTGCCACCCGGAGAGGACAACCCCTCCTACAACACTGCTCCCAGCGTCCACCGCCAAAAAAAAATTTTCTTTGCCCTTTGGCACCATAGTGGACTTTCCACAAATTTGAGAACAATTGGTCTATTGTGAAATGTATTTTCTTTAGTATATAATGCCTAACACTGCATTAAATCTTATATGGTTGCTTACAAGAGCAGTTTGTTGACATCAAATATCTAGAAAAATTAATGAGGTAAATATCTAGTGTAAGATATTAATAGCGTGTCAAATATTTTAATTAGATCTTCGTGCATTTTCTTGTGATATGTGTTGACAAACAATTTGACCTATTTATTATCATTGATTTCCTTAAAAAATCAGTTTCAGTTTAATCGAAATTACTAAATAAAAATGTCCTGGAACTTCTCGCACAAGACAACATTTAACTCGAGCAGCTCAACTGAAATTCTGAATGATGTCATATGGATGGAGGGAGATGTCAACCATTTTAACGTGAAAAATATCAAATTAATCAGAACGTCTCCGTGGAACGCCTTTTTTGTATCCTACAAATGCCTGTTTCCGGTCCTGTGCTTGTGTAGTGTAGCGGTCAACGTGCTCACCATCAAGGTTCTCAAACAGTTGGGCTTCAAACAGTTCAACAACTCGATCATTTCCTCCATGGCGGTGTCAGACCTACTTTGTCCCATCACAAATTTTTACGCCATCATCACAGATATCGTGAGAGACTTCGATTTTGCCTGGGCCTGCTACCTGCAGCTGACACGCATAATTTTAATCAACCACTGGAAATACAGAGCCTGGTATTTAAGCATTAATCTAACTGCGCTCCTTGGGGTCGAGAGAGTGGCGGCCATTTGCTTTACCTCGGTAGCGTCTCAGGTTTTTCGACCCGTTAGAATGAAATATTTTATCGCAGGGATGTTTATTCTTGTAGCGACGGTCACTATGCCAGATCTCTATCTGTATTACGACTTTAACATGAACTACCTTTACAACAAAGTTCAGACAACGCCAAGCATTCTTTACCTCTTGTACTTCGAGCAAGTAAACACCGCACACCAAGTTTGTAAGATCCTTGTCGTCATATTGCCATTGGCGTTAATTTTCGTGAGCTCTGTTGTCTTGTATTGCTCACTTCCACTGTGCTACGGGGATTTCCACAGAAACCATGGAAAGCTAAGTACAAGAAAGGGTGGATTTAAGACTCTTTTTGTCGTTTTCACAATGAAATTTGTTATGCTAGTTCCGTTTACTGGGTTCCTTTTGTTTCCTTATATCGCCCCACTCGAATTTACATTTTCTCGGGACAGTCTAAAGGTTATAGAATATGTAGTCAATATATTCAATGTGCTATTTAGCAGCACAAATTTCGTGGTTAATCTTGGCATGAATGATCAATTTTCTGCAATTTGTAAACAAATGTTATATCGCCGTGTGTCCATTCATGGGTAAAGATTTAAATAATATCTCATTAAAGTCTTTTTGAATTCTAATTGAAACCTAAATTACAATTGTAGTCTCATTTGGATAAAAATATTTTTTTTTAATAATAAAGTTATTGGTGCACAGGAAATTAAAATAATTTGAGGATCTTCTATTGATACATAAAATTGTATTTCATGATATTTCTCAAAGGTTTCTAACAGGATACATGTCATTCACTATCGTATAATCCCATTTAAGAAGTGTATTACGTCTCTATATCGATATCGTTCAAGAACAATAAAAGAAAGAACAGAAAATCAAGTGCAAGAAAGAATGAATGTTTCCACTAATTCAAATGAAATGGTTTGGCCTCATACTCGAGAATCAGAATATGAATATATCGATTATGACGTTGGCTACTCGACGGAGCAACATCTACGGTATTTTTTAGCGTCTTCAATCATTTCAAAGTACTTTTGTGGTCTGCTCAGTACCTTCGGCATTTTCGGCAACATAGTGACAATCATAGTTTTGGTCAAACACGGTAGTTTCAGCGGCACCACCAATGTTCTCTTGACCTCTATAGCCGTCTGCGACCTCATTTATCTCCTGGCCGATTTCTTAACAGAGTGGCATCGAATCTTAGTGAGAATCAATCTGGACTTGGGTCAACATTTTGAAGACATCTACTTTAGAAGCTACGGACCTCTGCACAACATCGCCCTAATCATTGGCATTTTCCAAGTGGCTCTCATCGCTGTTGAAAGACTCGTGGCCGTTATATTTCCTTTTAGTGTTTCTAGAATATTCACACCTTTCAACGTCAAGTGCATTATTGCTTTCATCGTATTATACACCATCGCTTTTTCGCTGCCTAACTACTTTTTGGTCAAAGCAGACGGGATCACGACTGGGGACGAGGAGATGTTGGCGAGACAAGTGTATTTTCTGTTCATTCTAAATACTGTGTTTTTATACTTTCTGCCCGTGTTTATCATTCTATTCAGCAACGTGGCCATAGGAGTATCCCTGCATTTATCTTCTGTTAATCTACGTGCTCAGAAGTCGGTGACCTGTTCATCCAAGAGACAAAAGGAGCTCAAGCTGTACAAGATGTTACTTTTTGTGTGTTGTGTGGCATTCCTGTCTTTCTCCCCACGCATCATTCTGTCTTTTGGCTTCTTCTTTGACTATGACCTGTCTTACAATTACAAAAGAATGATATTTGATACTTGCTTTCATATTTACACGTCTACAAATTTAATCATTTACGTAACGATGAGCTCAAAATTTGCCAAAACATTCAGTCAGCTTATCTGCGGCAATGGCTACGGTTTAAAATATGCCAATTGAATTATTTTTAATTTTTGTTTTGAAATAATAATTAAAGTTTTAAAAAAATGAATCATTTAAAAAAAAATAAAGCTACAAATTTTTGTTTGGTACCATTATATTAACTAGAGGAATAGAATGGATTAGAATATATGGATTTCTTTACACTTTAAAAACTTAAATCTTACTGCACGAAACAATTGTGGAAGTTGTGATTAGTCTATACAAGATATTAGTGGTAATCATACAAGTTAAGAGGTTACTATCTCCAATGATTTAGTTTCATGGGATTTCCAATTTCTACAATTTCAAACTTTTCATCAAGTCATTCAAGAGTAACCCGTTTGATTACGTCATAACTACTGATTGAGTGGGATATACATGTTTCTTGTTGTGCGAGTCATCAAGTCTCGGAAACTAAAATAAAATTTAAAAAAATAATATGACGCTTCTATTTTAAATTGAAATTACTTTTATAGAAGATTTAGTTTAAAAAGTGAAGTATTTATCCTTCAGAAGATCGTAATGATCTAATTGTATTTATTTATTCATTCATTTTGATATTTAAAACTCCAAGTTAAAATTGTATGCTTTATTTGAAATGTCTTTCAAAGATATGGTTCAGAAATGTTGATTCCGAAGTGAAAATGAAAATTGTGTATTAAAAGTAAGGGCGAGAGAAAGGGAGTCTCTGTTAAAAATATTTTTGGGGGCATTTTTCCGTTCATTAAATTAAGTTACGTGTATCTTCATTTTTACTATTTTAATAAACAATCAATGGAACCGTAATTTTAAAATGTTGGAATTGTAATTATTTTTACTTTATTTCTTTTTTTTTTTTTTTTTTTGTAACTGCAATGAAACCATGCCATCATTTCAGCTGTGCTTCAAACAATAAAATTAATTGAAAATGCAAAAAGAAATGGTCAGCCATTTTATTTTGTTAATTTTAAGTTGTTTTGTTTTTTTTTTGTGTTTTTTGTTTGGTTCCACAAATAACATTGTTTGTTGTTTTTACTTTTTTAAACACATCCTGTCAAAATAGAAAAAGAAGATAATTGACGCTAACACGCAAATAGAATATTATTTAGTTCATCCATATCAAAAGATTCGTGCGACTCCCTAAAGGTATCTTAACCCACAGGCTGAGAACCGCTGGTTTTGATCATGGCATCAGTAGAGGTCACTCGAAATATAGAGCATTAATCACTTCAAAATATGATATCAAAAATTTCGGAGAATTGCCAAAATAGTTAAAATAATGTATAATGTTTTTAGGAGAGTTAAGTTAAATCTAATGAACAATATTGAGTTCATCCGGTGTTCCCAAAGGATTTACTGAAGAGCCATCATTAAATTGATGCCAATATATTATGTAAAAAATAAAATGTAATATGGTGCAAAATTTCCTTCGTGCAGTTCCTGCCCTGGTATCAGCACAAATATAAGATTTTGTTCCCCTGAGAAAAACTGGCAGAAATGTGTCTTTTTATTTAACAAAACTTTCATTTTGGATTGAGAAACTTTAAATTTTAATATATTTAAATCATTTAGGCATTAAAATGTGTAGTTATCAGCAAATTTGCTTCAGTGTCTGTCGAGAGCATCCACGTAACTTTAAAAATTAGGCAGCCATGAATTGTGTGGCCAAACAACAGTTCGAAGGGGGCTGAATCATAGTAATTCTTGAATTGTACCTCTGGAGCGAGCAGTGGAATGTTGATTCCTTCATCCCAGTCTTTTTCTTTTTTGAAATACTTTATCATCGTGTTCTTTAACGTGTGATAGAATCGCTCAAGTGCTCACTGCGACCCTGGGTTATATGCGCTCGACAAGCATTGTTCTATTCTTCATCACATATTTAATATGAGAAAAGTCCAGCCTTCAAGTTGGTTCCTTGTCAGACGGCACACACTCCTAAAAATCAAACTTGAAAATTTGTTATCAAGGCTTTGAACATGTTCGAAGTCTTGTAACGATGAGGAGTAGCTTCTGGAGACAATGTATATACATCAATGAGTGTTAAAACGTATGGTGACGTGATTTCGTCTTTGGCAGATGTCCAGCGCAGTCTTTTATAACATGAAAGAAATGTTCTTCAAACTCTGGAATGGGCTTGTGGTGATTTGACTTTTAATATATGTGTGTGGAGTATCTCTCGTATGAGATCTCCTCTTGGCTCTCTGTCTAGGGGTACGTTATTTGAGCCAAATTACCACACAGACATAACACCTATCTATATGCATATAGTATAGACTGAAACGAAGTCTTAAGTAAAGGATAAATAACTATGAGTATTTATTGAATAATTATATTTACAAAATCCTCCTTTATACACTCCTGGTACTTAACATATAAACATCAAAGGGATTTCATCCCAATTAGAACAGTATATTAATGCAAAGCAAGTGTCCTTAACATACAAGCGGTATCATCATAAAAGTGCTAAAATTTTGCTCAAGTTATATGCTAAATCTTGGTGGACTTATCCTTTATAGTCCTAGTGATGATCTCGGTGGATCACACAGTGAGTGAGTTCCTTCAGTTCTAGAAGCGTGTCCCTGTTCCGGCCTTCGTAGCTGTTCTAGGCGTAGCGAAGTCTGAGTTCCCGGTCGTAGATTCCGTAGAATGTCTGCGATGGGGAAAATGACTCTCCCGCGATAAATCGTGATGGTGAGAGTAACTGGAACTCGAAGTCCTTTTGGTAGCTGACAGGTAGTTTGTTGTAGGATGTAGATCAATCCCCTAGCGCCAGCTCAAGGTAAGTCGGTCCAGTAGTGGAAACCAGGCTACAGGCAAAAAGATACAAAATTGGATAAGTATCCAAGCGAATAGCCATAAGCTGATAAGTCCCGTTCCACTAGCAATGAATTCAGATCGATGTATGGAAGGTGACATAGCTCGTGCATATACATCCAAATTGTGGATGGGATTATAAGTCTGATCATTGTCGGCGTAAGCAGATCTTGCTTCGCGACAATGTTGGACCAAGCAAACATTTCAATTAATAAAGTATGAGACATGGTAGTATTAACAATCATTAAAATTATAGGTACATGATATTCATATTGTCTTCTTTTTAAAAGAGACATGTGCACTCTAGAGCAACACCTGCCATTCCCATGATGGAATGGCGGCGGGTCGTAGCACGCGGCAAAAATCAATAATAGAATTCAAAATATCAATATAGATGAATATAGGCATTATTAGAATAAGATCAAACACGAACGAATAATATAAATACATGGGCAGTAACATTACTAGTACTCTAGGTAGCAGTCGCAGTTAAGTATCTCGCTAGTGAAGTACTAAGTCCAGTTACTTCAAGCGTTGACAACTGAGTGTTCAGATCTTAAAAGACGTGTACTTGCTAAGTCCTAGGTTGCAGTTATGAATCACGCTAGAGAAGCTCTAAGTCCAGATCCTTCAGGCGTTCACGGTCAAGCGAGCATGATCATAAAAGACAGATTGTTGCTTGTTCAGACTATTTATTCGAGTTGGGCGATTAGGTGATGATTCAATTGGGTGATTCAAATGTTGTATGTTTTTCCGTCCAATGACAATCACTTTCGATGTAGCGGGTTTGACCTCCTACCCTCAAGGTTTTTCAGGGTGAGGTGAAAATCACAATTCACGCTTTCGCGTGAGCAATCTGGTTCAGAAATGCAATAACAACGAAGGGGTGCTACTCCGCTTTGCTGTCTCCAGGGCAGAAATGAGGGGGGTGATGGTATTAATTTCTCAAGGTTCAGAGTCCAGGAGGAGTGAACACAAATTTCACGCTTTTTGGGATGAGCAGCCTTGAGTAGGAATGTCATAACACAAAGGGAAACCACTCGGGTTAGTCTACTGCGGGGGAAAAAAAGATAGGGAGGGGATGGTATTATATTACAGGGTATTCGAAGGCGTAGTTGAGGGGAAAGAAATTGTATAAACTCCAGCTCCAGATCATCACAGGGCTGAAGAAGAGCTGCTAGTAAATTTTGAATTTGGTTTGCCCACTACTTGACAAGTATAAGTTAATCTTCTTTAATGAGCCACATCTTTCTTTATTTTGGGGCAAAAGCAACGCAAAGTTATGTGTGAAAAGACTTGCAAAGTTATTTGTAAAAAGACATGTTTACTCCCAAAAGGCCTAACAGTGATGAGTCATGAAAGTGGTGAGGCATGAAAGATGCGAGTCATGAAAGATGCGAATCCTGAAAGATGCGAGTCCTAAAAAATGGTGAGTCATTAAGAGGTGAGTCAGGAAAGTTAAGAGTGATTAAAGTAGTGAGTCATGAATGTGTTGAGTCATGAAAGTGGTTGGTCATGAAAGTGGTCAGTCATGAAATTGGTGAGTCAGGGGTAAGTTCACTGTGTTTTTTTTTTCTGAAATAGGTAGGAATTACTATTTTTGGAATTATTCTCCTTTCTTAGACCAGCTGCTGTTTTTGTCGCTGACCCTTTTCTCATAATTATGTCATCTTTAATGTTATACCTTTCTGAAACCATTATCAGATTCCTCTCTTTAATAGCATAGCGGAACATGTTCAGATTCCTCTCTTCAACAGGGTAGCGGAACATGTTCAGATTTCTCTCATGTAAAATCTTTTCGTCTTATTGTAGCTTTTTACTTCTTTATCACTCGTCAGCTCTTCGATAAGCTTCATACTGGTTGACCTATGTAATTAGTTGACTCTTCGTTGAGACGTGCGGGAATTGTTTCCTTTCACATGTCTACAATATTGATTTAATAATCTAATGTTGCCAACTCCTAAACTGATTGTTCAGCAATCAAGGACACAAAAGTTTCAGCTGCCCGTCCAGTGAACGCCGGCTACTATAAGGTAGAATAATTTTTTTTAATGTGTCATTATTTCAAAATACTGGTCAATAGCGTTAATCTGCAAATTTTAAAATTAGCCATGCAAAATTAATTGTATCCCAACCTTGACTGATGTTGGCTTTAAGGAATTTTTTTTTTCATTGCACTTCGCCTGCTTACAATCTTTATTTCTTTTAATTTATTTTGTAAACCTTTTCTTATCAAACGATGCATCTGCTTGATCTCTCAATCTTCATCCCTCTTTCTCTCCCTGTCTTTTCTCTTTCTCTATCTGTAGCTTTCTCTGTGCATCTAGCTCCAATTATTTTAGCTACCTTTGTTTTCTCACTACAACGTTTAGCTCCATTTGCTTGAGCTATAGACGGAGCTCTATACTAGGATCATTCTACACGTTGATTGAGGTCAGATTATCATCAGATAACATATATTCATCTTCCAACTGGACGATCATCAAATCTCTTTTTCGGCCCTTTTTTCAAGTAAATGCGCCACTTTTATAACTAAATACTGTGCAATGCAAAATTAAGTCATTTCAGTTACATTTGCTTAAAGCCTCTACCGTTGTGTTGTTTTAATAAAAATCCATTTTGACATATGCTACATTATATTAGTATGTTTGATAAAATTACAAGCTTATTGACCACCCTTATAAATATTACACAAAGCTTGTAACTAGCTCTGTATTTGATATAGTTAAATAGTATTGACATCGTTAAATGGTATCGTGCATGTAGTTTGTATTATAATTTGTCTAAATCTGAATCTCCAACGATCTTAGCACCTTAATCTCCGGAAATCTTAGCACATAAATCTTCGGTAATCTAAGCACCTTTCCCGACTATCTTAGCACGTATATTTTTGGTAATCTTTGCACATTCTCAGGCGATATTAGCACCTAAATCTCTTGTAATTTTAGCACCTTTTCTGACTGAATCTCTGTTGATCTAAAATCTAATCAGAGTTTCTGTCAGGGAAAGTAGTGAGGGAAGGGGCACTGCCCCTGAAGCAAAATGTGTGCAACAATATAAAGATTAAATATTGATAATTCCGCTAAATTTTCTTTTTAAACATTTTTAAAAATATTAATATATGTTGCCTTTAACTGATAACAATAAGTGGAATCGATGATATATCGCTACCCTTAATGGATTTGATGATCTGTAAATTCAAGGCTAATATTTTTAAAGGTGTAAAGTGTTCGATCATAAAAATTGCAATGGCTGCTCCGGATTATAAGCCGATGTCATACCTCCCATTTTTTGCGTATATCGTTTTTTTTATTCAATTATTTTTTTTTGTAACTTTACAAGTTTAACAATTTTACTAACATTGTGTTTTGTTACTTTTACATCGATATAAAGATCTTCAATTTCAATAATAGTTCTTGCTAAGTACCTAACATGCGCAGTCTATTTTCAAATTATAGTTCATCTTAAAAGCATGGCTTTTAATGTAGAAATTAAAAAAATGTATTTAAATAACTATAAGTTTAGTAGATGCCATGTGTGTTGAGATATAGATTTTTTAATTAAGAATATAACGGGCGCATACACAAAGGACTTATTTCATCAACTTTTATATCAAAAGCGTTTGTGTTTTCTTTCATCGTGCTACTTTTTAAGGCATGTGCCGAAACATATAGCTTTGCATTCTGTAAAATTAGTATTAAAGTTTACCTTATAGTGTTATATTGACACAAATTGTTGGTGTTTTCTTAATCTACCTTTGTAGCAATATTTCCTGAATAAAAGTTGTCAAAAAAAACGTAGCCAATATTTATTATGCTCCACATATATGCACATATTTTTTTTAAATTTTAGTTTTTGTCTAGATAGGAATCTATTAGAAAGCCACCAAAGAAAAAAACAAAAAAAAAAAAAAAAAAAAAAAAAAAAAAAAAGCATTTTATTATGAAGTTAATTCTACATAAAAAAATTTGTTGGTACTAATTTTAGATAAAATTCGTACTCCTATTTTGTTCCATTTAAGATCAATTTTGTGGATTTTGTTTAAACAAAAGTGTTTTAAAGTATGTTTAAGAGGTAATTTGTAATTTATCTTTAAAAAAAAAAAAATTATAGTATTTTGAGATTAAAAAATAAACATTTCAATTAACTGAATAATGGAAAAATTATACTTTATTTGAATACGATTTCCCTAATAAAGTAACACATTAATAGATGTATAACGTCTTTGTAAACAACTCAAGTTTTCTTAAAATAGTTAAGCCGTTCACATACGATTGATAAAAATTATTAGCTTTCATAATACGAAGAAACTGTACAGACCTTTCTAATTAAACGGATTTTTAATTTTATTTTTGACTCTGGTAAAATTTGGAAACAGAATATATAGTCTATTGATTATAAGTATTTTTTTCCCCATTTGCGTTTAACATACAAAACAATGTTTTGAGTGTTTTTTAGTGATGGAACCCTTTTTATTATTATTATGCCTGTGTTGAAAATTCATTTATTAACTAAAAAGCTATCCCCTAAAATAATTTTAAAAAAAATAAAAGCCATGTTACTTTTTTTTTTAGTAACATACAATTATTTTTTTTTTTGTATAACACAAGCAGGACCGAGAACTTTCTCATTTTGCCCTCTTCAAATTTTTTCTAACTGTCATCGAAAGTTGATAATTAAGAAAATATCATAACACATTTTTAAACTCTAAAATATCCAAGGAACTCTGCATCATGAGGGTTGCTGGGTGCATACGATGGTTCTAAGATTAAGAGACACCTACATTTTTTAATTAAAATCTCTTCCAGTCATGTCCAAAAAAGCGTAGAGTGTTGCAAACTAAATTCAAATATGTGATAAATGCATTCTTGAATTTTTAATTTATCCAAAAATTGTGGGTTTCCCACCCGAAAGTTTGAAATGAAATGTCAAAATTGTCTAAAAGAAATAAAAAAATTCAAGTATGAGCCTAAATGCACCCCTGCATTTGATCTAGTGTCCCTGAATGTCTTTAGCCCCTTTTTCTGCGCCCCCTTTGCTCAAGCTCATCACTGGTACAGTATGGGGTTGATTATAAGCTGGTGCCAAATTCCTACTCTGGGGAACGCCACAAACCGAGTGAATTCAGTTCATGTATGGTACATGAAAAATGTCTTTCCACGTTCAAAAAGTATAATAGAAACATTGAATTCAAATATACTTAAAAATACACCTCTTGATTTGGAAACAATTTAAATATTCTCCTACTAAGACCCCTCCACAGATCAAGATTCAACGGCGCCCTCAATTTCCGACCATTGACAATTACCGCTGATTTTGGTATCGTTCGATACAATCCATGGTGGCGTAGTTACTTTTAGTGCCACTATGGGCAGACAAATATTTTTGCCGTCCTCCCTTTCACAGTACAATCTCTGCAGTTGTCCGAAAATCCCACACCTGCACACAGAGACTTTCTTAGGCATAGCAAAGTAGGAACTATTTTTAGCCTACAACTTGCAGGTCAAATATTTAAGAATGTAACATTTTCTCAAGTGGCGGAATTATCAATATGGTTAGTGGTACTAGTGTAATAAGGGGAAAGACTGCAATCACGTTGGCCAATTATGAAAATAGTAAAACAAAGTAAGGTTAAACCTGAAAAAGGAACGCAATAAAAGGAGGAACAAAACAGAAAAAAAAACAGAATACAATTTGAAATTTAAAAAATATATGGCACTTAGCTTAGAAGTAGTCTCCGAGAGGGCACCAAATGAATTGTGGCTTTTTCAGGTTTAACCTTACTTTGTTTTACTCATTTCATATGGTGGTTACACGTGAGCAAAGAGGAAACAGTGACGAAGGCAAATTGGAGGTGCCGCAGTGATGGGTGATGCTTTGTTCTCAGGTCCGGGGAACTCCGCCCCCCGGCACTCTTTCCAAGGCCCCCTACATGCGTTCCATGTCTAAGGCCCCCAAAATAATAAGAATGGCTCTAAGTCATATAAAAAAAGACACCTGGGTTAACCACACTATTCGCTCTATTTGACGACACTAGCAGGGGCATAGCTACAGTGTTAGGCGTCAGGGAACAAGATTCGTTTTGATGAACCTCCCAACTCTGAAACTAATTATTTTCAATCATTAAATACCATCAAAGACCGGGGACATATGCCCCATCTGCCACCCCTTACCTACGCCTCTGGCAACTGGAAAATGGTACAGCCCCCCCTAAAAAATTCGAAAAAAAAACCTGGGGGGGGGGTGGCAATGTCTGAAAGTAACACTGCATCTAAATGTCCAGTGATTTTTAAATGTAAATCTCTAAACACCATAGAACAATAATTATTGTTATAGAGAGCTTGTTTACATAATATTTCTCGTGCGTGCCCTCTGATTGACCCCGCATGAGACGCTGTGTTCACAAAGGGGTGTGGCTTTGATGTATTCTTGTTTACAACGCCAACTACGAAAAATAATTAATCTGTTCCAAGTAGTGTTTTGTAGAATAAATCTGATGGTTCTAGAAATGCCTTGTAGCGGCTCGAAGGCAGGGCTTGGGCGTCGGTAGACCCACCTATATAAGGGATTGACAGGCTCGGAAGGAAGGAGAGATTTTTCATATAGATTTTCTTTACATTACGAGGCGTGTTTTATTCTTTGTGTATTTGTGTGCTCATATGTGTTTATTTTGCATTATTTATTGGCACATTATTCTAACTGTGTTAACTGTGTACCGGTACACGATCTACCATACTGTAAGTTGAAGATTGTAATTATATTTTTCTTTTCTTTTGTAATTATCTTAAGACATAATAAATCTTATTAAAATTGTAACTAGAAACTGTTTTGGGTCGTATCTTTAATATTGTTGATTCTATGGTATTGTGCTTTGTTAGGCACTGTTTACAATGAGCCAATTAAAATTAAAATAGGAGATTAACTTCTCCAAATACAAGTCAGTGCGTAACAAATTGGGGGCATCGTCCGGGATAACCGAATCCATATTTTATTCTCATTAGACCCAAATTTTAACAAATTGTGGGCTTTTCCGAGGATAATTTTAATCCATAATTTTTATTACACCAATAATAAATTGAGTGTTTTTCTATGGATTTTGACCCACTGTTTACTTTAATATACTCAAACTTAATTTGATTACACGATACCATTTTACGATACCAACAACAGAGCTGGTTACAATTTTTTTTTAAATTCATTTAGATTAGTGTGTGCACTAAGCTTAAATTTTTATAAAAATCAGTGTTGTATTTTGCCTGTGTAAAAATGGATTTTGATGTTGAAAACCCATCAGTTGAGGCATTAGACAAATGTTCTAGGAAGGAGCTATTTTCCATTGCTAAAGATTTAGGAATAAGTGTAACTCATTCGGCAGTTAAAAAGACCATACGAGACATGATCATCGTTCACTTAGTGGATGAAGACATGTTATCTGAGGATGAACTGGCCACAGTCACACCGAGTGATCCTAGTATGGAGCTCCATTTAAAGCTCAAACAAATGGAACTAGATGCCTAGAGAGAAAAAGAACGTGAGCTTAAGCAGCTGTAGCTAGATAAAGAACGAGAGCTCAAACAGCTGGAGCTAGATAAACAACGAGAGCTCAAACAGCTGGAGCTAGATAAAGAACGAGAGCTCAAACAAATGGAACTAGAGCTACAGAGGGAGAAAGAAGAAAAAGAAAGAGAGCTAAAAATAAAATTAAAACAAATTAATGGAAATAACGGACAATTTAGGAGCAATGGAAAATAGACTCACAGCTCCAGCCGGTCAGAGTTGCGATGCAATTAAATTTGCAAAAGTAATATCAAAATTTGCAGAAAAGGAGGTTGATCAATATTTTGAGCAGTTTGAAATTACTGCAACAAATTTTAACATTCCGGAAAATATGTGGTCTACCTTACTTCAACCAGCCTTAACCGGAAGGGCATCTGAAGTCTTTGTTTCGTTAAACGCGGAACAGTGCGGGGACTATAACCTAGTTAAATCCTTAGTACTAAAGGCTAATGAATGTGTCCCTGAAGCATACCGTAAAAAGTTTAGGGAACTGTGGAAACGTGATGGCCAGACTCATGTTGAGTTCCTCCGGGAAAAGGAACGGCTCCTGGACAAGTGGCTGCACGCAACCAACACCGAGACAGACTTCAAGAAATTCAAGAACCTCATTCTGATGGAGGAGTTCAAGAACTGTGTTCGTACTGAGGTGCGAATACATATTGCAGACCGTGGTGAAGGTGACGCACATACGGCAGCAGTGTTAGCCGACGACTTCACCATCTCCCATCAACTTTCAAAGAACTCATCCGACACCAAAAATGACAGGCACAATAAGACAACAACATCAATTTACAGTAAACCTTTACAAAAACCATTCAAGCCCGGTACGAAAGAAACAAGTGCAAAAGACACATGTGCCTACTGTAAAAAAGAAGGACATACGAGGGATTATTGCTGGAAACTCAAGAAGAAAACTGAGAAGACCACACATCCTGGTAAACAACACAAAATCTCCGCTTGTACGTCTCGTCATACATCTGGAAACACAATTTCAAAATTCAAGAGTTTTTGCTCTCCAGATGTCCATACAAACTTCAAAGAGGTTTGTCACGACTCATAAAAGAGTTCCATTATGAACAATAAGGCTAGTTTTACTGACTCCAGCCAAGTTCCTGCTTCGACTGCGAGTTTTATGAGCTTGTCGCCAAGATCCTTTTGCTCCAAGAAGAGGTCTACCTCCAGAGGGCGTTTTACTGAGGACTTGTGTGAAAGTTTGACGGCTCTCTCCAGAGTTTTACTTACTCTACCCTAGCCGAATGTTCTCAAGACTCCAACAAGAGTTTACCTACCAAGGTTCAAAGTTTTAAATCAGAAAATACTGATGTCATACAAGACTTCATGCCTTTCATATCGGAAGGATTCGTATCACTGCCAGGTGATTTTTCCAGTCTACGACCAATCAAAATTTTACGAGAAACAGGTGCTTCACAGTCCTTGCTACTTGAGGGTATACTTCCCTTGTCTTAATCTACTGCTACTGGGAGCAACATCCTGTTACGAGGTGTAGAGCTGGGATGCATAGATGTACCTTTACATCTCATCAACCTAAAATCAGACTTAGTCTCAGGACCTGTGGTTGTGGGTGTCTGACCAACGTTACCATTGGACGGCATCTCGTTGCTGCTAGGCAATGACTTAGCTGGTGGGAAGGTGATAGCTGAGCCCATTGTTACTCATGAACCTGTTTAACTGAAAATCAGGAAGAAGATAAAGAATTGTATCCAGCATGTGCTATGACAAGGGCCAAGAGTTCCAAGATCTCCACAAAAGAGATTTCACAAAAAAGCAATAAAATTCTTCCTTAAATTTACCTGGGAAAAACATTTTTAGCAAGTCTTAATGAAGAGGCTAGTAATTACAAGACTCCAACTCGAATGCAACTTATTGAAGAACAGAAGAGTGATCCAGAAATAGTCAAACTTCGAGAGAACGCTTTGACCCAAGAAGAAGCTGACCAATTCCATGTATGTTATTACCTTCAAGATGACATACTTTTGAGAAAATGGCGACATCCAGACGCAAATGCAGACGAGGAATGGAGGATAGTTCATCAAATAGTAGTTCCTACACCATTCCGGAACGAAGTCCTGAACTTAGCCCATGATTCACCACTTTCGGTCATTTGGGAGTAAAGAAGACATATCACAAAATCACGTCGCACTTCGTTTGGCCCAAAATCAAGAAAGATGTGGTTGGCTACTGCAGATAATGTCATACTTGTAAGGTGGTAGGAAAACCAAATCAGAAGATACAAGAAGCTCCTTTTCAACCCATTCCAGCATTCGAAGAACCTTTCAGTCGCGTTATTATAGACTGCGTTGGACCTCTGCCAAAGACAAAATCAGGTCACCAATACTTGCTGACAATCATGTGTGCGTCAACAAGATTCCCAGAAGCTATTCCTCTTCGCAATATCAAGACTCCGAACATCGTCAAAGCCTTGACGAAGTTTTTTACATTGTTTGGTCTTCCGAAGTCTGTACAGTCTGACCAAGGAACCAACTTCAAGGCTGGAATATTCAAACAAGTGATGAACCAGTTGGGCATAGAACACTACTTGTCGAGTGCATATCATCCAGAGTCACAGGGAGCACTTGAGAAAATCCATCAGACGTTGAAGAACATGATGAGAACCTATTGCCTAGAATAAGAGAAAGACTGGGATGAAGGCATCAACATGCCACTGTTCGCCGCAAGAGAAGCAGTTCAAGAATCACTTGGATTCAGCCCTTTCGAACTGGTGTTTGGCCACATGGTTCGCGGTCCCGTTAAACTTTGAAAAGACACGTGGATGTCATCGTCAACCACGGAAGGACTTCTTGACTATGTCCTAAAATTTAAACTAAACATTTAAAGCCATTAATTTGGCTAAATTTCATTTAAAAGGTTCACAATCTAAAATGAAAGTTTGGTATGACAAAAAGTCAAAATTCAGACAGTTTGCTTCAAGGGACAAAGTGCTTGTGCTTTTGCCGATACCAGGGCAAGCACTGCAAGCTAGATATTTTGGTCCTTATGTAGTTGAGGCCGAACTAACTGATTTAAATTACATTGTGTTAACACCAGATCGTAAAAGAAAGAAACAGTTATGTCACATTAACATGTTAAAAGAATATTTTGATGGAAAATGTGATGATCATTATCCATCCTCAGAAACAAAATTTAACGCAATCTCAACTGTAACTTCAATACTTAAAGAAAATGTTACTGAAACCTATGATAGTGTCCCAGAAAAAGTTAGTAATTATAAACTTATAAATTCAGAAGTATTAGCTAACTTAGGTAAGAAACTAGGACATTTGTCATTGTCAGAGAAGGATGTTGTAAAGTCTATTATTGCAGATTTTGTTTTACTCTTCCCTGATGTGCTAAATAAAACGAAAATTGCTGTACATGATATTGACATTGGCAATGCAGTTCCGGTCAAGCAACACCCCTATAGGGTCAATCTGGAAAAACTTGAAATAATCCGATCTAAAATAAAATACATGCTTGAAAATGATATAATTGAACCAAGCTCTAGTAACTGGAGTTCACCATGCATTTTAGTCCCAAAGCCTGACAAAAGTTACAGGTTTTGTACTGACTTTAGGAAAGTGAATGCATTTACCAAGACTTTCCGATTCCAAGTATAGACGATCTTATAGATCGAATAGGTGATGCCAAATATGTAACCAAGTTAGACTTACCATCAGGTTATTGGCAGGTTCCTCTATCTGACAGAGCGAAAGAAATCTCTGCTTTTTGTACTCTAGATTGTTTATATCAATATAAAGTAATGCCGTTTGGAATGAACCATGTCCCAGCTACATTCCAACGTCTAGTAAATAATATTATTGCTGATCAAGAAAATTGCAGCCCCTATATTGATGATGTGATTATTTACAGTCAAGATATTTCATCTCATGTAAACCAATTAAGATCTCTGTTTATAAAATTTGTGCAGGCAAATGTAACTGTAAATTTAAATAAATGTGAATTTTTTCATGCAACTGTGGAATATTTAGGTCACATAGTGGATAAAGGTCATGTAAAGCCTGTTCAAGCTACGATAAATGCTATTGTATCACTTCCACCACCCACTACTAGAAAACAGTTAATGAGATTTTTGGGAATGGCAGGTTATTATATAAATATTGCAAAAAAATTCTCAGTTATTGCTTCTCCTTTAAGTAATATGTTAAAGAAAAATACAAAATTTCATTGGTCAGATGCTTGTCAGGAAGCATTCGAAAACATTAAAAATATACTTGCTAATGCTCCAGTTCTCATTGCACCAGACATTAACAAACAGTTTAAATTAGCTGTAGATGCCAGTGACGTTGGCATTGGTGCAGTTCTTTTTCAAGAAGATGACCACAATGTAGATCATCATCTCTCTTATTTCTCAAAGAAGTTTAACTCACATCAGAAAAACTATTTCATTGTAGAAAAAGAATGTTTAGGTTTAATTCTGGCTCTCCAACAATTTGATTTTTATGTCAGTTGTTCTTAACATTGAGTACTTGTTTTTACTGATCACAATCCTTTAACATTTTTGAATAAGATTGTCTCCCAAAATCAAAGATTGTTAAGATGGAGCCTATTTTTACAAGAATATAATTTGGACATCAAACACATTAAAGACAAAGATAATGTCATTGCAGATACTTTGTCCAGAAATTAATTTTCACTTTTGTTATTGTTTATAAGCTGTTAAGAAGCTTTTTGTCTTATATTTTGAGAGTAAGAAATGTACTTTCTTCAATTTTAATGGAAAAAGAATTCCATTTTTGAACAATGAATTGTTTTTTCTTTTAAGAGGGGAGGTGTTATAGAGAGCTTGTTTACATAATATCTCTCGTGCGTGCCCTCTGATTGACCCCGCATGAGACGCTGTGTTCACAAAGGGGTGTGGCTTAGGCTTGTTTACAACGCCAACTACGAAAAATAATTAATCTGTTCCAAGTAGTGTTTTGTAGAATGAATCTGATGGTTCTAGAAATGCCTTGTAGCGGCTCGAAGGCAGGGCTTGGGCGTCGGTAGACCCACCTATATAAGGGATTGACAGGCTCGGAAGGAAGGAGAGATTTTTCAAATAGATTTTCTTTACATTACGAGGCGTGTTTTATTCTTTGTGTATTTGTGTGCTCATATGTGTTTATTTCGCATTATTTATTGGCACATTATTCTAACTGTGTTAACTGTGTACCGGTACAAGATCTACCATACTGTAAGTTGAAGATTGTAATTATATTTTTATTAATTGTAACTAGAAACTGTTTTGGGTCGTATCTTTAATATTGTTGATTCTATGGTATCGTCCTTTGTTAGGCACTGTTTACAACGAGCCAATTAAAATTAAAATAGGAGATTAATTTCTCCCAATACAAGTCAGTGCGTAACAGGATGAACAATTCATTTCGCTTGACACAGAGCTACTCACATAGAAGTTAATCAGTGTGTTATTCTCTTGAATGTTTTCACTTCCTTTCTGGTCTTTATCATTGTCTTAAGACGTGTCTGTATCATTGTCTTTTTTGAGGACAACATCTCATTGTGAATATGTCGTTAATATTTTGGTTTTGAAGTGTCTTTTTTAATCTTAAACTATGTACTAATTGTACATAATCCAGTCCAGCGAACTTGCCGATGAAAAACATAAAAGATATCTTTGTTAATAAAATTAATCTGATTTGATTGATGCATTTTAGTTTGCTTCCCCCACTCTCACTGCCATACGGGTTGTTCCATGTCAACAAGCATTTTGCATCCTAATTGTAAAACCGGAAAAAAATAGTTCTCAACTTGATTTTAACGGCCCTTAAACTTTAAAACTTTATTAATCAACCTCGGAACCATCTGAAAATGTATATTTATAAGATTCATTTATTGTTTAATGCTGCTCTGATATTTCTAAATCATCCCATTAGAATAACAATGTTCTAAGTCAATTTTTTGGAAGTGCAGAAGTTAATCAACCCATCTATCATGGTAAAAAAGATGGAAGCTTTATAATGAGCCAATTTTGTAGGCAATACAAAATAATCAGTTTCTATCTCGAGGTTACCCTTTCACTTGATAATATCAAAGCTCTAACGTTTATTTTTAGTTTTATCGAGATACTATTTAAGGTGAACCAATAAAAATTCAGCTTGTAAAATGAGCTCGGTATCTTCAACCAATTATAAGGCTTCTTATATACCGTTAACTCAATGGTCACGGATTGTATACATTCAAAATGGCGGATGCCTCAATAGAATATAGGGTATTTAAGGGGAGAGACTGCAATCCGTAAGCACAATATAAAATGAGTAAAACAAAGTAGAGTTAAACCTGAAAAAGGGAACGCAATGAAACAACAAAAAACAACTTTGTTTGTTGCGTTCCTTTTTTTTTTTAGGTTTAACCCTACTTTGTTTTACTCACTTATATTATCACTAGCCAATAGTTTTTTAAGCTCCTCGTCAAGCGAATATGATACTGATAGCAATGTTAATATTATCCATTGTCATGAGAAGTGTTTTCACCACTAAGTCTAATAAGAGTCCTTAAATCTGTAAACAGGGAAACCTTATACAATCATACAGATGAAGCATTGAGGCCAAATGACTTCAAAGGTTTTAAAACATGTAATAAAGTACTGATTGATAAGTTTAAATACCAGAGTGTAAAATATTCCAAAGTATGTGTACCGAGGAATGAAATTTACAAATGAGATATTGGTTGGTTTTAGATTTAGCTATATGGACACAGCATTTGAAAACAACAATATAAGAAAACCCTAAAGCACCAGAAGTTGTGTCCAATTAAATCAACGCAAGTATTGTTGCCTCAACCAAAGTTAGCAATGTCATCTAATAAACTGTCTGAAACTAAGAAAACAGATTTTAGAGACGTGATCAAGTTCATGCCTGAGTTAGACAGGCAATACTATAGCAATATAATTATGTAACTTGTTGTAGTATGGTAGCTGGCTGTGAAAGAAAATAATGCAGAAACATCAAATTTGTGTGTAAACCATGTTAGTGTATAATTAATGTTTATTTTTGAGTGTGTAATAATAAAGTAATACAAAGAAACTATATACATTTAAATATGTTCTGTCTTTATTTTAAATAAAATTGTTAAATGATTGTGTCTTGTTAGTATTTGTGATCTAAATAATGAATGTGTATTTAATCTGGAAAGAAAATGCTTAAATCATAGAGTGAAATAAATAGAACCTTGTTGTTCTAAAGTAAAATAGCATTTTTTTTATAATTACAAGTTCCTATCGAAAACTTCAAAAATTCCTATAACATCAAAATCAATTCCTAGAACCTTCATTTGAATGGAAAAAACCTTGTCTTGATAATATCAACATAAAACAACAACAACTTTGAAAAAAAGTTTTTAGTTGATCCATGCCAAACATCAAATTTTCAAAGGCGATATCTCGGCTCGACCAAAAGGTCACATAGAACCTTGTTATTCTAAGGGGACGAAATGTTGATTCCGTAGCCAAAATGAAAACTATGTATTCAAAGTAAGGGCGTTAGGAAGGGAATCTCTGTTGAAAATGAATGGGGGGGGGGGGGGGGGGGGGCGGGACATTTTTCAGTTCAATATATTAATGGACGTGTATCTTTATTTTTACTATTTTAATAAACAATCCATGGAGCTGTAATTTTAAAATGTTGCAATTGTAATTATTTTTCTTTATTTTTAATTTTTAAAAAAAAATAAAAATTGTGTAACAGCTATGAAACCAAATTCGATATCATTTCATCTGTGCTTCAACCAATAAAATTAATTAAAAATACAAAAAAAGAAGTGTTCAGCCTTTTTATTTTGTGAGTTTCAAGTTTTTCTTTGTTCCATAAATAACGTTGCTGTTTTCACTCTTTTAAACACATCCTGTCAAAATAGAAAAAGAAGTTAATTGACGCTAACACGCAAATAGCATAATATTTAGAACATCACTCTTACTGATTGATGATATGTTCTCAATGTTAATGTTCTATGAAATGATCACTTCAAAATATAAACAATTTCCGAGGATTTCCTTTATAGTTAAAATAATTTATGTTTTAGGTAGTTGAGATAAATATAATGAACAATAATGAGTTCATCTGGTGTTCTTGAAGGATTTACTGAAGAGCCATCATTAACTTGATGCTAACATACTACGTAAAAAATAAAATGTAATATGGTACAAAGTATCCATCTTATAGTTTCTGCCCTGGTGTCAGCACAAATATAAGCCTTCTGTCCCCAGAAGCAAACGTGCGGAAATGTGCCTTTTTATCGTTCTAAACTTTCATTTTGGATGGAGAAACTTCAAAATTTAATGTAGCTAAATCATTTAGGCATTAAAATGTTTAGGTATCAACTTCAAGACATAGTACAAAGTTTCATCAGTGTCTGTCGAGAGCATCGGTGTAACTTTAAAAGATTGGCAGCCATGAACCGTATGGCAAAACACCATTTCGAAGGGACTGAATGCTAGTGATTCTTGAACTGCGTCTCGTATGGCGAAACGTGGTGTCACAGAACGGTTGTTGCGGAGGAAGGCTCCGGTCCTTTCTTATCACAAACTATTTAATTTAGTAGTGGCTAGTACAGGACCGCTCCTCTCTGTGATGATAATTTGGGTGTCTAGGCGTTGGTTCCGACAAAGCACAAAGTAAATATAACGAAAACTCACAACTCCAACTCCAGGTGTATGGATGATATATTGCGCTTATTACCTGATGTTATGGCAATTGCCTTGAATAACCATTTCATGGCGTGCCCAATCTAAACATCTGAGGCGTTCAATTATAAAAGTCTTTGTGTCTGCCATGTACAATCATAACACTCTGAAAACTGTTTACACTTAACTACTTGCCTATCCCCAAGGTCTATTCTTGATTTACAGCTATTAATATGTATGTTACTTCAGGATGACCATTCAGGAATCCATAACCTTTTCAAACCAATCATCATATCCCCTCTCCCCCACTGGAAGTGCTCACCAGCTCTTTCATGATCCATCAAACGTGGTGCGACCGATGGGGAATTCCCGAACACCACAACACTGTTACGCACTGATAACAATTAAGCTTTGTCCTGTACCCCATATCGTGTCATTTGTGACATATATACCCCCTTCAAGAAATGTTTCAATTGACAAATTTCAAAATCTCCACAAATGACCAACCTACAACTCTATGCATAACACCATCACCTAGGTCCAGCTCTTACTCTATACTTTGTTTAAGTCTATTGTAACAAATTATATTCTTTAGTTTTTCAACAAAAATAAAAAAATAGCAACACAAAACGTCACGCATATGTCAATAATAAGCAACAAAATTAATAATTTTCTTTAACAACATAAACATTGTACCTTAAAAGACTAAGAAAAAAACTATTTTGATATATTATTTAAATATATCAACCTCTGAATCCTGTTGGTACTATTTCATAATCAGAGACCACAATTATCCTTAGTGACTCATTGGCATTATGTTTCGTTGCTACATCATAAAAAATCACCATATTCTATCCATCCTCAGAATATGTGTGTCAAGCACGACAACTTATAATACTATCATACTATCAACCATACTTTATCCCTAATTAAGTCTAAATCTCTTTCTCTGAATCCACGAAACCACTGATCAGTTGAATGAGACTCACTTCTACCTAACGTACATAGTGTAAACTATAGCTGCTCTACCCATGCTAACCCACACATTACCCAGTGAGGGAACTAGCTGGCCTGACCATGCTATCTTACACATTAGCCAGTGCAGGCTACACCTGTCCAGCCCACGCTATTCTATACACATTATGTAGTGTAGGCTTACAATTCACCCAATGCCATCCCACAACTACCAGTTAGACTAAGTATCCATCTAATACTGTCTCACAAATCCCTTGGTGTAGACCAGCCATACAACTTATACTATCAAATGATCAAACCCATCAACACGAAATAGCCCATTCTATTTGACACCTTAAACATCGCCTACACCACAGACCATCACATGCTCTGCATGGTCTGTTGTAGACGAGTACCGTTGATGTCCCTAACAATATCCCTGTTATAATATCATTAATAACCAACACTACTGAAGCCTTATAAGCCCACGTACACTGTCTCCTTCAATGTTCAATGCCCTGTTCAAACAAAACCCTTCACTGCCATCCTGGCTTCTTAACAACAGCACAGGGGCTGCGACAGCATATGTGATTCATTTAATATGTGTAACACAATCCAACAAGTGTTAAAGCACATGATTATACTCATTATCAGCATTATTTAAGTTACACAAGTTTTAAAAAAGTCACGTGTGAAACTTAACACTCAAATAAAGATAGCACAACTAAATTAACTAAAGATACTAAAGTCCTAAAAGCATGCATAATAATCTCCTTCAGAAAGTCTCACTGATGAAGTTATGGAAATTATTCTCATACTAAACTAAACACTCTATCTCCGTCCACCTAAGCTATCTCCAAAGATTACTCATCCAGAAAAACTTTGAGTCCTAAACTACTTGTCCCACTATGACGTCATAAACAAGGTTGGGAATGCACACTACTAGAACCTTTCCCGAAACATATGGGATGCTGAGTGTATCGTCTTCTCTCCTTTTAGCCTTGCATCATTCATCAATACGATCGTGAACCTCTCTGCTGTCAACTTGCTGTAATCTACTAAGTCTTTCCTGACTACTGTGTCACCACACAGATAATGTCTATATACTTTAACCCTTTTATCTTCAACTAACCCATAGACACTTTCTTTCACTCCAATGCCATTCGAAATTCCTCATATAAATATGTCATCCTCCCTATCACTTGTGCTCTCTTCATAGTTCTTGATCACACGTGTCCTATTATTCTCCTTCTTTACTAATAACTTCCCTTTCTTTTCTACACACTTCTTTTCCTAAACTAATCTGAAACACGTGGATGCCGTTTTAACCTCTCTGCAACTAGAATTTCCATCTCCCTTGTCACGGACGACTGGGCAATTCCTTGATACGTGCCCCTGTTGGTGACACTGGTAGCACTGACCCTGAAATCGACACATCACGGCGGTATGGCATGGGCGTAGACAAGTAAAACAGACCCGTGGCCGGTTGCATTTTTTAGCCAGGTGTCCACTTGCATAGCAACGAAAACACCGGCGCTCCTTGCAGCAATCTCGAGCCAGGTGACCAGTTGAGTAGCACCTGTAGCACCGCCGTGCGTTAGAGCAGTACCTTGCAATGTGACCTGCACGATGACACCTGAAACAAAGTGATACGTCCCAATGCCTGACTTGGTGGTACCCTGCTGGTCTCCTATACTCCATCTGTCTGCACCTCGACGGCATCATCTTTCCGACGACACCTTCTGTTGGACGTTTGTCCCCTTACTCTGTTACGTCAGCATTGTCGATCTCCTGTTGCCTAAACCTCGGCACGAGCACCCAGATGACACAGAACGGATGTTGCAGAGGAGGGCTCCGGTCCAGACTTATCACAAACTAATTAATTTAGTAGTGATTAATACAGGACCGCTCCTCTCTGTAATGATAATTTGGGTGTCTAGGCGTTGGTTCAGACAAAACACAACGTAAATATAACGAAAACTCACAACTCCAACTTTAGGTGTATGGATGATATAATGTGTTTGTTCCTTGATGTTATGGCAGTTGCCTTGAAATTACAATTTCATGGCGTGCCCAATCTAAACATCTGAGGTGTTCAATTATAAAAGTCTTTGTGTCTGCCATGCACAATCATAACACTCTGAAAACTGTAAACACTTAACTACTTTGCCTATCCCCAAAGTATATTCTTTATTTACAGCTATTAATACTAAATATGTCACTTAAGGATGACCATCCAGAAATCCATAACCTTTTCAAACCAAACATAATATCCCCTCACACACACCAGAAGTGCTCACCAGCTCATTCATGATCCATCAAACGTGGTGCGACCCATGGGGAAATCCTGAACAAAACAACACTATTACGTATTGATAACTATTGAGCTCTGTCCTGTACCCTTGCCGAGTCATTTGTGACAAGTGGCATGTTGAGTCCTTCATCCCAGTCTTTTTCTTTCTGGCAAAACGTTCTCATCATGTTCTTTAATGTCTGATGTAATCGCTCAAGTTTTCCCTATGACTCTGGGTGATATGCACTCGACAAGCACAGTTTTGTTCTTAGTTAGTTCATCACTTATTGGAAAGGTCCAGCTCTCAAATTTATTCCTTGGTCAGACTGCACACAATCCTGAAACGCAAACAATGTGAAAAAAATGTATAAGGCTTTCACGATTTTTGGACTCTTGTAATTATGAGAAGTGTTAGCTTCTGGAAACCGTGTTGACACACATACGATTGTCAAAAAGTTTTGGTGACGTGATTTCATCTTTGGCAGATGTCCAACACAGTGTATTATCAAAATACTGAAATGTTCTTCAAACGCTGGAATGGGCTATAGAAGAGCTGCTGGTAAATTTGGATTTTGATTAGCACACTACTTGACAAGTATAATTTAATCTGCTTTAATGACCCACATCTTTCTTGATTTTGGGCAAAAAGAAGCGCAAAGTTATTTGTAAAAAGACATGCTTACTCCCAAATGGCCTGACAGTGGTGAGTCATGAAAGTGGCGAGTCATGAAAGTGGTCAGTCATGAAATTGGTGAGTCATGGGAGTGGTCAGTCATGAAAGTGGTCAGTCAGAGTCTTAGTTCATAGTGGTTTTTCTGAAATGGGTAGTGTAACAGACCAAGTTGGCTGTGATTTTACACACGACGCTAATATTAATCCTTTTGACAGGATTGGGTAGTAATTGTATTATAACATGTTGAATCATGAGAAAAAGAGCGAACTAGTTTATAGAGCGGAAGTAGACTGGACGCTTAAGTAGAGAAAGAGAGAAGTGCATGATTTGTATCTGAAAGAGGAGCAGACATATTGAATCTCTTGTATGTTTTATTGAATTATTGTGATTTAATTGTGATATGGAATAGTCAACAAGTGTGTGATTATTGCTTCCTAGATACATTGCAGGATATCCTCTTAGCAAGAATTATTATTGTTCTGTTTATTAAATATAATCAATTACTGTATAAAATATTCATTGGACGTTATCACTTCATTAGTAATAGAGAGAGCAGATATGTTTGGGGAGTGAATGAATCAATTATTCAAATAATAATAATAATAAGTTGTCTTATATAGCGCGGTACCCCAGGCTCACCGTGTTGTACATGCCCCAGCTACATTCCAACGTCTAATAAAAATAACATTATTGCTAACCAAAGAAATTGCAGAGCCTATATTGATGATGTAATTATTTGCAGTCAAGATTTTTTAAATCATGTAAACCAGTGAAGATCTCTATTTAAAAAATGTTTCCAGGCAAATTTAACTATACATTTAAATAAATATGAATTTTGCCCTGCAACTGTGTAATGTTAAGGCCACATTGTGGGTCAAAGTCATGTAGAGCCTGTCCAAGCTAAGATAACTGCTATTATTTCACTTCAATCACTCACTACTCGAAATCAAATTATGAGATTTTTTGGAATGGCAGGTTACTATAGAAAATTGTGCAAAACTTTCTCAGTTATTGCTTCTCACTTAAGAAATATGTTACCGAAAAATTCAAAATTTCATTGGTCAGATACTTGTCATAAAGCACTAAAAATATATTAGCTAATGATTCTGCTCTCATTGCACTAGACTTTAAAAAACAGTTTACATTAGTTGTAGATGTCAGTGACGTTGGCATTAGTGCAGTTCTTTTTCAAGAAGATGACCAAAGTGGAGAACATCCTGTCTGTTTTGTCTCAAAGAAATTTAACTCACATCAGAAAAACGATTTCACTCTAGAAAAAGATTGTTTAGGTTTAATTCTTGCTCTCCAACAATTTGATTTTTATTTCAGTTGTTCTTTACATCCAGTAATTGATTTTACTGATTACAATCCTTCAAAATTTTTGAATAAGATGGTCTCCAAAAATCAAAGATTGTTAAGATGGAGTCTATTTTACAAGAGAATAATTTGGACATAAAACATATTAAAGGCAAAGATAATGTTATTGCTAATACTTTGTCTAGAAATTAATGTTCACTGTACAAATAACTTATGTTATTGTTTATAAGATGTTCAGAAGCTTTTGTTAAATATTTAGAAGGGAAGAAATGTTGTTTTTTTTCGTTTACGTCTTTAATGAAAAAGAGGGGAGATGTTTTGCAGAAGACGTGTTTACGTCACTTTCCCAGTTCTGTGAACTCTGTTTGACCCCAAATTAGGCTACGTTCGTAGCGGCCGTGTTCTATTCCCTTTGATCTTGGCCTTTGTTTACAACCACTACCAACTAAACATAATTAATATGTTCTAAAAGATTTTTGTGGAAATTTCGGGAGTGAACTAGAAAGATAAAAAATATGTAAGGAATTTCATGATTGCGTCTTACGCTGCATATATAAGGGGTTCAGAGAATATTGAGGGACTGAGATTCACATAGATATTTTAAACTTCACGTGACACGTGTATTATTCTGTGTGTACTCATATGAGTTTATTCACATTCATCATTGTACATTATTAATTGGCTAATTGCACTAACTGTGTTCCGGTACAGAACCTACCATACTTGATGATTTTTTAAAATATATTTCTTTTATTTTTTAATTATTTTAATAACTTAAAAAATTATATTAATTGTTATTATCACTATTTCGAGTGTAGTATTTTTACTATTGTATTTTTTATATGGTATCTTCCTTTGTTAGGCACTTTTTAGAACGAGCCATAAACTAAAGATAAGAGATTAATTTCTCACTGTAGAAGACAGTGCGTAACAACAACGCTTATAAATATTACACAATTTTTGTACTTAGCTCTGTATTCGATATCTGTTATAGTGGACAAGCGAACTAGATGGTCCTAATAACCAACTAGGTTAAAAAACACGCATGCGCAGATACTGTAGTCAGAGAGTGTGTGCTTTTGAACAGTGTGTTCCGGACGCAAGCAGAAAGTCCACATTAATCAGAACTTGTATTTATGTATATTTATGTTAAGGTTTATTGTTGGAAATAAAACATAGAAAAAAAATATATCGGCCAGGATCTACAACACAGTATGATGGTCAGTATCAACAACTTAGTACATCTCAGTGCGACCCAACATTGACTAGTTTTAGACTGAATCACAAAAGTGACTTCAGGTAACTGAAGAGGTATACACACAAGAGCGGAATCAAATCTGTTCCAAATGAACATCATTAAAATGCTGATTCAGCAGAATGAATATCTGTTAAAACTAGCAAAGGGCATACAGTTAGTAATATGAAATTCATAAGTTCCAATAGTAATGAGGAAACATTCACGGACTAAAACGCTACATAATTGACCTTCGTGTTTGCCAATAATGTGCAAAAGGAAAGACAGGCACAAATTTTCTTAACCAGCAAAACGCCAGAAATCTATAAGATGCTGTCAAAGCTAGTACAACAAAGAGACCTACTATAAAACTTAAATGATTTAACCATGGAAGACATGTATGGGGTAATGATGGATCAGTTTGATCGGACCAAATTTGTAATCAGAGAAAGATTAAAATGTTTTTTTAAAGTAGGAAACAAGGGAGACAATAAAAGTATTGGCAGCTTGAATAAGACAGGATGTAGCCACTTTTGTGTTTGGTTATATAACAAATCTGCTAGATGAAGCTTTACGAACAAGAATTATTTTTTCTGTAAAGAACGAGGCTGTATTGAAAATTTTGTTTAGGATGAAGGACACTGAATTATCATTTAACAAGGCAGTAGAAACAATTGTTGAAAACAAGGAGGCAGCGGAATGTGGTAAAGAAACGGCCCATGATGAAACTCCTATCAATGAGGATCAGAAAAAAGAAATAAGCAACGGAAATTTTCTCCATCTCAGAGACAGGATTTTTCCGAGTGGAACTTGTGGCAGGTCTGCAGTAGTATTCCATAAAGGAAATATCTGCAAGTGTAAGAACAAGAGAGGACATCTAGAAAGACTTTATCTTAATTAAATTATCTCAAAAGAATAAGAAGGTAAAACCTAATAAATACAATCCCAACCATTATTGTAGAATTAATGTTAGAAGTTGATAGAATTTGGCATTCGAAATTAAAACCGAAGCCGTAGAAAATTGTATGTCTAACTCTGTTTTACGAAAGCTGGGAAAACCCACATTGAGCAAGTATCTGGTAAGTATGAGTAGGCGTCTGGTGACAAACTTAATGTTTTTGGAAGAGTTGAGATACATGCTGAGGCAAGGGAAATATCTACAAATATGTCATTTGTAGCAATGAAAAACCACAGCTTAATTTTGTTTGCTGAACTGCGATACAGAACCTCAGGATTTCAATAGACATACTGTTTTGAACAAAATAAATCACATTATTATTCAAAACATTGAATTCCGTAAGTCAACTGAACATTGCAATACAGATGCTCTTAGTCGTCTTCCCTCAGGGCCTGATGACATTTTTTATGTTGAAGAAAGTGAAGCAGACATGGATTCTGTATGTATGATTAAACAAATCAGTTTACATATCAGACCAACAGGCCCAGGAGTCCTTGCGAAAGAGTCACTTAAGATTATCTTGTGTCTACAGTAATGAGATATTGTCAAGAGGGCCGGCCGTCATCTACAAACAAAGTGCACTTGAACAAGAATGCAGCTAATATTGCAGCGTTTAAACATATTCAATACTCACTCTCAGTGGAGTTGCATTGTCTATTTTATGGTTCAAGAATTAGTGTACCAAAAAACAAACAAGCTCAGGCTCTCCAAATCCGGCATACAGGACATTTTTAATCAAGCGCATAAAATAGTTTGCAAGATCATCTGTATACTGGCCCGGGCTTGATGCTCAAATCATGAAGATAAGTAGAACATGCAAAACATGTGAAGAAAACACCAGAAACCCAATTGTTACGCACTGGCTTCTAGTATGAGAAATTAATCTCCTATTTTAATTATAATTGGCTCGTTGTTAACAGTGCCTAACAAACGACGATACCATAGATTCAACAGTACTTAAGATACGACACTCAAAACAGTTTCTAGTTACAATTAATAAGATTTAATAAGTATTAATGTAATTACAAAAGAAAAGAAATTTCATTACAAAGCATCAAATTACAGTATGGTAGATCTTGTAGCGGTACACAATTAACACAGATAGTATAATGTGCCAATGAATAATGATGAAATGCAAAATAAACACATATGAGCACACAAATACACAAAGAATAATACACGCCTCGTATATTTAATAATATACATCTGAATCTCCGTCTGAATCACCGTGTCTGTCAATCCTTTATATAGGTTGGTCTACCAACGCGTAAGCCCTGCCTTCCGGAAGCTACTCAGCATTTGTTTACATTTCTAGAACAGTCGCAAACGCTCTACAAAATATTAGGAGGCAATCTTACAAGGTTTAATTGGAAAGACGGTGGTCAACAAGATACATCAAACGAATAGGCCACACCCACAACAACCGCTAACGTTTGCTAGGGATCTCATTTGAGTCAAGCAAAATTCAAGCACGGGGAAATCGTGTAAAACGTTATACATAACACCTCCCCTCTTAAAAGAAAAAAATTCATTTTTCAAAATTGGATTTTTTCTTTCTATTAAATTTAAAGAAAGTACATTTCTTCCTTTTAAAACATTAGATCAAAAATCTTCTTAGCAGCTTATAAACAATAACATAAGTTAAATGTACATTTTAAAAAATTTTCTAGACAAAGTATCTGCAATGACATTAGATTTGCCTTTAATATGTTTTATGTCCAAATTATTCTCTTGTAAATAGACTCCATCTTAACAATCTTTGATTTTTGGAGACCATCTTATTCAAAAATTTAGAAGGATTATGATCAGTAAAATCAAGTACTTGATGTAAAGAACAACTGACATAAAAATCAAATTGTTGGAGAGCAAGAATTAAACCTAAACAATCTTTTTCTACAGTGGAATAGTTTTTCTGATGTGAGTTAAATTTCTTTGAGACATAACAGACAGGATGTTCTACACTTTGGTTATCTTCTTGAAAAAGAACTGCACTAATGTCATCTCAACAAACTGATTTATAAACTAAAATTTCACCATTGCTGGTCAAGTGATGAGCCAAAAGTCACCATTGCTGGTCAAGGGATGAGCCAAATGTCACCATTGCTGGTCAAGGGATGAGCCAAATGTCATCATTGCTGGTCAAGGGATGAGCCAAATGTCACCATTGCTGGTCAAGGGATGACCCAAAAGTCACCATTGCTGGTCAAGGGATGACCCAAAAGTCACAGTCTTCAATATGCTTAGCTTTTTATGTGATTTCCGGGTTTGTACTATATTGGTGATATTCAGTGCCATGTTTGTTACCACTTCCTGTCTTACTTGAAGCGTAGTAAAACTCTATTCCTGTGTGTGCTCTCAGACTGAAACACACGGTGTGACTTGTCGTATGCACAATTACAAGATTACACTATATATAAATATAGTTTCGGGTAAATGAGACTCGTAAACCATGGCCGGTAGCTCATATAGGAGAGGGAAACTCTGACTCCAAACCTCCGCTGCCTTGCGGCTATACCCACACGGGAAAGGCTAAGGAAGTAAACCCCAACAGAAAATTAGGAAGTGGAGCTCCTAAGGCGGTCTGTTTTTTAAATCAATTGCATTCCGGCAGCTCCTGCAACGCCAATGGTGCCAAGCCGTATCAACACTAGTTGATCCCTTGGGTCCACCACTGGCGTGGAGAGGGGGGATTTGCTTCTGGGCAGCAGCTGATACTCCATACTACTTCGCCCAGGCTTTATCTTCACTGGAGAGAACACTCCAGCATCGCCGAATGGTGTGAACACAACACGGGAGTCTGCAGTTGCCAGTTTTAAGCCATAGTTTAATTGGCGTAGAGCTAGGCGCCAGGGGTTGCTTCTGACGGTGGAAGAGATCGACATGTCTCACTGGGTGCGTGGAGCTCAGAGGCCACAAAAACATGCACCAAGAACTAAAACTAAGACCATCGGTGAACGCTCCTTCTGCTTCCATGGGCCCACGTTCTGGAACCAGCTCCCCTTCCATATACGTCATAGTGAAACCTCGTCCAGTTTCAAAAAGTCCCTTAAAACTCATCTGTTTAGGTCCGCCTATGACCTGTGATGCACCCTCCTTGCCCTACCTAATTTTCTGTTTCGGTTTAATCCTGAAGTGTCAAAGTGTCCTCTTTTTATAGCCATTTTCATTGTTTCTATAGAATAGTAGTTACTATCCTAGTGTCTCATTTGTATTTACTTAGTTTACATGTTTTAATAATTGTAAAGCGCTTAGAGCTTTATGATAAGCGCTATATAAAAATGCCTAAATAAATAAATAAATAAATAAGAAAAATAAAGAGAAGAAGACCCCAGCTCTTCGACTAGCAAGCTGGAAAGTGAGGACAATGTGCCCGGGCATTACTGCCAACCTGCAGCTCATAAACGATGCAAGGAAGACAGCTATCATTTATAGAGAGCTTAGCCGGCTAAACATTGATATAGCCTGTCTCCAGGAAACTAGGCTCCCCGAATTTAGTACCATAAAAGAACTCAACTACATTTTCTTCTGGCAGGGTGGACCAATGGACGCACCAAGAAAACATGGGATTGGTTTTGCTATAAAAAAACACACTCTGCTCTTCCATAGAACCACCGACACAGGGCACTAATAGAATACTAACTATCCGACTATCAACATCTTCAGGTTTAGTCAACATCCTCAGTGCTTATGCCCCAACCCTTTCCTCCAGCTCAGAAACCAAAGACTAGTTCTACGAAGATCTTAAAACAAACAATAGCCAGCATACCCAACAACGAAGCAATTTTTTCATTTGGGTGACTTCAATGCAAGAGTAGGAAGCGATCACATGGCCTCGCCAACATGCCTCGGTCATTTTGGAAGAGCAAGCTAAATGAAAATGGGCAGAGACTATTGGAACTGTACTGCCTACATGAACGTTGTGTAACTAACACCTACTTCAACTGTAAGGCTATCCACCAAGTGTCATGGAGACATCCCCGCTCTAAACACTGGCACCAGTTAGATCTCATTATCACAAGACGCACACAACTGGCCAGTGTCCTACTCACACGCAGCTACCACAGCGCAGACTGCGACCTTGATCATTCCTTGGTGGCTAGCAAGATAAGGCTACAGCCAAAGAAACTGTATCACACTAAAAACAAGAGTAAACCACGCATAAACATCTGCTCCACCAAAACCCAGAGAGAACAGAAGTATACACCCATAGTCTACAAGAAGCTCTTGTACAAACGCCACGAATGGATACTATTGAGTTCAAATGGTCATATTTGCGGGACGCAATCTATAACTTGGCTATCACGGCATTTGGAAAGAGAGAAAGCAAAAGTGCAGATTGGTTCGAGGCCCATTAGCAGGAAATGAAACATGTCACAGATGCAAAAATAAAAGGCCCTCTTAGCTTATAAAGACAGACCTTGCCCAGCAACTCTACAATCGCTTAAAAGCGCCAAGACAAATGCCCAGCAGGCAGCTCGCCACTACGCTAACACATACTGGCTCAATCTAAGCTCCAGCATACAATCAGCTGCTGATAGAGGTGATGCAAAGTCAATGTACGAGAATATAAAGCAAGCAACAGGCCCTCTGATCTCCAAGACTGCGCCCTTAATGTCCAAATCAGGGGAAATTATTACTGATCGTAATAAACAACTTAAGCGGTGGATAGAGCACTACTTGGAAATATGCAACGATAAACAAAATCTCAACCGCTGCCCTGGACGATATCCCAGACTTGCCGGTCATGGAGGAGCTTGATACCCTACCCACAATAGAAGAGAAACGTAGAGCCATCGATTGTCTCGCCAGTGGGAAAGCCCCGGGCAATGATGTTATCCCACTAGAAGCTCTCAAATGTGGAAAAGGAGTACTATTACGGTCCTTGCTCGATCTCCTTACTCTGTGCTGGGAACAGGGACAGTTACCACAAGAGTTGAAAGATGCAAACATCGTTACATTGTACAAAAATAAAGGAGACAAGAGTGACTGCAACAACTATTGTGGAATCTCCCTCTTCAGCATAGTTGGGAAGGCTTTCGCCCGAGTTGCATTAACACGCCTACAGACCCTAGCATCGCGTGTACTCCCAGAATTGCAATGTGGTTTTCGCACCGGTAGGTCAACCATAGACATGATCTTCTCTCTGCGCCAGCTGCAGGAGAAGTGTATGGAGCAATATATGCCTTTATACATTGCGTTTGTCGACCTCACTAAGGCTTTTAATCTTGTCAGCAGAAGCGGCCTGTTTCAGATCCTCAAAAAGATAGGCTGCCCTACACGGCTGCTTAACATCATCAAGCAGTTCCACGAAAACATGCAGGGCACAGTGTGCTATAACGGTGCCGCCTCAGAAGTTTTCCAGTGAGTAGTGGAGTAAAGCAAGGTTGCGTGCTGGCTCCAATCTTTTTCTCCATCCTACTCTAGTATGCCTTTCAAAACAACAGCGAGGGGATATACATCCCCACTAGAGATGACGTAAAATTATTCAACATTGCCCGCCCTAGAGCTAAGACTAAAACAAGAACGGTCTTGCTGCGGGAGTTCTTGTTTACGGGCGATGCCGCTTTGGTATCTCCCACAGCTGACGGCCTGCAGAGCCTCGTATCCAGCCTATCCACTGGCTGCAAAGAGTTTGGCCTGACAATTAGCCTAAAGAAAACTAACATTATGGCACAGGGCACTGACTCCCTCCCCACTATCGCCATCGACGACTAAGACTTGGATACTGTTGACAGATTCACATATCTGGGATCCAACATATCGAGCACCCTCTCAATGGAGGGGGAGATAAGTGGGAGGATAGGGAAGGCCGCAACTGTTATGGCCAGACTGAAGCAAAGAGTCTGGTCAAACGCCAAACTCACAACAAGAACTAAGCTGCAGGTGTACCAGGCCTGCGTATTGAGCACACTTCTGTATGGATGCCATTCGTGGACCACATACTCTAAACACGAAAGAAGGCTCAATGGCTTCCACCTCAGATGCCTGCGCCACATCCTTGACATTAAATGGCAAGACAAAGTCCCCAACACGGATGTCCTGTCCTAAACAAACATGTGTAGCGTCCCAGCCATGTTAATACAAAGACGCCTCCGCTGGCTAGGACACGTCAAGCGAATGTAATCGGGTCGCATACCAAAGGACGTGCTATACAGCGAGCTGGCGACAGGGAAAAGGTCAGTTGGACGGCCTCGTCTGAGATACTTAGACATATGCAAAAGAGACATGAAGTCGGCCAACATGGACATCTCAAACTGGGAGGAGCTGGCAGAGGATCGATCCTCAGGTCGGGGCATCGGGAAAGCAGGATCACTACATGCCGAGGATCAAAACAGGGCGGAAACAGCTGCAAAAAGAGCGAGGAGGAAGGCCGGTAAATACTGCTCCACCGCATTCGTGTGTGGGAAATGTAACAGAGACTGCCATTCGAGGATTGGTCTCACCAGCCACACCAAGAGCTGCAAACTATAAAGATAATCTATCGTCTCCCGCAGACGGAAAGATGCCATACATACATACATACAATGCCAGCATCACTGACATCTACAACTAATTTAAACTGTTTGTTAAAGTCTAGTGCAATGAGAGCAGAATCATTAGCTAATATATTTTAGTGTTTTCGAATGATTTATGACAAGTATCTGACCAATGAAATTTTGAATTTGTCGGCAACATATTTCTTAAGTGAGAAGCAATAGCTGAGAAAGTTTTGCAAAATTTTCTATAGTGACCTGCAATTCCCAAAAATCTCATGAACTGATTTCTAGTAGTGAGTGATGGAAGTGAAATAATAGCAGTTATCTTAGCTTGGACAGGCTTGACATGACCCTGATCCACTATGTGACCCAAATATTCCACAGTTGCATGACAAAATTCACATTTATTTAAGTTTACAGTTACATTTGCATGCAAAATTTCTTTTAACAGAGATCTTAACTGAATTATATGAGTTGAAAAATCTTGACTGTAAATAATTACATCATGAATATAGGCGCTGCAATTTTTACTGGTCAGCAATAATGTTATTGACTAGACGTTGGAATGTAGCCGGGGCATTTTTCATGACAAACGGCATTATTTTATATTTGTATAAACCATCTGGAGTAAAAAAAAAAAAGCAGAGATTTCTTATGCTCTGTCAGATAGAGGAACCTACCAGTAACTTGATAGTAAGTCTATCTTGGGTACATATTTGGCATCACCTATTCCATCTAAACCTCGTCTATCCTTAGAATCGGAAAGGAATTAGACTTTGTAAATGCATTCACTTTCCCGACGACAGTACAAAACCTGTAACTTTTGTCAGGCTTTGGGACTAAAATACATGGGGAACTCCAGTTACTAGAGCTTCGTTCAATTATATCATTTTCAAGCATTTATTTCATTTCAGGCCGGAATATTTCTAGTTTTTCCGGATTGCCCCTATAAGGGTGTTGCTTTACCCGGAACTGCATTTCCAATGTCAACAATATGTATAGCAATTTTGGTTTTATTAGGTACATCAGGGAAGAGTAAAACAATATCTGCAATAACAGACTTAACAACATCCTTCTCTGACAATGAAAAATGTCCTAGTTTCTTATTCAAGTATGCCGATATTGCTGAATTTTTAAGTTTGTAGTTACCAACTTTTTCTCGGATACTATCACAGGTTTCAGTAACATTTTCTTTATTTAATGAATTGCCGTTGAGATTTTGTTAACACAAGGCTCTGGGTATGGACAATGATCATCACATTTTCTATCAAAATATTCTTTTAAATTGTTAATGTGACATAATTGTTTCTTTCTTTTACGATCTGTTGTTAACACAATGTAATTTAAATCATTAAGTTTGGCCTCAACTACATAAGGACCAAAATAGCTGGCTTGCAGTGCCTGCCCTGTATCGGCAAAAGCACAAGCACTTTGTCCCCTGAAGCAAACTATCTGAATTTTGACTTTTTGTCATACCAAACTTTCATTTTAGATTGTGAATCTTTTAAAATATTTTAGTCAAATTAACATAATAAAAAAGTTTAGTTTTACATTTTTGGACATAGTCAAGAAGTCGTTCCGTATGTGCGTCACCTTCGCCACGGTCTGCAATATGTATTCGCACCTCGGTACGAACACAATTCTTGAACTCTTCCATCAGAATAAGGTTGTTGAACTTTTTGAAGTCGGTGTTGGTTGCGTTGAGCCACTTGTCCAAAAGTCGTTCCTTTTCCCGGTGGAACTCAACATGAGTCTGGCCATCACATTTCCACAGTTCCCTAAACATTTTACGGTATGCTTCGGGGACACATTCATAAGCCTTAAGTATTAATGCGCTGTTTCGTGTTTAAAGACACAAAGACTTCGGCTGCCCTTCCGGTCAAGCCTGGATGAAGCAAGGTGGACCACATAGTTTCAGGAATGTTAAAATTTTGTGCAGTTATTTCAAACTGTGCAAAATATTGGTCAACCACCTTGTCTGCAAATTTTGGGATTACTTTTGCAAATTTAATTGCATCGCAACCCTGACCGGCAGGAGCAGTGAGTCTATTTTCCATTGCTCCTAAATTAGTTGTTATTTCCATTTCTTTTAAATTATTTGTAGCTCTTTGTGTGCTTCTAGCTCCAACTATTTTAGATCTCGTTCTTTATCTAGCTCCATTTGTTTATTTTCAATTGTATTTCCATATTAGGATCATGTGGTTGTGTGACTGAGGCCAGTTCGTCCTCAGACAAAACTTCCTCATCCACTGAGTGGACGAGGATCACATCTCGTACAATCTTTTTTACTGCCAAATGAGCTACACGTATCCCTAAATTTTTAGCAATGGAAATTAGCTCCTCTCTAGAACAGTTTTCTAATCCCTCTACTGATGGGTTTTCAATATCAAAATCCATTTTGAAACAGGAAAAATATAACGCTAAGTTTAAAAAAAAAAATTAAGCTAAGTGAAGACACCAATTTAATTGAATTTAAAGAAAAATTGTAACTAGCTCTGTTGTTGGTATCGTAAAATGGTATCGTGAACTCAATTAAGTCTCAGTATTTTAAAGTAAACAGTGGATCAAAATCCCCAGATAAACACTCAATTTATTATTGTTGTAATAAAACTTTTGGATTCAAATTAGCCTTGGAAGAGCCCAGAATTTGTTAAAATTGGGTACAAATGAGAATAGAGTATGGATTCGGTTATCCCCGGAAAAGTCTACAATTGTTAAAATTGGGGACTTAAGAAAAATAATAATATTGATTCAGTCATCGTGGACGCGCTACCTAAATTATTACAATTGGGGACTTGAGAGAAAAAATAATTTGGAGTCGGCTGTATCCTGGAGGAGCAACCCAATTGTTTCGCACTGGCTTCTAGTATGAAAATTAATCTCCTACTTTAATTTTAATTGGCTCGTTGTAAACAGTGCCTAACAAAGGAAGAACAATAGAGTCAACAATACTCAAGATACGACACCCAAAACAGTTTCTAGTTACAATTTATAAGATTTAATAAGTATTAATGTAATTACAAAAGAAAATAAATTCAATTACAAATCATCAACTTACAGTATGGTAGATCTTGTACCGGTACACAGTTAACACAGTTAGTATAATGTGACAATGAATAATGATAAAATGCGAAATAAACACATATGAGCACACAAATACACAAAGAATACTACACGCCTCGTACATTTAATAAAATATATCTGAATCTCCGTCTGAATCTCCGTATCTCAAATCAGTGACTCTTGCTTTCCTGATCAACTTGATGCCACAATCCTTGGCATACAGGAGTGCGTGGACGATGTAAAGCGTTGGATGACTTGCAACAAACTGAAGGTGAATGATGATAAAACGTAAATCCTTCTCATCCACTCTCAAAACAAACCTCTCCCTCCATTCGCTCCTTCTTCTATATCTATTGGCAACTCTGACATCACACTCTCTCCCTCTGCCAGAAACCTTGGAGTCACGCTTACGGACACCCTCTCCATGGACAAACATGTCACGAATATATGCAGATCAGCATATAACGAAATTAGAAAAATCAGCACCATTATACACCTCCTCTCCTTTGATGCCACAAAAACTCTCGTCTCTTCACTCATTCTTTCAAAATTTGACTACTGTAACATTCTTCTCTCAGGCATTCCTCAACACCACATAGAAAAACTTCAGAAGGCACAGAACTCAGCATGCAGACTCATTTTTAAATCAAAGAAACATGACCACATTCAACCACACATGCGGCAACTCCACTGGCTTCCAATATCCTCTCGCATCAAATACATGTCTGCCAATCTTTGCTTCAACTCGTTCACTGACCCTCACTTTCCTGTCTATCTCTCTGAACTGTTGCTTCCTTACATCCCCACAAGACAACTACGTTCTTCCATTGACAGTAGAACCCTCTCAATCCCAAGAACCAAAACTAAGACCATCGGTGAACGCTCCTTCTGCTTCCATGGGCCCACGTTCTGGAACCAGCTCCCCTTCCATATCCGTCATTGTGAAACCTCGTCCATTTTCAAAAAGTCCCTTAAAACTCATCTGTTTAGGTCCGCCTATGACCTCTGATGCACCCTCCTTGCCCTACCTCATTTTCTGTTTCGGGTTGATCCTGAAGTGTCAAAGTATCAAAGTGTCCTCGTTTTATAGCCATTTTCATTGTTTCTATAGTATAGTAGTTACTATCCTAGTGTCTCATTTGTATTTACTTAGTTTACATGTTTTAATAATTGTAAAGCGCTTAGAGCTTTATGGTAAGCGCTATATAAAAATGCCTAAATAAATAAATACATAAATCTGTCAATCCCTTATACAGGTTGGTCTACCGACGCGTAAGCCCTGCCTTCCGGAAGCTACTCAGCATTTGTTTACATTTCTAGAACAGTCGCAAACGCTCTACAAAATACTAGGATGCAATCTTACAAGCTTTAATTGCAAAGACGGTGGTCAACAAATACATCAAACGAATAGGCCACGCCCACAACAACCGCTAACGTCTGCTAGGGATCTAATTTGGGTGAAGCAAAATTCAAGCACGGGGAATTCTTGTAAAACGTTATACATAACACCCAAACAAAGCAATTATTATCCATTATCCTGCTTCAAATGGAGCTTCTGAACGACTGATTCAAAGTTTCGAAAGTTCACTAAAGAAATCAACATTACCTTCAAAAGAATCTCTAAAAGACTTTCGGCGTCAGTATCGTAGGACACCACTGGCTAGTGGATTATCACCTAGCCTCTTCTGAACAATCGGAAAATAAGAAAACTTATTGATACTCTAGTCCCATCACCTGCTCATCGAGCACAGGGAAAATAACTTAAAGAAATAGCCGTCCGCAATGGGACTAATTGAAGTCCTAGTCAATCATTTAACCAGGGAGATCCATGTTACGTCATGATATATGGAACAAAAACAGACTCTAAACCACGATTGAATTATCCAAGTTATGGGTCCACATCTTTTCGGGGTGAAGATTTATCCAAATGATCCCATATGAAAGAGACATTTAGACCAACTTCTCACCAGTTACGGAGCAGAAGAATATTCAGAACAAGGTTAGGATATAATGACAGGAAGTCTTTACCCAAAAGCTCAGGTAGTCCTGAGACGACAATCGTCTACACAGCCAGCAACTCCAAGTCCACCCAAGTAAAAGATTAACCCTCGACATGCAGATCTTCAGACTATGTCATATCCAGAAGATCTCAAAGACAACGTCGAGCACCATTGTTATTGGACTTTTGTAATTGTTCGGGGAGGTGCTATAGTGGACTAGTGGACTGGATGGTACTGATAGCCAACTAGGTCAAACAGCACGCATGCGCAGAGACTGTTGTCAGAGAGTGTGTGTTATTGAACTGTGTGTTCCGGGCGCAAGCAAAAAGTCCACAATATTAAGAACTTGTATTTATGTATATTTTTAAGGTTTATTGTTGGAAATAAAACCATAGAAAACATAACAATATCGTTAAATTGTATTGCGCACGTAATTTTTATTAGAATAATGCTAAATCTTATTTTCCGGTGAGATTAACACCTAAATCTCCTTCGATCTTAGCACTTAAATCTCCGGCGATCTTAGCACACAAATCTCCGGTAATCTATGCCCCTCTTGAGGCGATATTAGCACCTAAATCTCTGGTAATCTTAGCCCCTTCTAAGGCGTTCTTAGAGCCTGAATCTCTTTTGATCTTACATCTAAACATCTACTTTTTTTTTAACTTCACAAGTTTAAAGATTTTAATAACATTGTATTTAATTACTTATTCCTCAATATAAAGGTCTACAATTTTAATAATAGTTCTTGCTAAGAATCTAACATGCGCAATCCATTTTCAAATTATATTTCATCATAAAAGCATGACTTTTAAAGTAGAGATAGGTGTTAATTATACATTGTATTATGGAGTTATTCTTTAAAAAATAATTTTATTTAAATAAATATAAGTTTAATCGATGACATGTGTGTTGAGATATCGATTTTTTTTTAAATTAAGAATTTAACGGGCGCATACAAAACGTGCACATTTCATTAAGTATTATATCCATAGCGTTTGTGTTTTCTTTTAATGTGCTACATTTGTGACAATGTTTTCTGAATAACAGAGGTTTAAAAAATACGTAGCCAAATTTTATTATGCCCTACATAATTTCATGTTTTTTTTTAAAATTATGATTTTTTCTAGATAGAAATCTATGAGAAAGCCACAAAAAATATTTGTTGGTACTAAAAAATGATTTTTTTTTAACTAGCATTTCATTATCATGTTAATTCTATATTTTTCGGTGGCAGAATATGCATTGTAGTCGTGACTCAAATATTTTTCAAATCTCTGTAATTTACTACAGTTTGGTACCCTATTCAAGTGAAGAGGAACAGGCCATAGATTGTTTGTGGTAAACAAAGATTAAAAGTAAATAGGCCACACCCAACTCGAACACAGCGTCTGCTAGTAATTTAAGCACGGGGAAAATATGACGTAAACACGTCCTACATAACAAGAACCTCTCCTCCAAATTAATTTAATTTTTTTTGGTTAAAATCCACGTGTCTTTTTTAGTAATATACATTTTTTTTTGTTGCATAACACAAGCAGGTCAATAACTTTTCCGTTTTGCCCCTCTTCCCATTTTTCTAATCTGCATTTACAGTTGATAATAAAGAACATGTCCTCAATCACATCTTTAAACCCCTAAAATATCCGAGGCCCTCTGCATCATAGCGGTTGCTGGGTGCACACGATTGTTCTAACGTTAAGAGACTCCTACAATTTCTAACTAGAATCTCTTCCGGTCCTGTCCAATTAAGCGCGGAATGTTGCAAAACTAAATTCAGATATGTGATAAATGCACTCTTGTATTTTGAACTTATCCAAAAATTGTGGAGACTATAAAGATTTAAGGGACGAGAAAAATTTAGGGCCAAAGCGTACCCTCAAGGGTGACACAGCTAGATTGACTTTAGTTTACGTCCCCTCGGTGCGGAATTTAAGACGTCTTTTATTATTATTTTAGCTAATTTTTGGCACTTCCCACCATTAATTTTGAAATGAAATCTCAAAATTGTCTGAAAGTAACAACAAATTCAAGTATGAGCCAAAATGCCATCCCCCTACCTGCATTTTAGGTAGTGCCCTCCACTGTCTTAAGCACCCGTAATTTCTGCACCCCTTCACTAATGTTGATCAATGACACAGAATGGGGTTGATTATAATTTGGTGCAAACTGTCTACTCTGAGAAAAAACCACAAACGGAATGAATTCAGTTCATGTATGGTACATGAAAAATGAAAAATGTTTTTCCCTGTTAAAAAAAAAAATGATAGAAACATTGAATTCAAATATGCTTAAAAATACACCTCTTGATTTTGAAACAATTTAAATATTCTCTGGGGAACAGGCTCCCCAGACCCATCCACCGATCAAGTTTCAACGGCGCCCTAAATTTCCGACCATTGATTTCATTGAAAATTACCGCCTATTTTAGTATCGATGGATACACTCCATAGTGGCGTAGTTACTTTGAGTGCCGCCATGGGCAGAAAAATATTTTTGCCGTCCTCCCTTTCACAGTACAAACTCAGCAGTTGTCCAAAAAATGCCACACCAACACACAGAGCCTTTTTTAGGCATAAGGAAGTAGGCACTATTTTTAGCCTACAACTTGCAGGTCCAAATATTTAAGAATTTCAAATTTTCTCTAGTGGCGGAATTATCAATATAGTTAACGATACTCGGGTAATAAGGGAGCAGACTGCAATCATGTTAGCCTAATATGAATATAGTAAAGCAAAGTAATATTAAACCTGAAAAGGGAACTCTACAAACAAAGAACGTGTCGGCAGGAGGCCTTCGTCCTCGAACAAAACAGACAAAACATAATACATTTAAATTTAAAAAATATATAGCACTTAGCTTAGAAGTAGTATCCGAGAGGGCACCAAATGAATGGTGCCTTTTTCAGGTGTAGCCTTACTTTGTTTTACTCATTTCATAAAGTGGTTACAGGTGAGCAAAGAGGAAACAGTGACGAAGGTAAAGTGAAGATTCCGCGGTGATGGGTGGCGTTTTCTCCTCAGGTCTGGGGAGCTCCGCCCCCCTGACCCTATTTCCGAGGCCCCTACATGCACTCCATTTCTAGGGCCCCCAAAATAATAATAACGGTTCTGCATCATATTAAGAAAACGTGACACCTGCGTTGACAACCCAATACGCACCATTTGACGACACTAGCAGAGTGTTTGGCGGCAGGTAACGAAATTCATTTTGTGCCCCCCCCCCCAAACTCTGAAACTGATTATTTTCAATCATTAAATACCATTAAGCACGGGGACATGTTCCCCATCTGCCACCCTTTAGCCACGCCTCTGGCCATTGGAAAATGGCACAGCCCCACCCACCCCCAATTTGAAATGCCCCCGGGGGGAGGGGGAATTCCTGACAGTAACACTGCATCTACATGTCCGGTGATTTTAAAATCTAAATCTCAGAACACCTTAGAACAATAAGGATAAACAACTTATTTATTTTTACACAGAGCTACTCACATAGAATTTAATCAGTGTGTTCTCTTTCAGAAGCTAGTGTTGAGCTTTTTGTTTTCTTTCTGGTCTTTACCATTGTCTTATGACGTGTCTGTTTCATTGTCTTATTTAAAGACAGCATCTCATAGTGTATATGTTGTTGACATTTTTAAAGTGTTTTTTTAATCATAAACTATTTACCAATTATACATAATCCAGTCCAGCGAACTCACCGGGGAAAAACATAAAATGTATCTATTTTAATAAAATTAATCTGATGGCATTGATGCATTTAATTTTGCTTCCACCACCCCCACTGACATAATAGGTTCTTCCACATCATCAAGCATTTTGTATCCCAATTTTAAATTCGGAAAAAATAGTTCTCAACTAGACTGAAACGGCCTCTAAACTTTAAAACCATATTAATTAACCTCAGAACCATCTGGAAATTTTACTTTATATGGTTCATTTGTTTAAAGCTTCTCTGATATTTCAAAATCTTGCGTCAACCTTTAATCCCCTTATATTCAAGAGGCATTGAAAGAATTAGTGATCACAGTTTTGCTTTAATCGCCAGAGAAGTCGAGACAAACAATTATTTTTCAATTCTAAATAAATCTGTGTGGAAGATGACTGACAGTGGTAAATGATACACACTAGAAACACGCTCTTAAATATCTCCATAAGCCGTATTCGTCATTTATCAATGTTTATACCACAAGGAACAGACCTCCGAAGCCTAAAGAGACATTATTTTACCCGTTGTTAGATATCGCGAAACGAGCTATAAAGGGTGTCATAAAAGTTTAGTGCAAGTTGTAAGCCAGCGATATCAGCAGTGCCGTTAGCCACTTTGCTGGTCAATAATCCTTTGCTCGTATGCCACCGCTCGTTAGAAGTCATACTCGAAACAGCAGCATGGCGGTTTTCTTATAGCCAGCACCAGAATCAAAGTTTGTTGTTTTTTCCTTTTTTTTTTTTTAAATTGTCACGAGAAATTTGCTTTCGTATGCTGCCGCGTGTGCGCCATCGCTCGTTAGAATTAATACGTTATGGCCAGCGTAAGAATCACTGGGTTCACGGGAATTTCGCTTTCGTGTGTTACAAGATAAAATGGCGCATCTAGTTGGCTATACGTTTTTATTACCTTCGTCTATATGACATTGTTACGTACAAAAGTCGATCTGGACATCAGTACCGAAACACTCATCTGATATTATCAAGTATTAAGACAGAAAATAAAACTTCAGACAGCCGTCAAATCCTGGGTTTCTTATTTAGCCATTGCGTAGGTTCTTGCATAAAAATATCTCTTCATGTTATGGTTGAAAATTGCTATAATGTCTGTGTGAAGTCAAGTTGGGAGGGGGGGGGGGGTCGATGGAAATTAAAATATCTGAAACTTGTTGTCCTTGTAATAATCGTTTATGGAGCTCAGATTTGTTCCATTTCTTTTATTGTATTCATTTGATCCTACTTTTGGTGTTTGTTTGCTTTTTTATTGTTTCAACTCTTTTTTATCCTGGGTTTCTTATTTAGCCATTGCGTAGGTTCTTGCATAAAAATATCTCTTCATGTTATGGTTGAAAATTGCTATAATGTCTGTGTGAAGTCAAGTTGGGAGGAGGGGGGGGTCGATGGAAATTAAAATATCTGAAACTTGTTGTCCTTGTAATAATCGTTTATGGAGCTCAGATTTGTTCCATTTCTTTTATTGCATTCATTTGATCCTACTTTTGGTGTTTGTTTGCTTTTTTAATGTTTCAACTCTTTTTATAAAAATCCCTGTTTTACGCTGATAGGGATCAAGCTTAAAATACGCCCAGTACCCGTATCGCCTTCTCTTAAGCCACGCCGTGTAGCCGTCTTGCTTTCTGTTAAGTTAAGCAAGGTAGACGTCTTGTCTTCTGCTATAGCTTTCACGACAGTCAAAAGAAAAAAAAAATTCAAACTGATTTCTTAAATAAGTTTCTCAGTCGAAGTCTTTCTAAACTAATAGTATGCCATGTGTTAAGTGTAAATTATATGTTTAAAGTATACTAAATATTTAGCTGTATTTTATGTTTAATTGTTTGTTGAATAGTATGTCTAAATGTATGCTATTTGTTTAGTTGTCATTTTTTGTCAAATTTTCAATGTAAGTCTTTCAAAGTTTACAAAATATTTAACTCAATTTCAGGCTATATTGTAAATTTAATGTTTTATGGTATGCTTTATCGTATGTTTAAAAGCAAAGTATTGGTTTAACTGTAAACTATTGGCTTAACTGTAGTTTTTTTTGTTTTAACTGTAAACTATCGGTTTTACTGTAAGCGATTGGTTTAACTTTAAACTATTGGTTTAACTGTACATTACATGTTGTTATAATTGGTGCCTAATTTGCTTACATATTTATAAATGACTAATTCATTATTTCCATATTTGAGAAAGTTCATAACAAAATTTCTCATGCATTTTTTGCTCATTTTTTATAGAAGCAAAGTGAACCGCACCCCGATTTATTGTTGTTTCATTCAGTGCGCTAGGAGAAGATACTTAGGATGTAGTGGCGGTCTCTTATAATATTTAATCTTGGCAGCGGTAAGATTTCCTTTAAGGCCTGATTTCTTTCTTTTTTAAATGTTTGAAACCATTGATTTTTTCATGCAAAATAAGTACAGAAGCACATCCACGACCCCAAAACAGGATCACGACATTTGTTTTTTGGGAAACAAGAAATTAAAAGAATATGTATTTATAACTTTACAGAGACACAACGGTGATAGACCATAACTTTGATCAATTCTGACGTTTTGAAAAACAAAACATTAAATAGTTGAAAGAATGGTTTCCATTCACATGCCTCTAATATATATATATATATATATGTATACACAAAATTTCACTTTATTTTAGCAGTGAACTAAATGCTAAATAAGCTTTAAGTTCATTTGTGCTCAAGTCGAAGCCATTCTCTAATTACTTGCTATTACCAACTAATACGGGGATGATGTGCATATCTTTCAATTGGATTCATGAATTGAGTGTGAGGCAACATACAGAAATTTTTTTTAAAACAGCTCTTCCAGTATACAGGTGAACTGAAACTGAGACAGTGAAATATTTCAACTTCATTCCAGTGACTTTGGATTAACTTTCAGTGTGTATAACTGATAACTCGTCTATTATTTTGGAGCACCCTACTTTGTAACTTGCTACTTTTGTCATTTTGACAGGCCCGTTCTTAGGCATACGCAGACCACGCATCAACGTGAGGGGGCCCCCTGTGAGGCGCCCTCGATCCCAGGTTGTTTTTTTTAAACTGGCACTGCAGCCGTCTGTGTCATACACGTTACCTTCCCCATCCTGAAATGTATCATTCTGAGTTGAATTCGGAGGCAGGAGAATGGAATCAGCAGGGGGGGGGAGCTTTGGGGGTGGCAGAAAGGAAATCGGGGGCTTGGCCGTGGGGATGGGAAAGAGGAAACATTGATGAAGGTAGAATGATGTTACAGTGAGTGAAGAAGAATAAGTCATATAATGGACTCACTACATAACCTTTTGAATACTTGTTATTTTTGTATTCATTTTTATATATCATCAAGGGTGGAAGGGAGGCAACTCTAAACATTCACCTATCTAGTACATTAATTTGATTGACTAATTTTTTGGTAACTTTTTCTGTATTTTATAGGTTTATATTTAAAGTTTGTGTTAGCCCTACCTGTAATACTGTTGAATGATTTTGTGTTAGCTGTGAAGTCTAGTTTGTATATTGTCTTAATTATTGCTATTTTTGTACACCTTGTCAAGTTTGTCAAAATTTGTCATCTCATTGACATTCATATTGTACTCTCTAGACAAAATTTCCTCTATCTTGTTGTCTATAATTATACAGTACTTTTGTATTCGTTGTCTTATTTGTATATATATATAGACGTCTACATTTCTGTATCAATGTTGTATAATAAACTATTGATTATATAATCACCTGATTAAAGTGATTTAGCAACACCCAAGAAGTAATTTTAAAGCAAAAAATATATATTTCTTTCGGATTTTATTGGTCAATTATTAATAATGTGATGAATAAGTGTTGTAAAGGGGTGGCAGATTTTCAATTATATGTTACAAGTCCCTTAGCAGCCTTTTAATTTATCATTTCGAAATGTTTGTGCTATTTCTATTGCGGACAGGACTAAAATCAACATTTCAACAACTACAATGTTGAGAACACAAAAGAAAGCTTCCTTCCATCTTTAGTGATGCAGGATAGAAATCGAAACTACCATACGGTTACCCTAAGCCGTCATTTTTTTTTTTTAAATTTTGATAGAATGTGTTGTCATAGGCAATGAGTTAGAGCTCGATAGGTTGTTAGGAACTGGGTCAATTAGCCGTCCGAAGATTTTGCCCTAAGCGCACAAAAGTGAAGTTAATGTAAAGGATTTAAAAATAAACATAAATTCTTTTATTTTCTTACGCCAATAAATTAAATGCCTCAATCTTGTTTCCGTCGGAAAACGTACATAAACATCTCATCCAGTTTTAATGCAAGTCCTGGTGTGCTAACCAATATAATTATTACATTTTATCAGCTCAGAGATTCGCTAATTCCTTGTAGACTGACTTCTTCACAGACTTCATTTCTAGATTCGGCATTGAATAAAAGTGCAATGATATGGTGCTCGCGAGCAATCTGTGTTTGGTGGAGAGTTACTGCAAAGCCAATCGGAATATTCATGATTCTCTATTATATAAAAATAAACAATTGCTTGTACTGTAAGCTGACAGCGCCTAGCTAAATATGTTGCTGTTAGCCAGATAATATTGTTGACGGATTATATATGTGTTATATCTACATCGTTTTGTAGCCAAAAAGATATTAAATCATCAGATGTCCATTATTTATTTGATGCCTATTATCAAACAGTTTTGAATGAATAATATTAAGTTTACAACAACTCTCAATAAGATGTCTCCAACCCTTACCACTTAAGCGATGCCGGCCAGTAATTTAGCTAGGTTTTGTGCCTCCCGGTGCTAGCCAATAGATTTGTCACCCCACTTCAAAGAAAAAAAACCTCGCATTTGGCAGAAATTGCAACCCTGTACATAAAGAAAAAAGTGCCACCCGGAGAGGACCGCCCCTTCTACTTCCCTGCTCCTAGCACCCACCCCCAAAAAATTATTCGTGGCCCTTTGGCACCATAGTGGACTTTCCAAAAATTTTAGAACCATTATTCTATGGTGATATGCATTTTCTTTAGTTTATAACGCCCAACACTGCATTAAATCTTATATGGTTACTTACAAGAACATTTTGTTGACATCAATTATCTATAAAGTTTAATGAGGTAAATATCTATAGTTAGATAATAGCGTATCAACTATTTAATTAGATCCTCGTGCATTTTCTTGTGAAATGAGTTGAAAAACAATTTGACGTATTTATTCTCAGTGATTTCAATAAAAAAAATCAGTTTCAGCTTAATCGAAACGCCTCATCAAAAATGTCCTGGAACTTCCCGCACGAGAGAGTATTTAACTCTAGCAACTCAACTGAAATTCTGAATGATGTCATAAGGATGGAGGGCGATGTCAACCCTCTCAACGTGAAAAATGTCAAATTAATGAGAACGTCTCCCTGGAACGCCTTTTTTGTATCCTACAAATGCCTGTTTCCGGTCCTGTGCTTGTGGAGTGTGGCGGCCAACATGCTCACCATCAAGGTTATCAAACAGCTGGGCTTCAAACATTTCAACAACATGATCATTTCCTCTATGGCGGTGTCAGACCTACTTTGTCCCATCACAAATTTTTACGCCATCATCACGGATATCGTGAGAGACTTCGATATTGTCTGGAGCTGCTACATGCAGCTGACAAGCACTGTTCTCATCAATCACTGGAAATACAGAGCCTGGTATTTAAGCATTAATCTAACGGCGCTCCTTGGGGTCGAGAGAGTGGTGGCCATTTGCTTTCCCTCGATGAAATCTCGAGTTTTTAGACCCGTTAGAATGAAATATTTCATCGCCGCTCTGTTTATTATTGTAGCGACGGTCACCATGCCAGATCTCTATCTGTATTACGACTTTAACATGAACTACCATCACAACACACTTCAGACAACGCCAAGCATTCTGTACCTCTTGTACTTCGACCAAGTAAAAACCGCACATCTAGTTTGTAAGACCGTGGTCGTTATATTTCCATTGGCGTTAATATTCTTGAGCTCACCGGTCTTGTATTGCTCACTTCCACTGTGCTACGGGGATTCACACAGAAACCATGAAAAGCTAAGTACAAGAAAGGATGGACATAAGACACTTTTTGTCGTGTTCACAATGAAATTTGTTATGCTAATTCCGTCTATTGGACTCTTTTTGTTTCCTTATATCGCCCCTCTCGAATTTACGTTTTCCCGAGACAGTCTTAAGGTCATAGAATATGTAGTCAATATGTTCAATGTGCTATTTAGCAGCATAAATTTCTTGGTTAACTTTTGCCTGAACGAAAAATTCTTGGCAATTTGTAAGCAAATGTTATATCGCCGTTTGTCCACTCGTGGGTCAAGATTTAAATAATAAATTAATTCAAGTCTTTTAGGATAATAATTAAAACCTAAAATACAATTCCAGCCTCATTTCAATTATTTTTTTTTTGTTTAAATCAAAATTAATTACGCACAAGTAATTATAATAATTTTAGAATCTTCTATTGATAAATATATTGGTATTTAATTATATTTTCCAAAGGTTTTTAACAGAATACATAGCATTCATTATCGTATAACCCCATTTGGGAAGCGCATGGCTTCTCTTTATCATTGAAGAACAATAAAAGAGATTTTAAAAATTAACTGCAAGAAAGAATGAATGTTTCCACGAATTCCAATGAAATGGGTTGGCCTCATACTCGAGAATATGAATATGAATATATCGATTATGAAGTTGGCTACTCGGCGGAGCAACATCTGCAGTATTTTTTAGCGTCTTCGATCATTTCAAAGTACTTTTGTGGTCTACTCAGTACCTTCGGCATTTTTGGCAACATAGTGACAATCATAGTTTTGGTCAAACACGGTAGTTTCAGCGGCACCACCAATCTTCTCCTGACCTCTATAGCCGTCTGCGACCTAATTTATTTGCTCTCCGATTTTGTAACAGACTGGCATCGAATTTTAGTGAGAATCAATCTGCAATTGGGTCAACATTTTGAAGAAATCTACTTAAAAAGTTACGGACCTCTGCACAACATCGCCTTAATCATTGGCATTTTCCAAGTGGCTGTCATCGCTGTTGAAAGACTAGTGGCCGTTTTATTTCCTTTTATTGTCTCTAGAATGTTCACACCTTTCAACGTCAAGTGCATCATTGCTTTCATCGTATTGTACACCATCGCTTTTTCGATGCCTAACTACTTTTTGGTCAAGGCAGACGTAATCACGACTGGGGACGAGGAGATGTTGGCGAGACAAGTTTATTTTCTGTTCATTCTAAATACTGTGTTCTTATACTTTCTGCCAGTGTTCATCATTCTATTCAGCAACGTGGCCATAGGAGTATCCCTGCATTTATCTTCTGTTAATCTACGTGCTCACAAATCGGTGACCGGCTCATCCAGGAGACAAAAGGAGCTCAAGCTGTACAAGATGTTACTTATTGTGTGTTGTGTGGCATTCCTGTCTTTCTCCCCGCGCATCATTTTGTCTTTTGGCTTCTTCTTTGACCATGACCTGTCTTACAATTACAAAAGAATGATATTTGATACATGCTTTCATATTTACACGTCCACGAATTTAATCATTTATGTCACGATGAGCTCAAAATTCGCCAAGACATTCAGTCAGCTTATCTGCGGCAATGGCTCCGGTTTAAAGTAAGCTAAGTGAATTATTTTTAATTTTTGTTTTGATATAATAATTGAAGTTTTTTTTTTTTTAAATGAATCATTAAAAAAAAAATTAAGCTACCAATTATTGTTTGGTACCATTATTTTAACTAGAGAAATAGAATTGATTAGAATATATGGATTTCTTTACACTTTACATTTGATTAAAAACTTAAATATCACTGCCCGAAACAATTGTGGAAGTTGTGATTAGTCTATACAAGATATTAATGGTAATCAGACAAGTTAAGAGGTTACTATCTCCAAAGATTTCATTTCAAGGGATTTCCAATTTCTACAATTTTAAACTTTCATCGTGTCATTCAAGAGTAACCCGTTTGATTACATCATAATTACTGGGTGACTGGCCTATACATGTTTTTTGTAGTGCGAGTCATCAAGTCTCGGAAACTAAAATAAAATAAAAAAACTAATATGACACTTCTATTTTAAATTGAAATTACTTTTATAGAAGATTTAGTTTAAAAAGTGAAGTATTTATCATACAGATGATCGTAATGATTTTATTGTATTTATTTATTTATTCATTTTGATATTTAAAACTCCGAGTTAAAATTGTAAGCTTTATTTGAAATGTCTTTCAAAGATAATGTTCAGAAATGTTGATTCCGCTGTCAAAATAAAAACTGTGCATTACAAGTAAGGGCGAGAGAAAGGGAGTCTCTGTTAAAAATGTTTTTGGGGGCATTTTTCCTTTCATTAAATTAAGGTACGTGTATCTTCATTTTTACTATTTGAATAAACAATCAATGGAACTGTAATTTTAAAATGTTGCAATTGTAATTATTTTTTTTTAATTTCTTTTTTTTTTTGGTAACAGCAATGAAACCATGCCATCATTTCAGCTGTGCTTCAAAAAATAAAATGAATTGAAAATGCGAAAAGAAATGTTCAGCCTTTTTATTTTGTTAATTTTAAGTTTGTTTTTTTTTGTTTTTTTTTTGGTTCCATAAATAACATTATTTGTTGTTTTTACTTTTTTAAACACATCCGGTCAAATAGAAAAAGAAGATAATTGACGCTAACACGCACAAAGAATAATATTTAGTATATACATATCAAGAGATTCGTTCGACTCCCTAAAGGTATCGTAACCCACAGGCTGAGAACCGCTGGTTTTGATCATGGAATCAGTAGAGGTCACTCGAAATATAGAGCATTATATATCACTTTCAAGTCTCAGCTTGTTATGTCTTCCAACGAAATTATTACAATCACTCTTGATTCATTGATTCATAATATACTCTCAATGTTAATGTTAGATCAAACGATCACTTCAAAATACGGTATCAAAAATTTCGGAGGATTGCCATTATAGTTAAAATAATTTATAATGATTTTTAGGAGAGTGAAGTTAAATCTAATGAAGAACATTGAGTTCATCCGGTGTTCCCAAAGGATTTACTGAAGAGCCATCATTAACTTGATGCCAATATATTATGTAAAAAATAAAATGTAATATGGTACAAAATTTCCTTCGTGTAGTTCCTGCCCTGGTATCAGCACAAATATAAGATTTTTTTTCCCCTGAGAAAAACTGGCAGAAATGGGCGTTTTTATTATACCAAACTTTCATTTTGGATTGAGAAACTTTAAATTTTAATATATTTAAATTATTTAGGCATTAAAATGTGCAGTTATCAGCAAATTTGCTTCGGTGTCTGTCGAGAGCATCCACGTAACTATAAAAATTAGGCAGCCATGAATTTTTACAATCATAGTGATTCTTGAATTACATCTCTGACGGCGAGCAGTGGAATGTTGATTCCTTCATCCCAATCTTTTTCTTTTTTTGAAATACTTTATCATCGCGTTCTTTAACGTCTGATGGAAACGCTCAAGTGTTCCCTGCAACCCTGGCTGATATGCGCTCGACAAGCATTGTTCTATTCTTCATCACATATGGGAAAAATCCAGCCTTCAAGTTGGTTCCTTGTCAGAAGGCACACCCTCCTGAAAATCAAACTTGAAAATTTGTTAACAAGGTTTTCAAAATTTTCGGAGTCTTGTAACTATGAGAAGGAGTAGCTTCTGGAGACCATGTATATACATCAATGAGTGTCAGAACGTATTGGTGACGTGATTTCGTCGCAGTCTATTATAACATGACAGAAATGTTCTTCAAACTCTGGAATGGGCTGAAGAAGAGCTGCTAGTAAGTTTTGAATTTGGTTTTGCCCACTACTTGACAAGTGCAAATTAATCTGCTTTAATGAGCCACATCTTTCTTGATTTTGGGACAAAAGAAGCGCAAAGCTATATCAGAAAAGACTTGTTTACTCCCAAATGGCCTGACAGTGGTGAGTCATGAGAGTGGGGAGTCATAAAAGGTGCGAGTCATAAAAGATGCGAGTCATGAAAGATGCGAGTCAGGAAAGTGGTGAGTCATGAAAGTTAAGACTGATTAAAGTAGTGAGTCATGAAAGTGGAGAGTCATGAAATTGGTGAGTCATGAAAGAGGCGAGACACGAAAGTGGTCACTCATGAATATGGTGAGTCATGAAATGGACGAGTCACGAAAGTAGTTGGTCATGAAAGTGATCAGTCATGAAATTGGTGAGTCAGGGGGTAAGTTCACAGTGGTTTTTTCTGAAATAGGTAGGAATTACTACTTTTGGAACTATCCTCCTTTCTTCGACCACCTGCTGTTTCTGTCGCTGAACCTTTTCTGATAAGTATGTCATCATTAATGTTTCTTTCTGAAACATGGTCAGATTCCTCTCTTTAATAGCATAGCGGAACATGTTCAGATTCCTCTCTTCAACAGGATATCGGAACATGTTCAGATTTCTCTCATGTAAAATCTTTTCGTCGGATTTTAGCTTTTTATTTCTGTATCACTCTTCAGGTCTTCGATAAGCTTCATACGGGTGGACCTATGTGATTAGTTGACTCTTCGTTGAGACTGGCGGGAATTGTTTCCTTTCACATGTCTACAATAATGATTTAATAATCTAATGTTGCCAACTCCTAAACTGGTTGTTTTGCAATCAAGGACACAACAGTTTCAGCTGCCCGTCCAGGGAACGCCGGGTACTATAAGGTAGAATATTTTTTTTTTAATGTGTCATTATTTCAAAATACTGGTCAATAGCATTAATCTGCTAATGTTAAAATTAGCCATGCAAAATTAATCGTATCCTAACCTTGACTGATGTTGGCTTTAAGGAATTTTTTTTTCATTGCACTTCGCCTGCTTACAATCTTTATTTCTTTTAATTTATTTTGTAAACCTTTTCTTATCAAACGATGCATCTGCTTCAGCTCTCAATCTTCATCCCTCTTTCTATCCCTGTCTTTTCTCTTTCTCTATCTGTAGTTTTCTCTGTGCATCTAGCTCCAATTATTTTAGCTACCTTTGTTTTCTCACTACAACGTTTAGCTCCATTTGCTTGAGCTATAGACGGAGCTCTATACTAGGATCATTCTACACGTTGATTGAGGTCAGATTATCATCAGATAACATATATTCATCTTCCAACTGGACGATCATCAAATCTCTTTTTCGGCCCTTTTTTCAAGTAAATGCGCCACTTGTATAACTAAATATTGTGCAATGCAAAATTATTAATTTCAGTTACATTTGCTTAAAGTCTTTGCTGTTGTGTTGTTTTAGTCAAAGTCCATTTTGACACATGCTACATTTTATTAGTATGTTTGATAAAATTACAAGCTTATTGACCACGCTTATAAATATTACACAAAGTTTGTAACTAGCTCTGTATTCGATATAGTTAAATAGTATTGATATCGTTAAATGGTATCGTGCATGTACTTTTTATTATATTTTTTTTCTAAATCTGAATCTCCGACGATCTTAGCACCTGAATCTCCGTCGATCTTAGCACATAAATCTTCGGTAATGTAAGCACCTTTTCCGACTATCTTAGCACCTATATCTTTGGTAATCGTTGCTCATTCTCAGGCGATATAAGCACCTAAATCTCTTTTAATCTTAGCACCTTTTCAGGCGTTCTTAGAGCCTGAATCTCTGTTGATCTAAAATCTAATCAGAGTTTCTGTCATGCTTATCTCCGAGGGAAAGTAGTGAGGAAGGGGGCACTGCCCCCTGAAGCAAAATTTGTGCAACATTTTTCTTTTTAAACAGTTTTTAAAATATTGATATATGTTGGTTTAACTGATAACAATTAGTGGAATCGATGATATATCGCTATCCTTAATAGATTTGATGATCTGTATATTCATGGCTTATATTTTTAAAGGTGTATAGTGTCATAAAAATCTCAATGGCTGCTCCGGATTATAAGCCGATGTCTTACTTCCCTTCTTTCGCGTATATTGTTATTTTTAATTTTTTTATATTTTTTTTTTGTAACTTGACAAGTTTAACGATTTTACTAACATAGTGTTTTGTTACTTTTACATCGATATAAAGATCTTCAATTTCAATAATAGTTCTTGCTAAGTATCCAACATGCGCAGTCTATTTTCAAATTATAGTTCATCATAAAAGCATGACTTTTAATGTAGAGATTTAAAAAATGTATTTGCATAACTATAAGTTTAGTAGATGCCATGTGTGTTGAGATACAGATTTTTTAATTAAGAATTTAACCGGGGCGTGTACACAAAGGGCTTATTTCATCAACTATTATATCAAAAGCGTTTGTGTTTTCTTTCATCGCGGTACTTTTTAAGGCATGTGCCGAAACGTATACCCTTGTAATCCGTAAAATTATTATTAAAGTTTACCTTATATTGTTGTATTGACATAAATTGTTGGTGTTTTCTTAACCTACTTTTGTAGCAATATTTCCTGAAGAACAGATGTCAAAAATACGAAGCCAATATTTATTTTGCTCAACATATATGCACATAATTTTTTTTAAATTTTAGTTTTTTGTCTAGATAGGAATCTATCAGAAAGCAAAAAAAAAACAATAAAAAAAAAACAAAAAAAAACAAAAAATAACACAAAAAAAAAAAAAAAAAAAAAAAAAAAAAAATATTTATTTTGCTCAACATATATGCACATAATTTTTTTTAAATTTTAGTTTTTTGTCTAGATAGGAATCTATCAGAAAGCCAAAAAAAAACAATAAAAAAAAAACAAAAAAAAACAAAAACTCACACAAAAAAAAAAAAAAAAAAAAAAAAAAAAAAAAATTAATAAAAAAAAAAAAAAAAAAAAAAAAAAAAAAAAAAAAAAAAAAAAAAAAAAAAAAAAAAAAACACAAAAAAAAAAAAAAAAAAAAAAAATTGTGAACTAGCTTTTTATTATCATGTTAATTCTATATTAAAAATAATTTGTTGATACTAATGTTAGATAAAATTCTTACTCCTATTTTGTTCCATTTAAGATAAATTTTGTGGATTTTGTTTAAACAAAAGTGTTTTAAAGAATATCTAAGAGGTCATTTGTAATTTATGTAAAAAAAGAAATTTATGGTATTTTGAGATTAAAAAATAAACATTTGAATCAGATGAATAATTAAAAAAATATACTTCATTTAAATATAAATTTCCTAATCAAGAAACACATTAATAGATATATAATGTCTTTTGTAAACAACTCACGTCTTCTTAAAATAGTTATGCCATTCATATACGATTTATAAAAATTAACAGTTTTCATAATCCATAAAAACTGTATATATCTTTCTAATTAAATGTTGTTGTTTTTTATTTTATTTTGACTCTGGTAAAATTTGGAAAATGAAAAGATAGTCTTTAGCCCCTTTATTTCTGCACCCCCTTCACTGAAGCTCATCACAGTATGGGGTGGATTATAAGCTGGTGCAAAAGGACTACTCTGGGGAACGCCACAAACTGAGTGAATTCAGTTCATGTAGGGTACATGAAAAATATCTTTCGCGTTCAAAAAGTATAATAGAAACGTTGAATTCAAATATACTCAAAAATACATCTCTTAATTCTGAAACAATTTAAATACTCTCCTAGTAAGACCCTCCACCGATCAAGATTCAACGGCACTCTCAATTTCCGCCCATTGAAAATTACCGCTGATTTTGGTATCGATAGATACACTCCATTGTGGCTTAGTTGCTTTTAGTTCCGCCATTGGCAGACAAATATTTTTAATGTCCTCCCTTTCACAGAACAAGCTCTGCAGTTGTCCGAAATTGCCACCCTGCACAAAGAGCCGTTCTTAGGCATAGCGAGAGAGGCACTATTTTTAACCAACAACTAACTTGCAGGTCCAAATATTTAAGAATTTCAAATTTTCTCTAGTGGCGGAATTATCAATATGGTTAGCGGTACTCGGGTAATAAGGGGAGAGACTGTAATCAAGATAGCCTAATATGAATATAGTAAAGCAAAGTAAGGTTTAACGTGGAAAAGGAACGCAACAAAACAACGAACGTGTCAGGAGGAACAAAACAGAAAACAAACAACAGAATTCAATTGAAATTAAAAAATATATGGCACTTAGCTTAGAAGTAGTATCCGAGAGGGCACCAAATGAATTGCACCTTTTTCAGGTTTAACCTTACTTTTTTTTACTCATTTCATATAGTGGTTACACGTGAGCAAAGAGAAACAGTGACGAAGGCATATTGTAGGTGCCGCAGTGGTGGGTGGTGTTTTCTCCTCAGTTCCGGGGGAGCTCCGCCACCCTGGCCCTCTTTTTAAGGCCCCCTAATTGCGTTCCATGTCTAGGGCCCCCAAAATAATAAGAACGGTTCTGCATCATATAAAGAAAAAATGACATCTGGGTTGACCACACTATGCACTCTATTTGACGACACTAGCAGGGGCGTAGCTACAGTGTTAGGCGTCAGGGAACAAGATTCATTTTTATGTCCCCCCCCCCAACTCTGAAACTAATTATTTTCAATCATTAAAAACAACCAAATACCGGGGACATATGCCCCATCAGCCACCCCTTACCTACGCTTCTGGCCACTGGAAAATGGCACTCACCCCCCCCGAAAATTCGAAATGCCCGGTGGGGGGGGGGGGGCAATGTCTGACAGTAACACTGCATCGAAATGTCCGGTGATTTTTAAATCTAAATCTCCGAACACCTTAGAAAAATGAGGGTGAACAACTCATTATGCTTGACACAGAGGTACTCACAGTGGCGTAGCGAGGGGGGTGCGGGGGGTGACACCCGATTGAAAAATTGCATATTTACATAGAACACACTGCTCAGTCAAAACGAGATTCATAAAAGGATAACGGATCATATATACATTTTTCACAAATGTGACCAATCCAAATGCGGGCTTTATTAAAAGTTCAAGGTTGATACGTCAGAAATAAGATAACCCTATGTTTAGGTCATAAAAACATAGTCTTTATGCCACGCCGTTTGAATTGTTCGATAACTTCAAGTGACAGGAGGCTATATTCATCTAAATTCTGAGAAATAGGGCTTTCCATTGATACCCATAAGTGTGGTCGGGTTGTTACAAGTATAAAGATCGGTAAAAAATAAAAACATTACAAATGAATTTTACCCATTATAGGGTTAATAAATATATTATTTTACACAATTTTCAATTTCTTAATGATCAATTCTTTTTTATTTGAATTGAAAGAAAGAAAATTGTTTTGAAGACATATATAATAATATATATCGAAACCCAGAAATACTTAAAAATTAATATTGTCCCCGATTCGTCACTAGTACCGCCCTTTAACATTTGCGCACGATTGCATATTTCGACTGCTGGGTTTTACCTGCTACCTTTATGTGTTGTATTTTGGACAGTGCTCTAGCTTTTGTTTTTGAACTATCGTCAGTAAATCTGTGTTGTCCTGAACATGACAAGATTAAATCATTTTTATTGGTCAACCTACCATTGATACTGATTCTCCCGATATCTGCAGTATGCATTATTTTCTGCGAATGTACCAGTTTCAAATTATTTTCGGTCTGAAATTATTAAAATATGGGTTACATCGTTTCAGAACAAGTACGGACTATTCAGCGTAGTGACAAGGCAAAATGCGAAATCTAAAGGAGGTGTTCGCCAACTAAAAAAAGAAAACAATGAATCTACGGGATGATGCAAAATGGCAAGAAAATACTACGGTCGTGGATGGTTTATTCACTCGTCAGTCAGAAATTGTAATGTTTTTGCTGTAGATTATTTGCTGTTAATGTTTCTCTCAGGATTACGATAATGCTGCCATAATGTATGGAATCCATGGAGGTGTTGAGGCCATTCTGAAAATAAATAATAAGAAACAAATTTTTAATGGATGTGTGGGCCACTCACTTAACTTGTGTGGTCAGCACTCTTTTGCAGAAAATACTTCATGTATTAAATTAGTTGGTACTCCTGAGAGAATAGTTTCCTTCTTTGCTGCATCCAATCATCGATGGAATGTTCTTATTAAGCATACTGGAATGTCGTTGAAAAGACTGCCAACAACGCGTTGCAGTGCTCATCATGGTGCTGTTAATACAGGGAAAGATGAATGTGATGAATGTGTGGCGGTGATTGAGGCTCGGTGTAATCCCCTTGAAAATTTGAATAAAAAATTTACAGCACAAGGTCTTTTACATGCTGTCTGTGATTTCACGTTTATCTGCTACCATTACCTTTTGACTGATCTACTTGAGGAAGTTAAACTTACACAGCAGTATCTCCAGACTTAAGGCTTTACTCTTGCAAAGTGGTGACAAACCTGGTGGCCTTAAGATTGTTTTTGCATGAGAAACGCCGTCAGTTGATAGCACATGCTATTAAAAAGGCACTTTTAAAATAAGACCAATACGGAGTTTCGGTAGAGAGAAAATTAAGGTTTAAGAAGAGCATGTCAAGAGAATAATTAAGAAAAGAAAGCAGTAGGGAGATGCTGGAGTGTATTGATTGCTTTCATTCTGAACTCCAGATCAGATCATCAGCGACCAAGGAAGTACCAGATATGTTTGGGGCTGTTCAACCCAAGAGTCTAGTATCAGCAAGTGAAAAAGAGTTATTGGTGTCCGTTCCAAAATTAACTTCTTTCTATGATGAGTTATCAGAAGATTAACTTTTAAAAGAAATATCAAGGCTTAGAAGACATCTAAATGCGGCTGATTTCTCAAATTTATGGACTGGTCAGTATGATTTAAAATTCATAACTGAATGGGACCTCCTAGAATCTTTTCCAATACTCTCGCTGAGCCTTTAATGTTTTCTTACTATGTGTGTGTATATGGCTTTGTGTGAGCGGATCTTTTCAAAACAAAGGCTTATTAAGAAATATTTATGATACACCATGGGACAGTCTAGGCTTTCCGATGTGGTTCTGCTATAAATTAAAAATGATACAGTGAAGGACATTGATTTTGGTCAAGTTTGAAAGATTTGCAGCTTTGAAGCCAAGAAGAGGAAAATTTTTAATAAAGTCAATTTAATGTAAATACAACTATAACGTTTAACGTTTTTAAATTGACCACGTGACCTTCGATTGATTTGTTTTCGTTCTTGTTATTGTTATGCTGTGGACTTATTTTAACAGGAAGAAAACCATCATGGAAGTTGGGGGGGGGGGTGGTGACACCATGAGTTTACCGCACAAGGTGACACCAGCCCTAGCTACGCCACTGGGTACTCACATTAGAAGTTAATTAGTGTGCTATTAACTTGAATTTAACGTTTTTAAATTGTCCACGTGACCTTCGATTGATTTGTTTTCGTTTTTGTTATTGTTATGCTGTGGGCTTATTTTAACAGGAAGAAAACCATCATGGAAGTTGGGGGGGGGGGGGTGGTGACACCATGAGTTTACCGCACAAGGTGACACCAGCCCTAGCTACGCCACTGGGTACTCACATTAGAAGTTAATTAGTGTGCTATTAACTTGAAGGTTTTCAGAAGCCAGTGTTGAGCTTTTCAACTTTCTGGTCTTTGTCATTGTCTTAAGACGTGTCTGTATTATTGTCTTTTTTGAAGACAACATCTCATTGTGAATATGTCGTTAATATTTTTGTTTTAAAGTGTGTTTTTTGGTCATAAACTATTTACTAATTGTACACAAAGTCCAGCGAACTTGCCGGTGAAAAACATAAAAGATATCTTTGTTAATAAAATTAATCTGATTTGATTGATGCATTTTAGTTTGCTTCCCCCACCCTCACTGCCATACGGGCTGTTCCACGTCAACAAGCATTTTGCATCCCAATTTTAAAATAGTTCTCAACTTGATTTAACGGCCCTTAAACATTAAAACTTTATTAATCAACCTCAGAACCATCTGAAAAAGTATATTTATATGATTCATGTGTTTAATGCTGCTCTGATACTTCTAAATCTATCGCCAAATCTTTAATCCCCCTTAAAGTAATCACAATTTTGTTTGAATCGCCAGAGAATAGAGAAAATTATTTTTTTTTTCCTTTCTAAATACATCTGGGTGGAAGATTACTGACAGTGGTAAGTGATACCCACTAGAAACACGCCCTTAAATATCTCTATAAATATTATTCGTCCTTCATCAATGTTTATACCACAAGGAACAGACTTCCAAAGCCTAAAATACATCCTTTTACCCGTAATTGTAGAAATTCCCTTTTGAATGTTACAAGATAAAATGACGCATCTGGTTGGCTATACGATTGTATTACCTGTATCTATATTACTTTCTTTACGTACAAAAGTTAATCTGGACAACAGCAGCGAAACACTCATCGAATATTATCAACTATTAAGGCAGGGAGTAAAAGTTCAGACAGCCATCAAATCCTGGTTTTCTGTTTAGCCATTGCGTGGGTTCACGCAGGTAATATCTGTTTATGTTATGAATGAGAAATTGCTGTAATGTCCGTGTGTAGTCGAGTCGGGGGTCGATAGAATTAAACTATCTGGATTTTCATGTCATTGTTATGATAGTTTTTAAAGCTCAGATTTGTTCCCTCTCTTTTATTTCATTCGTTTGATCCTACTTTTGGTGTTTGTTAGTTTTTTTATTGTTTTAACATTTTTTTTTAGAAAAATCCTTGTATTACGCTTATAGGGAGCAAGCTTAAACTACGCCAAGTACCTGTATTGTTTTCTCTTAAGCCAAGCCGTGTAGCCGTCTTGCCTTATGTTAAGCCAAGCCGTGTAGCCGATTTCCTTCTGTTAAGCCATCCTCTCCATTGGTGGTAAATTACACCCTGTTTATAAAGAAAAACGTGCCAACCGGAGTAAAGCACCCCCTCCAAAACACTGCAAGCAGCCCCCCCCCCCATAGTGGACATGCATACAATTTGAGAATCATTGGTGTTTTTTATACGTATTTTGTTTAGTTTATAACGATCACTAACTGCATTAAGTCTTAAATGGTTGCTGACACAAACAGTTTGTTGACATCAACTAAAAAGTTAAATAAAGCAAGTATCTTAATCGCAGATCAACAGCATAACGTGTCGTTTGATCAGATCTTCGTGCATTATCTTATGATGTGTATTTAAAATTAATGACGCATTTATTTTCATTGATTTCATTTAGAAAATCAGTTTCAGTTTAGACTGAAGCTGCTCCATAAAAATGTTCTGGAACTTCCCGCACAAGACGGCATTTAACTCGAGCAACTCGACTGAGATTCTGAATGATGTCATAAGGATGGAGGGAGATGTCAACCAAGTCAACCTGAAAAATGTCCAATTAATCAGCCCTTCTTTTTGGAAAAATGCCTGTTTCCGGTTCTGTGCTTGTGGAGTGTAGTGGTCAACGTGCTCACTATCAAGGTTCTCAAACGGTTGGGCTTGAAACATTTCAACAACACGATTATTTCCTCCATGGCGGTGTCTGACCTACTTTGTCCCATCACAATTTTTTACGCCATCATCACGGATATGGTGAGAGACTTTGAAATTGCCTGGGGGCTGCTACCTGCAGCTGACACGCATAGTTTTCATCAACCACTGGAAATACAGAGCCTGGTATTTAAGCAATAATCTAAAGGCGCTCCTTGAGTCGAGAGAGAGTGCTGGCCGTTTGCTTTCCCTCGTTGGCTTCTCGGGTTTTTCGACCCGTCAGAATGAAGTATGTCATCGCTGGTCTGTTTATTCTTGTAGCGACAGTCACAATACCATAACTGTATCTTTTTAGCCTACCACATGAACTACCTTTACAACACGATTCAGACAACGCCAAGCATTCTGTACCTCTTGTACTTCGATCCAAGTTAACACTGCGCACCTAGTTTGTAAGATCTTGGCGTTAATATTCGTAAGCTCCGTGGTCTTGTATTGCTCACTTAAACTGTGCTACGCGGATCTCCACGGAAACCACGAAAAGCTCAGCACAAGAAAGCATGTACTTCAGACACTTTTTGTCGTGTTTACAATGAGTTTTTTAATGTTAACTCCGTTTGCTGGGATCCTTATGTTTCCTTATTTCGACCCACTCAAGTTTACCTTTCCAAGACAGTCTTAAGGTGATAGAATATGTAGTCAATGTGTTCAATGTGCTGTTTAGCAGCACAAATTTCTTGATTAACTTTTGCCTGAACGAAAAATTTTCAGCCATTTGTAAGCAAATGTTATATCGCCGTTTTTCGATTCATGGGTAAAGATTTAAATAATAAACTAATTAAAAACGTTTAGGATTATAATTAAAACCTAAATTCGAGCCTCATTTTGGTGGAATTTAAAAAAAAATTAAATTGATTTTGCACAAGTAATTATAATAAATTTTGCATCATCCATTGATAATTTTACTGGTATTTAATTATATTTTCCCAAAATTTTTAACAGGATACATATCATTCATTATCGTATTATTCCATTTGGAAAGCTTATGGCGTCTCTTTATCTTTGAGGAACAATAAAAGAGATATAAGAAATCAACTGCAAAGAAGAATGAATGTTTACCCTCATTCTCATGCAATGGTTTGGTCTCGTACTCGAGAATATGAATATGAGTATATCGATTATGAAGTTGGCTACTCGACGGAGCAAAATCTGTAGTATTTTTTAGCATCTTCGATCATTTCAAAGTACTTTTGTGGTCTACTCAGTACCTTCGGAATTTTCGGCAACATAGTGAAAATCATAGATTTTTTATCAAACACGGTAGTTTCATTGGCACCACCAATGTACTCCTGACTTCTATATGCGTCTACGACCTTCTTTACCTCCTGTCAGATTTTCTAACAGACTGGCATCAAATTTTAGTTAGAATCAATCTGGACTTGGGTCAATATTTTTAAGAAATCTACTCAAGAAGCTACGGACCTCTGCATAACATTGCTCTAATCATTGGCATTTTCCAAGTGGCTTTCATCGCTGTTGAAAGACTCGTGGCCGCTTTATTTCCTTTTATTGTTTCTAGAATTTTCACACCTTTCAACGTCAATTGCATCATTGCTTTTATCGTACAACTTTTTGGTCAACGCCGACGTGATCACGACTGGGGACGAGGAGATGTTGGCGAAACAACTTTATTTTCTATTCACTCTAAACACTGTGTTTCTATACTTGCTTCCCATGTTTACCGTTTTATTCAACAACGTGGCCATAGGAGTATCCCTACATTTATCTTCTGTTAATCTTCGTGCTCAGAAGTCGGTGACCGGTTCATCCTAGAGACACAAGGAGTTGAAGCTGTACAAGATGTTACTTATTGTGTGTTGTGTGGCATTCCTGTCTTTCTCCCCACGCATCATTCTGTCTTTTAGCTTCTTTTTTGACTATGACCTGTCTTACAATTATAAGAGAATCATTTTTGATACACGCTTTCATATTTACACGTCGACTAATTTCATCATTTACATCAGGATGAGTTCGAAATTCGCCAAAAACATTCTGTCAGCTTATCTGTGGTAACAATTCCGGTTTAAAGTTAGCCACGTGAATTATTTTTTTTCTATTATAAAAATAATTAAAGCTTCACACATATGAATGATTTTTTAAAATGAAACTAAAAATTATTTACAATTTTTTTTAGTATCGTTATTTTAATTAGAGACATAGTAATAGTTGTAAAATATAGATTCCTATACACTTTTACTTTTGATTAAAAACTTACAGCATACTACACGAAACAATTGTTTAAGATGTGATTAGTCTATAGGAGATGTTAATGGTAATCAGACAAGTTAAAGGTGACTCTCTCCAATCATTTCAATTCATTGAATTTCCAACTTCTACAATTTTACACTTTTCCCTAAGACATTCAAGAAGAACACGCATGTTTGCGTTATAACTACTTAGGGATTAAGGCAGACATTCACCAGCACAGCTATACATGTTTCTGGCAGTTCAAGACATCAATTCTCTGCAATTAAAATTTAAAAAAAGAAAGTAATGTGACGCTTCTATTTTAAATTGAAATTACTTTCATAGAAGATTTAGTTGAAAAGTGAAATATTTTTACATGCACACGATCGGAATTATTTTATTGTATTTATTTATTTATTCGTTTTGATATGTTAGCTCCGATTTAAATTGCATGCTTTTATCAAAGGTCTTTAAATGATAATCTTTAGAGATGTCGATTCCATAGCCAACATGAAAACTGTATATAGTACAATACACATATCTTTATTTTTACTATTTTAATAAGCAATTATTGGAACTGTTATATTTAAGCGTTGCAAATTTAATTATTATTATACATCTTTTAAATTTTTGTTTTTGTGTAACAGCAATGAACCCAAATTTGCCATCATTTCAGGTTTGCTTCAACCAATAAAATTAACTGAAAAAATATATTTAAAAAAGTGCTCATCCACTTTATTTTGTAAGATTCAGCTTTTTTTTTATGTTCCATAAATAACATTGTTTGTTTTTTTTTACTTTTTTAAAATTCCTGCTGTCAAAATAAAAACAAAGAATTTAATTGACAATAAAAGGCAAATGTCATAATATTTAGTACATATATATCAGGTTGGAGACGGTCCCGAACCGCTACAGGAATACCTCTAGTGTTGGCAGCATGCAGGAAACACTCAGCTGGTCACCATTGGAGGAACGACGAAGGTTCCAGGCTCTCCATGATGTACAAGATAAATAATGGATTGGTCCATTGCTCCAACGTTAAACAGAAATTGTCCCTCTCCCCCAAAGACAGCGACGAGGCCATGACAGCCAATTCCTGCTCATACCAGCGAGAAGCCAGTATAGGAACGGTTCATTCCTGCCAAAGACAGTGAGGGACTGGAACAAGCTTTCAAAAGGAACAGTTGAGGAAATAACAATTGACTCATTTGTGTCTATTACCTCAGGCCTTCCAACCACCGGTGAACGATACCCTCACAAAGTAGCCCTTGCAACCAGTGAAATATCCTCATCAACACAAGGCACATAAACATTGCAAATCCCCTCTACATGCGTAGGAGCCAAAAAGATCAATAAATTTATCGTGGGCCCTTAATATACAAAAGAAGGAGGAGAAAATATTCGTTTGACCCTCAAAGGGATCGCAACCCACCTCCCGAAGACCGCTGGTGTTGATCATAGCATCAGGAGCGATCACTCTAACTATAGAGCATAATCTGTCACTTTCAAGTCTCAGCTTGTTAAGACTTCCAACGAAATTTTTACTACCACATTTACTGATTCATAATATACTCTCAATGTTAATGTTCTATGAAATGATCAATTCAAAATATCACAAATTTCAAATTTAGGAGGATTGCCATTATAGTTCAAATAATGTAAACTTTTATCAGGAGAATTGAGTTAAATCTCATGAACAATAATGATTTTATCGGGTGTTCAATACTGATTTACTGAAGAGGCATCACTAACTTGACGCCAACATAATATGTAAAAAAATAAAATTTAGTATGGAACAGGGTAGCCAGCTTGTAGCGCCTGCCCTGGTATCGGCACAAATATAAGCTTTTATGTCCCCCGAAGCAAACTGAATGAAATATGCCTTTTATCACACCAAACTTTCATTTTGTATTTAGAAACTTTAGAATGTCATGTAGCCTAATTATTTAGGCATTAAATTATTTAGTTATCAAATTCGAGACATAATTCAAAATTCTTTCAGTGTCTGCCGAGAGCATCCACGTAACTTTAAAAACTAGGCAGCCATGAACTGTATGGTCAAACACCAGTTCGAAGGGGCTGAATCCAAGTGATTCTTTAACTGCGTCTCTGGCGGTGCAAAGTAGCATGTCGACTCCCTCATCCCAGTCTTTTTCTTTTTGGCAATACGTTCTCATCATGATCTTTAACGTCTGATCGAATCGCTCAAGTGCTCCCCGCGACTCTGAGAGATATGCAGTCGATGATCAGTGTTCTATTCATAGTTCATCACTTTTGGAAAAGACTATAGCCTTAAAGTTCATTCATTGGTCACATTACACACCGTCCTGAAAAGCAAACAATGTGAAAAAATTTTTATTAGAAATTACCAGAATGAATAGCTTCTGGAAACCGTGTTGAAACACATACGATTGTTATAAAGTATTGACGTTATTTCATCTTTGGCAGATGTCCAACACAGTGTATTATCACATGACTGAAATGTTTTTCAAACGCTGGAATGGGCTGAAGAAGAGCTGTTAGTAAATTTTGATTTTGGTTTGCCCACTACTTGACACGAATTATAAAATCTGCATCTTTCTTGATCTTGGGAAAAAAGAAGCGCAAATTGATCTGTGAACAGATTTGTTTACCCTAAAATGGCCTGACAGTGGTGAGTCATCAAAGTGGTCAATCATGAAAATGGTTAGTCAGAGGCTAAGTTCATAACGTTGTTTCTGAAATGGTTAGGAATTACCATCTTGGAACTCTCCTCCTTTCTTCGTCAGCTGCTGCGTCTGGAGTTGGCCTTTTTCTCATAAGTAGGTCATCTCTAACGTGATAGCTTAGCGGAACATGTGCTAATCCCTCTCGGTGATAGCATAGCGGAATACGTTCAGATCCCTGTCAGCGATAGCATAGCGGGACATGTTCAGATCCCTCTCAGTGATAGCATAGCGGGACATGTTCAGATCCCTCTCAGTGATAGCATGGAGGAACATGTTCAGATCCCTCTCAGTGATAGCATAGCGGGACATGTTCAGATCCCTCTCAGTGATAGCATAGAGGAACATGTTCAGATCCCTCTCAGTGATAGCATAGCGGAACATGTTCAGATCCCTCTCAGTGATAGCATAGCGGAACATGTTCAGATCCCTCTCAGTGATAGCATAGCGGAACATGTTCAGATCCCTCTCAGTGATAGCATAGCAGAACATGTTCAGATCCCTCTGAGTGATAGCATAGCGGGGCATGTTCAGATCCCTCTCAGTGATAGAATAGCCGAACATGTTCAGATCCCTCTCAGTGATAGCATGGAGGGACATGTTCAGATCCCCCTCAGTGATAGCATAGCGGAACATGTTCAGATCCCCCTCAGTGATAGCATAGCGGAACATGTTCAGATCCCTCTCAGTGATAGCATAGCGGAACATGTTCAGATCCCTCTCAGTGATAGCATAGCGGAACATGTTCAGATCCCTCTCAGTGATAGCATGGAGGAACATGTTCAGATCTCTCTCAGTGATAGCATAGCGGAAGCTTTTCAGATTCCTCTCTGTAATAGCATAACGGGACATGTTCAGATTCCTCGCTGTAATAGAACAGGGGAACATATTTAGATTCCTCTCTAATCAAAGCTTAGCATCGGATTCTAGCTATCTATTTCTGTATCACTCTTCAATAAATTTCATCCGCGTTGATGTATTTGATTAGTTCCCTCTTTATTGAGACTTGCGAAAATGGTTTCCATTCACATGTCTCTAATATTTATTTAAGTATCTAATGTTACACACTCCTAAACCAACTGTGCAGTGATCAAGGACACAACAGTTTAAGCTGCCTGGCCAGTGGAAGCCGCCTTCTATTAGGTAGACTAAATTATCTTTGGATTTTTAAAAAGAAAAATTATTAATTATTTCAAAATACTGGTCAATATCTTTATCTGCAAATTTTGGAACTAATTTTGCAAATCGTATCTCAACTGATGGTGGCCTTTAGTCATTTTTTTTTCATAGCACTTTGCCTGGTTATTATCTTCATTTCTTTTAATTTATTTTGTAGCTGTCTTTTCATCTCTAGCTGCATCTCCTTGAGCTCTTAATCTTTATCCCTCTTTGTCTCCCCATCTTTCCTCTTTCTTTCTCTGGCCTTATTGATATCGTTAAATGGTATTGCTATCGTTAAATGGTATTGATATCGTTCAACGGAATCTTGGATGCAATTTTGATTAGAATATTGCTAAATGATAAATCTAAATCTCCGGCGATATTATAACCTAAATCTATGGCAATCTTAGCATCTTCTCAGGCGTTCTTAGCGCCTGAATCTCTGTTGATCTTACATCTAAACAGAGTTTCTGTCAGACATGTCTCCGTGGAGGGCCGTGTACAACATATCAAGATTTTTAAAAATTAAAAACCACTAAATTTTCTTTTTTTAAAAAGTTTTGAACCCATTACCATTAGTGGAATCGATGAAATATAGCTACCCTCAATATATTTGATGATCTGTATATTTAAGGCTAATCTTGTTAAAGGTGTATGGTGTTGGATCATAAAAATCGCACTGGCCACTCCAGATTATAAGCCGATGTCTTACTTCGTGTTGTTCGCATATGTCGGTATTTTTATTCCATTTTTTCGTAACTTCACACGTTTAAAGATTTTAATAACACTGTATTTAATTTCCTTTACATTATAAAAAGATGTACAATTTTAATAACAGTTCTTGCTAAGTATCAAACATGCGCAATCTATTGTCAAATTATATTTCATCATAAGGGCTTTACTTTTAAAGTAGAGATAGGTGTTAATTATACTTTGTCGGATGGAGTTGTTTTTTTTTAAATTTTATTTGAATAACTAAGTTTAGTCGATGACATGTTTCAATTAAGAATTTAAAGGGCGCTTACCAAAAGTGAACATTTCTTCAACTATTATATCCAAAGCGTTTGCGTTTTCTTTTAACGTGCTACTTTTGTGACAATGTTTCCTGAATCAAAGAGGTTAAAAAAAATTCCCTAACCTATATTTATAAAACCCCACATATTTACACAGATTTTTTTAAAATTATTATTTTTTCTAGATAGGAATTTATCAGAAAGCCAAAAACAAAACAAAAATAAATAAAAAAAATAATTTTTAATTAAAAAAAATTGTGAACTGGCATCTCATTATGTCAGTTCTATAAAAAGAAAATTTGTTGATACCAATTTTAGATAAAAATCGTACTCCTAATTTGTTCTTTTGATACATTTTTTATTGCATAACACAAGCAGGTCAAGAAATTTTCCGTTTTGCCCCTCCTCCCCTTTTCTAACCTCCATTGACAGTTGGTAATTAAGAAAATACCTAAATCACACTTTTAAACCCTTAATTATCAGAGGCACTCTGCATCGAAGGGTAGCTGGGCGCACACGATGTCTCTAAGGTTATGAGGCACCTACATTTTTAACCAGGATCTCTTCAGATCCTCTCCAATTAAGTTAGAATGCTGCAAAACTAAATTTAGATATGTGATAAAATGCATTCTTGTATTTTGAACTTATCCAAAAATCCTAGAGACTATAAAAAATTAAGGGGTGATAATAATTTAGGGCCAACGCGTACCCTCAAGGGTGACACAACTAGAATTAATTTATTTTGTGTCCCAGTCGTTCGGACATTAAGATGTATTTTATCATTACTATGGCTAGTTTTTGGCACTTCCCACCCGAAAGTTTGGAATGAAATCTCAAAATTGTCTGAAAGAAATAACAAATTCAAGTATCAGCTAAATTTCACCCTTGCATTTTAAGTTTGCCCGACTGTCCTTAGCACCCTTAATTTCTGCAAACCTTTCACTCACGCTGATCAATGGTACAGTATGAGGTTTATTATAAGCTGGTGCCAAATGATTACTCTGACGAACGCCACAAACGGAGTGGATTCAGTTCATGTATGGCACATGAAAAATGTCTTTCTCCGTTCAAAAATATAATAGAAACATTGAATTCAAATATGCTTAAAAAAACACCTCTTGATTTGGAAATAACAAACAAAAAATTCTGGGGAGCAGGCGCCTCATACCCTCCAACGATCAAGATTCAACGACGCCCTCAATTTCCATTCTACTTCCCATTGAAAATTGTTGCCGATTTTGGTATCGATAGATACACTGCATAGTGGCGTAGTTACTATTAAAGCCGAAATGGGCAGACACATATTTTTGCAATCAACCCATTCACGATACGAACTCTGCAGTTGTCCGAAAATGCCACACCAGCACACAGAGCCGTTCTTGGGCATTGCAAGGCACATCCCTTTCACGATACGAACTCTGCATTTGTCCGAAAATGCCACACCTGCACACAGAGCCGTTCTTGGGCATTGCAAGGCACATCCCTTTCACGATACGAACTCTGCAGATGTCCGAAAATGCCACACCAGCACACAGAGCCGTTCTTGGGCATTGCAAGTCAGGCGCTTTTTGTTAGCCTTCAACTTGCAAGTCCAAATATTTCAGAAGTACACATTTTCTCTGGTGGTGGATATATCAATATGGTTAGTGGTTACACGCGAGAAAAGAGGAAACAGTGACGAACGTAAAGTGGAGGTGCCGCAGTGGTGAGAGGTGTTTTCTCCTCAGGTTCGGTGAGCTACGCCCCTGACCCCACTTTCCGAGGCCCCATACATGCGCTCCATGCCATTAAGGCCCCCAAAATCCTAAGAACGGTTCTGCTGCATATCAAGAAAAAGTGACACGTTGGTGGACCACCCTATGCACTCAATTTTGAAGAATTTTTCAGGGGGGTAGCTTCAGTCTTTAGCGTCAGGGGGGAAGATTCATTTAGATGCCCCGCACCTCAACTCCGAAATCGATTATTTTCAATCATTAAAAATCATCAAAGCCCATTTTACGCCCCGCGACATATGCCATATATTACACCCCTTAGCTACGCCGCTGGCTACTAGCAAATCGCACAGCCACAGTCCCCACCACCCCCCGAAAATTTGAAATGCCCCCCCAACCCGACAGTGGGGAAAATATTTGAAATAAACATTGTATCAAAATGTCCAGTGATTTTGAAATCTAAATGAAAAACCTTAGAGAAATATGCGCAAAATCTCATTTAGTTTTCACAGAGCTACTCACATGGAAGTTAATCAGTGTGTTATTCTCTAGTAAGCTCTCAGAAGCCAGTGTTGATCTTTTTGCTTTCTTTCTGGTCTGTATCATTATCTTACGACGTTTCTGTATCTTTGTCTTACGACGTGTCTGTATCATTGTCTTATTTGAAGACAACATCTTATAAATGTCGCTGAGATTTATTTTTTTAAAAGTGTTTTTTTTTTTTTTTAAATCATAAGTTATTTACCAATTGTACATAGTCCAGTTCAGCGAAAAACATAAAATGTGTCATAAAATGTGTCTCTGTTAATAAAAAGTAATCTTTTTGGATTGATGCATGTAATTTGCTTCTTCCCCCCACCCACACTGTTTTGACCCGGTTGTTACACGTCATCAAGTATTTTGCATCTCAATTTTTAAATCCGGAAGAAAAAAAAAAAGTTCTCAACTTTACTTCAATGGACCCTAAGCTTTATAGCCAAATTAATCTACGTCAGAAGCGTCTGAAATTTTCACTTGGCATCGTTCATTCGTGAAAAGCTGATCCGATATTTCTAAATCTTGAGACAAACTTCTAATCCCCATACCTTTGAGAGCCATTTAAAGAATTAGTAATAACAATTTTGGTTAAATCGCCAGAGAAATAGAGACAAAACAATTATGTTTTTCCCCCTTCTCAATAAAACTGTGTGGAACTGGGCTGCAAATGATACGTGCTAGAAAACACGCCCTTAAATAGCTCTATAAACCTTTTTCTAGCAAATTGTAATACCACACGGTATAGACTCTTAAAGCCTAAAATACGTCATTTTTACATCGTAGTTCTAGATCGCGAGGCGAGCTATGAAGGATGTCATAAAAGTTTAGTGACAGTTGTAAGACGACGGCATCAAGCGGTGCCGTTAGCCACTTTGCTGGTCGATGATCCATTGCGCGTACGCCACCGTTCGATCGAAGTTATAAAAAAATAGCGACATTAGGTTTTCTTATGGTCTACGTTAGAATCATTGGGGGTTTATATTTTCTTTTGAAATTGTCACGGGAGATTCGCTTTCGTGTGTTACAAAATCAAATTACGCATCTAGTTGGCTATATATTTTGTATTAACTTTGTCTATATTACATTCTTGACGTACAAAAGTTGATTGGGGCATCAGTAGCGAAACACTCATCCTGATATTATCAACCATTTAGACAAGAAAGGAAAGTTCAGACAACTAACAAATCCTGATTTTCTTATTTAGTCACTTTGTAGGTTCGTGCGGACAATATCTGTTTATGTCATGGTTAAAAATTGCTATAATGTCTGTCTGTAGTTGAGATGTCTGTGTGTAGTTGAGATGGGGATCGGTGCAATTAAAATATATGAAACTCCTTGTCACTGTCATAAGCGTTTACGGAGTTTAGTTTTGTTCCATTTCTTTTAATGCAGCCATTTAATCCTACGTCTGTTGTTCTTTTTTTTTAAAATTGTTGCAAACAATTTTTTAAAGATAAAAACCCCTGTGTTTCGCTGATATGGAGCAAACTTAAACTACTCCAAGTACCCAAATTTCCTAATGTTAAGCCACGCCGTCTTGCCTTCTTAAGCCAAGCCGTGCAGCCGTCTTGCCTTCTGTTAAGCCAAGCCGTGCAGCCGTCTTACCTTCTGTTAAGCCACGCCGTGCAGCCGTCTTACCTTCTGTTAAGTCGGGTAGCCGTTTTTCCGTCTAAATACTGATTTATTAAATACCTGTCGAAATTTATAAGATATTTGGAATTCAATACAGCACGAAGTCTTAAACAATAGTATGTCATGTGTTAAGTGTAAATTATATGTTGAAAGTATAATAATTGTTTAACTGTATTTTATGCGTGATTGTATGTCTAAATGTATCCTCTTTGTTAAGCTGTCAACATTTTTTTTTCTTCAAATTTTCAATTGAAAGCTTTCAACGTTTACACAATATTTAACTAAACTTTACGGATGAAGTGTAAATTAAATGTTGTATGGTAAGCTATATATTATGTTTTACTGTAAATTCTTGGCCTCACTGTAAACTATTGGTTTAACTGTCAACTATTCGCTTCAGTGAAAACTTTTGGTTTAACTGTAAACTATTGGCCTCACTGTAAACTATTGGTTTAACTGTAAGCTATTGGCTTAACTATAAACTACTGGTGTAATTGTAAGCTATTGGCTTAACTGTAAACTATTGGCTTAACTGTACATTACATGTTGTATAATTATTGTTGGTTGCCTAATTTTGCTTTTATATTCATAAATGACTAATTCATTAAGTTCATATTTGAGAAAGCTCACAACAAAAGTTTTCAAGCATTTTTTACTCTTTTTTTTTATAGAAGAAAAGTGAACCGCCCCCTCCCCCCCAACCCAAATTATTATCTTTTCATTCAGTGCGCTAAGAGAAGATTGTTAGGATGTAGTCGCAGCCTTTTGAAATATGTGATCTTGGAAGCGATAAGATTTCTTTACATCCATTATTTCATTTTTTTTTTCATTTTTTTTAGCCACCTTGATTTTTTTTAAATGCAAAATTAAGTACAGAGAACGCGTCCACTACCTCGAAACAGGATCGCAAACTAAAGTTCTTGGAAACAGAAAACATTTTTTAAAAAATATACAAGTGGATTATTAAATTTATAGACACACAACAGTGATAGACTATTTAAGATAGCTTTGATCAATTCAGAAATTTTGAGAAATAGAACATTAAATAGTTGACTCTTCGTTGAGACTTGCGAAGAATGGTTTCCATTCACATGTCTCTAATATACAATATTTATATATATATCTTATCTTATATATAGGGTCAATATATATATATGTATATAAATGTATATGTATTTACCCTCTCTATAAGATAATGACATGTTTTAATTGGAATTATTTCAGAGTCTATAGTTTTCAAAACTACAACTTGTTACCTTCATTGATTATATAATAACCTGATGAAATGATGTAGGAACACCTGAGAATTAATTTTAAAGCAAAAAAAAATATATTTCTTCCGGATTTTAGTGGTCAATTATTAATAATGCGATGAATAAGTGTTGTAAAAGGGTTGGCAGATTTTCAATTACATGTTTGACGTCCCATAGATACCTTTTATTTAACCATTTTACACATATATGCTATTTCTTTTGCCGACAGTACTAAAAATCATTTTTCACCCACAACAATGTTTAGAACACAAAAGGAAGCTTAAGGAAGCTTCTCGTCCACCTTTCGTGATACAGGACAGACGTCGAAAGTACCCTACGGTCACACAAAAGCCTCTTTTTAAATTTTTTTTTATAGAAAGTGTTGTCATAGGCAACGAGTTAGAGCTCGATAGGTTGTTGGAAACTGGGTCAATTAGCCGTCACGAAGATTTTTTTTTTTCCCTAAACACACAAAAGCGAAGTTAATACAAATGATTTTAACATAACTCGCTCTTTTTTTTCTTACGCAAATAAAGTTAATGCTTCAATCTTCCATCCATCACCAAACGTGCATAAACATGCCATCCAGTTTTGATGCACACTCCTGGTGTGCTAATCAGTGTAATCATCATATTTTATCAGCTCAGAGACTCGTTACTTGCTTGTAGCCCGGACTTCCTCACAGACTTCATTTGTACATTCGGCATTGACATAAAACGCGATGATATGATGCACGCGAGAAATGTGTGATTGGTGGAGAGCCATTGCACAGCCAATCGAAATATTCATGGTTCTTTTGTATAAAAATGTAACGATTTATTGCACTGTCAGCCTAGCGAAGCATACAAGCATTGCTGTTAGCCAGATTACATTGTTGAACGATTATATTGTTGACAGGGTTGTGTTATTGATAGATTATATTGTTGACAGATTATGTAGTTGACAGATTATATTGTTGACAGATTATATTGTTAACAGGATAATATTGTTGACAGTTTATACTGTTGACAACTTATATTGTTGACAGATTATATTGTTGACAGATTATCTATATATCTGTTATAGCTAAAAAGACATTAAATTATCAGAATCCATCATTTAATCGATGCCCATACTCAAACAGCTGATTCGAGATTTGAATTAATCATCTTAATTTTAAAACAATTCTCCATAAGATATCTCTAACCCCTACAACTTGAGGGGGTGCCAGCCATTGTTGTAGTTAGGTTTAGTGCCTCCCGGTGCGGGCCAAACATTTTGTCGCCCCACTTTCACGAAAAAAAAACCCCTGCATTTGGCCGAAAAGTCCACACTCTTTATAAAGAAAAAAGTGCCACAAGGAGTGGACATTTTTTAGCCCTTTGGCACCATCGTGGACTTCCCACAAATTTGAGAACCATTGGTCTTTTGGGATACGTATTTTGTTTAGATTATAACGATCATTAACTGCATTAAGTCTTAAATGGTAACTTACGCGAACAATTAGTTGACATCACCTATCTATAAAATTTATTGAGGTAAGTCTCCATAGTCACATATTAATAGCATAATATATATTTTGATTAGAACTTCGAGCATTTTCTTGTGATATGTATTGAAAAACAATTTGACGCATTTATTCTCATTGATTTCATAAAAAATTAGTTTCAGTTTAATCGAAACTGCTCAATAAAAATGTCCTGGAACGTCACACACAAGTCAACCCTTAACTCTAGCAACTCAACTGAAATTCTGAATGATGACATAAGGTTGGAGGGAGATGTCAACCTTGTCAACCTGAAAAATATCATAATAATGAGAACGTCTCCGTGGAGCGCCTTTTGTGTATCCTACAAATGCCTGTTTCCGGTTCTGTGCTTGTGGAGTGTAGTGGTCAACGTGCTCACCATCAAGGTTCTCAAACGGTTGGGCTTCAAACATTTCAACAACACGATTATTTCCTCCATGGCGGTGTCAGATCTACTTTGTCCCATCACAAATGTTTACGCCATCATCACGGATATCGTGAGAGACTTCGATCTTGCCTGGGGCTGCTACCTGCAGCTAGTTCGCATAGTTTTTATCAACCACTGGAAATACAGAGCCTGGTATTTAAGCATTAATCTAACGGCGCTCCTTGGAGTCGAGAGAGTGGCGGCCATTTGCTTTCCCTCGTTAGCTTCTCGGGTTTTTCGACCCGTCAGAATGAAGTATTTCATCGCCGCCATGTTTATTCTTGTAGTGACGGTCTCTATGCCAGATCTGTATTTATATTACGACTTTAACATGAACTACCTTTACAACATAGTTCAGACAACGCCAAGCATTCTTTACCTCTTGTACTTCGACAAAGTTAACACTGCGCACCTAGTTTGTAAGATCTTGGTCGTTATATTTCCATTGGCGTTAATTTTCGTGAGCTCAATGGTCTTGTATGGCTCACTTCCACTGTGCTACGGGGTTTCCCAAAAAGACCATGAAAAGCTAAGCACAAGAAAGGATGGATATAAGACTCTTTTTGTCGTGTTTACAATGAAATTTGTTATGTTAACTCCATTTACTGGGCTTCTTTTGTTTCCTTATTTCGCTCCAGTCGAATTTACGTTTTCCCGAGACAGTCTTAAGGTCATAGAATATGTAGTCAATATGTTTAATGTGCTATTTAGCAGCACAAATTTCTTGGTTAACCTTTGCCTAAACGATCAATTTTCTGCAATTATTAAACAAATGTTATGTCAACCTTTGTCCGTTCACAGATAAAGATTTCAATAATAAACGAAGTCCATTCTTTTAGGTTTATAATTAAAACGTAAAAGACAATGGAGTCTCATTTGGAAAAATTTCTTTTTAATAATTAGTTTTTTTATGCACAGGTAATCATAATAATTTTGAGCATATATAATAGTATTTTATGATATTTCTCAAAGGTTTCTAACAGGATACCTATGATTCAATATCGTATAATCCCCTTTGGGAAGCGCGTGACGTCTCTTTATTATTAAAGAACAATAATAAAAAAAAGAAAATAAAATTAACTGTAACTGCAAGAAAGAATGAATGTTTCCCCTAATTCCAATGAAATGGTTTGGTCTCATACTCGAGAATATGAATATGAGTATATGGATTATGAAGTTGGCTACTCGACGGAGCAACATCTGCAGTATTTTTTAGCATCTTCGATCATTTCAAAGTACTTTTGTGGTCTGCTCAGTACCTTCGGCATTTTCGGAAACGTAGTGACAATCATAGTCTTGGTCAAACACGGTAGTTTTAACGGCACCACCAATGTTCTCCTGACATCTATAGCCGTCTGCGACCTCATTTACCTGCTGTCCGATTTTATAACGGAGTGGCATCGAATCTTAGTGAGAATCAATCTGAACTTGGGTCAACATTTTGAAGACATCTACTCAAGAAGCTACGGACCTCTGCACAACATCGCCCTAATCATCGGTATTTTCCAAGTGGCCGTCATCGCTGTTGAAAGACTCGTGGCCGTTATATTTCCTTTCATTGTGTCTAGAGTATTCACACCTTTCAACGTCAAGTGCATCATTGCTTTCATCGTACTGTACACCATCGCTTTTTCGCTGCCTAACTACTTTTTGGTCAACGCAGACGTGATCACGACAGGCGACGAGGAGATGGTGGCGAGACAAGTTTATTTTCTGTTCATTCTAAACACTCTGTTTTTATACTTTCTGCCCGTGTTCATCATTCTATTCAGCAACGTGGCCATAGGAGTATCCCTACATTTATCTTCCGTTAATCTACGGGCTCAGAAGTCAGTGACCTGTTCATCCAAGAGACAAAAGGAGCTCAAGTTGTACAAGATGTTACTTATTGTGTGTTGTGTGGCATTACTGTCTTTCTCGCCGCGAATCATTCTTTCTTTTGGCTTCTTCTTTGACTATGACCTGTCTTACAATTACAAAAGAATTATATTTGCTACCTGCTTTCATATTTACACGTCCACGAATTTAATCATTTACGTCACGATGAGCTCAAAATTCGCCAAAATATTCAGTCAGCTTATCTGTGGTAAAGGCTCCGGTAAAAAGTAAAGCCGAATTAATTTATTTTTTTTTTCATTTTTCAAATATTAAATAATGTAATAATAATTAAACTTTCTTATATTGATCATTAAAAAAGATAATAAAACTACACATTATTTTTGGTTTCTCTTATTTTAATTAAAGAAATATTATTGATTTGAATATAAGGATTCTTTTACACTTTAACATTTGATCAAAAACTTACAGCCTACCCCACGAAACAATTGTGGAAGTTTTGATTGGTCTATAGAAGATATTAATGTTAATCAGACACGTTTAGAGGTTACTATCTCCAAATACTTTGTTTCATAAGATTTCCAACTTCTACTATTTTAATCTTTTCATCAAGTCATTCGAGAGTAACCCATTTGATTACGTCATAACTACTGGGTGATTAAGGCAGACATTCACCAGCACGCCTAAACATGTTTGTTGTATTGCAAGCCATCAATTCTCAGTAACTGAAATAAAACCAAACACATATTACGCTTGTATTTAAATTGAAATTACTTTTATCGAAGATTTTGTCAAAAATTGATTTATTTTATAAACACGTTGTAGGAATTATTTTTTGTATTTATTTATTTATTTATTCATTTTGATATTTAAAACACAGAGTTAAAATTGTATGCTTTAATTGAAAGTCTTTCAATGACAGCGTTCAAAAATGTTCAGTCAGTAGCCAAAATGAAAACTAAACATTAAAAGTAAGGGCGCGAGGAAGGGAATCTCTGTTAAAAATATTTTAAGGGGAGGGGGCTGAACTTTTTTTCATTCCAATACATTAATGTACGTGTAACTTTATTTTTACTATTTTAATAAACAATCAAGGGAAATGTAATTTTAAAATGTTGCAATTGTAATTATTTTCATTTAATTTTTGTGTGTGCAACAGCAATGAAAATAAAGTTTGATATCATTTCAGCCATGGGCGCTCGCAGGTAATGGCAAGGTGGGGCACTTGCCCCCCCCCCCCGGATTGATTGGATAAAAAATTTTTAGACAAAAATAGACACAAAAATGTATTAAAGTAAAGAGAAAATAAAGAGAAAGTAACTAAGCTGATGTGCTTTCCGTTCGTTCACCAAAAAAATACATTACAGTAAATTAAAACTACATTAAAACATCACTAAAAATTGTTTACCCTTCCCTGGAAAGTTAATCGATTTTTTGCCCCCCTAGAAAGTTTTTTGCGAGCGTCCATGATTTCAGCTCTTCTTCAACCAATAAAATTAATTACAAATACAAAAAAGAAGTGCTCAGCCTTTTGATTTTTTGAGTTTCAAGTTTTTCTTTGTTCCATAAATAACATTGTTGTTTTTACTCTTTTAAACACATCCTGTCAAAAGAGAAAAAGAAGTGAATTGATGGTAACATGCAAATAGCATAATATTTAGTAGATCCATATCAAAAGATATCCCCCACCCCCTCTAAAGGATTGCAACCAACATCCTGAAAACCGCTGGTGTTGATCATGGCATCAGAACAGATCACTCAAAGTATGAAGCCTCATCTGTTACTTTCGCGTCTCAGCTTGTTATGTCTTCCAACGAAATTATTACTATCACTCTTACCTATTCATAACACACTCTTAACGTTAATGTTCGATGAAACGATCACTTCAAAATATCACAAATTTCGGAGGATTGCCATTTTAGTTAAAATAATTTATGTTTTTAGGAGAGTTGAGATAAATCTAATGAACAATAATGAGTTATTTGGGTGTTTCCGAAGGATTTACTGAAGAGCCATCATCAACTTGATGCCAATATATTATGTAAAAAATAAAATGTAATATGTTATAAAGTATCCATCCTGTAGTTCCTGCCCTGGTATCGGCACAAATATAAGCCTTTTGTCCCCTGAAGCAAACTTTAGGAAATGTACCTTTTTATCGTACTAAACTTTCATTTTGAATTGAGCAACTTCAAAATTTAATGTAGCCAAATTCTTTAGGTATTAAAATGTTTAGTTATCAATTTCAAGACATAGCCCAACATTCCTTCAGTGTCTGTCGAGAGCATTCACGTAACTATAAAAACTAGGCAGTCATGACCTGTATGGCCAAACACCAGTTCAAAGGGGCTGAATCCTATTGGCGAAATGTGGTACCACAGAACGGTTGTTGCGGAGAAGGGCTCCGGTCCTGACTTATCACAAACTTTTTAATTTAGTAGCGGTTAGTACAGGATGTCTCCTCTCTGTGCATGATAATTTGGATGTCTAGGCGTTAGTTCAGACAAGGCACACTGTAAATATAACGAAAACTCACAACTCCAATGGATGATATAGCTTGCCAACTCCAAACTGTAATCACTCACACTGAAACACTTTGAGTCCTAAACTACTTGTCCCACTATGACGTCATAAACAATGTCGGGAATGCACACTACTAGAACCTTTCCCGAAACATATGGGGAGCTCAGTGTTACTATTGCTTTCTCTCCTTTTAGCCTTGCATCATTCATCAATACGATCGTGCGACTCTCTCCTGTCAACTTGCTGTCATCTACTAAGTCTTTCTTGACCACTGTATGACCACACAGATAATGTCTTAAACACTTTAACACTTTTATTTTCAACTAACACATAGACACTTTCTTTCACTCCAAAGACATTCGAAATTCATGCTATAAAAATTGCATCTTCCTTATCACTTATGTCTATGTTCTCTTCATAGCTCTTGGTCACACGTGTCCTATTATTCTCCTTCTTTACTAATAACTTCCCTTTCTTTTCCACACACTTCTTTTCCTGAACTAATTTGAAACAAGTGGATGCCGTTTTAACCTCTCTGCAACTAAAATTTCTATCTCCTTGTCACGGACGACTGGGCAAATCCTTGCTACGTGCCCCTGTTGGTGACACTGGTTGCACCGACCCTGAAATCGACACATCACGGCTGTATGGCCTGCGCGTAGACAAGTAAAACAGACCCGTGGCCGGATGCATTTTTTGGCCAGGTGTCCACTTGCATAGCAACGAAAACACCGGCGCTCCTTGCAGCAATCTCGAGCCAGATGACCAGTTGAGTAGCATCTGTAGCACCACCGTGCGTTAGTGCAGTACCTTGCAATGTGCCCTGCACGATGACAACTGTAACAAAGTGATACGTCCCACTGCCTGACTTGGTGGTGCCCTGCTGGTCTTCTATCCTTCTTCTGTCTGCAACTTGACGGCGTCATCATTCCCATCACACCTTCTGTTTGATGTCTGTTCTCTTACTCTGTTACTTCAGCCCTGTCGATCTCCTGTTTTTGAGTTTTTCATCACAGTTTTTAAATAATGAAATTGCTTGATCATCAGTGACATAGAACTCATGTTTTCCTAAGCTTTATGCACTTTTTTCGCCGCATGGTAGATTTTGATTTTGTGACAGGCAGCGCATTTAATATTAGAGATCGATATGTACTTGTAATCTTATTAGGTTTTTATGTTAACTAGAAAACATATAGCACTATAACCCAGGACTGCTTCATTTATTCCCAATTCTTGATAACTTTCTTTGGTTAATAATAGCATGACCCCCCCCCCCCCCACCCAAAAAAAAAAAAAAAAAAAAAAAAAAATATCTTATTAGGTTTTTATGTTAACTAGAAAACATATAGCACTATAACCCAGGACTGCTTCATTTATTCCCAATTCTTGATAACTTTCTTTGGTTAATAATAGCATGCCCCCCCCCCCACCCAAAAAAAAAAAAATTAAAAAAAATTAAGAATTTTCCCTTGGAAAGTGTAAGAAAATTAAAATTTCGTTTGGCAATAGTTATCTCCCCTCACACACACAAAAATGGGTTGTCGAAAATGGCTATTTTTGTCATTTTGCTTTTAATCTTAATCATATCTAAAGAGATTTTCATTAATTGTTTATTTTTAAAACCTTTGTGTGAAACATTAATTAGCTTAAGTTTATGAATGGGAACCAATTATAGTTATTTTATAATAAATTATAATGTATAAGTATAGCATTGCCGTGAGCATATCTAAATTATTGTAATAGATTAATAGTAATGTAGAGTAGAGGCCAACCCCAATTATAAAGATTATAAGGGAATGATTGTACAATTGGCTATTTAAATGATGTTTTTTGACATTTTGAAAAAGGCATCCATTGAATTTTTTTTTAACGTGAATGTTTCTTGGTCGATTCACTAAGAGTAAGATACACTTTGGCAGCTATTACAATAATAGTGTGCTAACTGTGAGTTTAATCCTGACGACTCAAATGAAAAAGTCACAATTTCCTCCTTTGTATCCTCGTTTTTTGTTTTATCATGTCATCCTTTTTGTGTCCACCTATCTGGCAACCCTATTCATCCCAGTCTTTTTCTTCTTGGCAATATGTTCTCATCATTTTCTTTAATGACTGATGGAATCGCTCCTGCGACTCTGGGTGATATGCACTCGACAAGCAGTGTTCTATTTTTAGTTAGTTCATCACTTATTGGAAAATTCCAGCCCTCAAGTTGATTGATTGGTCAGACTGCACACACTCCTGAAAAAGCAAACAATATGAAAAATGTTTATCAAGACTTTCACGACTTTGGACTCTTAAATTACGAGAAGGAGTATTTTCTGGAGACCAAGTTGAAACACATACGATTTTCAAAAAGTATTGGTGACGTGATTTCGTCTTTGGCAGATGTCCATCGCAGTCTTTTATAACATGACAGAAATTTTCTTCAAACGCTGGAATGGGCTGAAGAAAAGCTGTTAGTAAATTTGGATTTTGATTAGCCCACTACTTGACAAGTATAATTTAATCTGCTTTAATGAGCCCCATCTTTCTTGATTTTTGGACAAAAGAAGCGCAAAGTTATTTGTGAAAAGACATGCTTACTCCCAAATGGTCTGACAGTGGTGAGTCATAAGAGTTGGGAGTCATGAAAGATGCGAGTCATGAAAGATACGAGTCATGAAAGATGCGAGTCATGAAAGTGGTGAGTCATGAAAGTGGTGAGTCATGAAAGTGGTGAGTCATAAAAGTGGTAAGAGAAATACAAGTCGCAAGTCTTGAAAGTGGCGGAAATGAAAGTGGCGAGTCATGAAAGTGGTGAGTCATGAAAGGGGTGAGTCAAAAAAGTGGTAAGAGAAATACAAGTGGCAAGTCATGAAAGTGGCGGGAAATGAAAGCGGTGAGTCATGAAAATGGTAAGTCATAAAAGTGGGGAGTCATGAAAGTAGTGAGTCATGACAGTTAAGAGTCATGTCAATAGTGATTCATGAAAGGGGCGAGTCATGAAAGTGGTCAGTTATGAAAGTGTTGAGTCATGAAAGTGTTGAGTCATGAAAGTGAGGAGTCATGAAAGTGGGCAGTCATGAAAGTGGTCAGTCATGGACTAAGTTCATAGTGGTTTCTCTGAAATTGGTAGTATAACAGACCAAGTTGAGTGTGATTTTACACACGACACTAATAGTAATCCTTATGACAGTATGGCGTTGTAAGTGTATTATAACATGGTGAATCACGAGAAAAAAAGGGAACTAGCTTCTAGAGCGAAAGTAGACTGAACTCTTAAGTAGTTAAAGAGAGTAGTGCACGATTTTTATATGAAAGAGGAGCAGACATTGAATCTTTCGTATGTGTTATTGAATTATTGTGATTTATTTGTGATATGGAATAGTCAATCAGTGTGTAATTATGGCTTCCTAGAATTATTGCAGGATATCCTCTTAGCAAGAATTATTATTTTTGAGTTTATTAAATATGATAAATTACTGTATAAGATATTTTTTGGTCATTACCACTTCATTAGTGAGGGAGAGAACAGATACGTTTGGTGAGTGAATGAATCAATTTTTCAAGTAATAGCGGCAGGATATTAACTGCAGAAATAGTTCACCATGTTACTACAAATATTGTCATACTGGCAATAATACCATGTGTTACAGGTACGAATTACTATTTTTGGATCTTTCCTTCTTTCTTCATCAGCTGCTGTTGCTGGCGGTGGCCCTTTCTCATATAAGTATGTCATCTTTAACTTTATAGCTTTGTGAAACATGTTCAGATTCCTCTCTTCAATAGTATAGCGGAACTTGTTCAGATTCCTCTCGTGTAAAATCTGTTCCTATAATTTTAGCCTCACTCTTCAGCTTTTTGATGAGCTTCATCTGGGTTGACCTATGTGATTAGTTGACTCTTCGTTGAGACGTGCGAAGCATTGTTTCCTTTCAAATGTCTATAATATTAATTAAATAAATGTATGCTAATTACTCCTAAAACGACTGTTCAGTGATCAAGGACACAACAGTTTTGGCAGCACGTCCAGTGAACGCCGGCTGCTATAAGGTAGAATAAATTGTGTTCTGAAATTGAAAAAAAAAATGTGGAATTATTTCAAAATACTGGACAATATATTTTATCTGCAAAATATAGATTTAATTTTGCAAATTAAATCGCATCACAACCCTGAATGATAGTAGCCTGCACTAAATTGTTTTCATTGCACTTTGCCTGCTTATAAACTTCCTTTCTTTTAATTTATTTTGGAGCTTCATCTCTTTGAGATCTCACTCTTTATCCCTTTTTCTCCCCCGGTCTTTCATCTTTCTCTATTTGTAGCTCTTTCTGTGCATCTAGCTCCAATTGTTTTAGGTCTCTTTGTTTTCTCACTACAACGTCTAGCTCCATTTGCTTGAGCAAGAGAATGAGCCCTATACTAAGATCATTCTTCATGTTGACTGATGTCAGATCATGCACAGACCACATGTCTTCATCTAACAACTGGACGATCTTCAAACCTCTTTCCGCTCTATTTTTCAAGCAAATTCGCCATTTCTTTTCATAAATACTTCTCATTTGAAAATGTAGTCATTTCGATACCAATAACAGAGCTAGTTACAAGTTTTCTTTTATTTTAATTTTAATAAGGGTGTTCATTGAGTTTAAACATATATAGAATCCAGTGTTATATTTTGCCTGTGTCAAAATGGATTTTGATTTGAAAACCAATCAGTAGAGGCATTAGATAAATGTTCTAGAAATGAGCTATTTTCCATTGCTAAAAATTTATGAATCTGTATAGCTCATTCGGCAGTAAAAAAGACCGAACGAGATATGATCAACATCCACTTAGTGGATGAAGATATGTTGTCTGAGGACGAACGAGCCTCAGTCACACAACCACATGATCCTATTATGGTGCTCAAATTAAAGCTCAAACTGTAACTGACAATGCTTTCACATGAAAACAGAGAGGTAGCATGAGTGAACAGTGAATTTTGTTCACCATGTTTTTTCCACGGGGAGAGACCATCAATGGATTGTATTTTGAGATGCAAATGTGAACTCCACGTTTTTGGAGAGTAAAATTATGTTTTTGTCAGAGCGGTTGTTTTCCACGCTTTGCTGGTAATAAAGTCGGAGTTGAGTTAGAGTTGAGATGTAGTACAGTTGAGCTGAGTTATAGCAGTGTGAGGACGTGTCTTTCTGAGTGATGGAATATTATATATATACATGTGAAATGATTACATTCATGCAAGGAGGATTATTATTAATATTATCTGTGTAAATTGTTATTTAATAAAGTACTGTAAGTTTAACCAGGATTCAGTATTCTTATTTGCGTGCCTGGATAACAAGAGGAAGAACGATGAAGTTTTAGCCGGCATCCTGAATTACTAACTTAAACCAAGTAACCATGCTACTGACATAACCCACAGCCTAAGAAATAAGTTACAATGATAATGATGTCAGAGTATATGTGTTACAAATGGTGTCAGAAGTGTCAGAACATAGATGTATTACAGAACATTGAGTAACAACGATATATTTTAACATTCGAGCGGAAGTATACATCGAACGTCATTACGCCCGTGTATCATATCTAGTCTGAGACGAGTCCACGACACACAGAGCAAGCTGACAACGATTGAATTTAGGTCAGTCACGGGAGTCAAAAGTTCAGAGTTCAAACAGCTAACTGGTACACTGATTCAATTATATAACAACAGTGGAGTGAATATTCTCGTGGAAGAAACAGCAAGAAATCTATTTTACAGTTATTAGTCAATGAAAGAGATGATCCACTACACAAGGCCAACAGAAGTCTGACGTCATTACAGATGATAAGTTTTATCAAGACATCGAAAGTAAGATTTCCCCAGCATAATCTTTACTTTATATAAGCCGCACATAGCCTAGTGCGCAATTCAAGTCAAGTAATTCTTTAATTACTCACAAGTTCAACAGAATCGGAGAGAAAGTAGACAATTTTCAATTATTGGATTATCACAATTACACTATTACGCAAGGTACTTACATTGGATTATTGCAGCAATTTGTGGTGTAACTTTTCTCATTGGATTATTTTACCCAAGTACACTTCTACATAGAAGCATTATCCACTCCATAGAAGGATTATCTACTGCATAGGATTATCGACTACTCAGAAATCATAGCGTCACAGAGGAGCAGAGGTGACCAACTACAGATTTCTTTTGGACACTTTCACTTGGTATTTATTTATAGTATGTGTTATGTATTATATATATAATTTAAGACTTTAAAAATCTACTTATAGAATACTTAATTAGATTAAGTAAATTTTTTACTTTTTCTGTATATTATAAGTTTAATTTTAGAGTATACTTTAGGGACATCCACGGTGTTATCTTTCCTAGGGAAGTTTTTTTTTATTAAAACAGTAAAGGTTTCTTCTGGCCCTATTTATAACACTGTAGGATAATTTTATGTTAGTTGTGAAGTCTAGTTTGTACATTGTCATAACTGTTGTTTTTTAGTATATCTTGTCAGATTTGTTCTATTTGTCTTGTCATTGTCATACATATTGTCAACCTACTGTCATATTTTCTACTATCTTGTTGTCCATAAACTGCACAGTACTTTTGTATTTGTTGTCTCCTTTGTATTCATGTAAACGTCTACATATCTGTATTTATGTTGTGAAGTAGATAATCTAATTATTTTAAATTTTCCTACACTTACTTATATATTATATTTGTATTAACTTGCATTGTGTATTCATTCATGAACATGTAAATATAATGTAGTATTGTGAACTATTTTAATTGATAACTCATCAAGAAATAACTGACATACTTATACATACCAATATATTACTTTAGTTACTATAGTAACTTTAGTTACTCAAACACACAAAAATGGCAGAGTACTTAGAACTATTAGAAGTAGCCGAGAAGCTTGGCTTAAAGCAGGAGAAGTTAGCTGACTTCGTAACTAAAGAAATGGACAAAATACGGGACAAACAGGAGAGAGATAGTCAAAGACAGAAAGAAGACAAAGACCGAGAAGCTAGACTGTTAGAGAGAAGCGACCTTAAAGAAATAGAAGAAATGAAATTAAAAGAACAGGATATGAAATTAAAAGAACAGGAAATGAAATTAAAAGGACAAAAAGAAGTAGAAGAAATAAAACTAGAAAGAGCTAGAATAGAATCAGGACAGCATACACCATCAACAAGCACTAGAGAAAGCAATAGCACATACAAACCCAAATTTAGGGAATTTAATGAACATAAAGAAGAAATTATTAGTTATTGGTCACAATTTGAGGGTATCTGTCAGTCTTACAATTATAGAGAAGAGACTTGGGCTAATATTTTATTGAGCAGATTATCAGGGAAAAGCCTAAGCATTATCAATTCACTTAGTGAAGAACAAAAGAATAATTATACCTATATAAAGAAAGTTTTGTTAAAGTTCTATGGAAACACAGAAGACATTTATAGAAAAAATTTCCATAACATAAGACTAGAGAGAGAAGTAGACCCTAACACCACCATATTCAATATTAGAGACAATCTTGTCAAATGGCTTGAATTAACTGAAATTGACCTAAATGATCCAAAAGCATTACTAGATATGTTTATTATAGACAAAATATTAAGAAATGCATCAGTCTCTTTATTTTCATTCCTTAAAGAGAGAAAGATTAAAAATGAGCGTGAGTTAGTTGACTCAATCACAACATTTAAAGATGCTCACCCCAATGAAGAGCTAGATAATAGAAACAGCACACTAGCCTCTATTAGAAACACACCCAGTGATAGGGACAGTCAAAAACAAAACACATATCAAAACAGAAGATACCATAGCCTACCTGCCAGATGGCAAAACAATAAATTTCAGAAAAATTATCAAACCAATTACCAGACATATGCTAATTACTCAAAGGACAACAAATGTTTCTACTGTGGCATTCCAGGTAACAAAAAATATGAGTGTAGGAAATTACATAGAGATTTAGGACATTCACAACAATACTATCAGAGAACATCACCCAACAGTAGTCCAAATAGATACAACAGTACAAATAGGGGTAGACAACAAAATAGAAATCAACCAAGTGATCACCAGTGACACAACACTAATCAAACAAATAGTACACACAATCAGAATACACCGCATGAAACATCAGCTAGTGTTTATCACACTGATGGAACACTCAAATTTTCACCAGCAATTGTTAACAATAAAGTAGTTAAATGTCTCAGAGACACTGGTTGTACAACAATAGTTGTAGACAGAAAATTAGTAAATGACAACTACTACACGAATGAAAAAGCCATAGTTATCTTAACCAACAATAATAAAATAGTATGTCAGAAAGCTAGAATCAAAGTTGATTGTCCATGGATGTCGAGTATGAGCGTTCATTAGGAATTGTTGCGACTCAATATTATGTTCATTAGTTGTTGAACGCTTTTCCCGCGCTTGACTATTATAGTTAGTGAACGCTCTTCCCGTCATTGTCTCTATGACGTATTTTTATGCTGAGTGGTGACGTATTGTCTATGCAGTGTTGTGACGTATGTTGTAGTCGTGCGGCAGTCTTCAGTGGAACCTTGGAGTGATAGGATGTTTATTATATTTACTTAGATATTAAAGTTATAGTTATTATGAAAAGGAGTTGAGTTTGTTAATTGATAGTTAGAATAGTACGACGCTTCAACGTATGAAAGAACTGACGAATGTAATCAATCCAGAAGACGTTAGGAGTTGACATGGGGGCTTCTCATCCGGGATTGGTGAACCTCGTTATTTTCATACTTGAGGTAAAGTACAAGAACATTCTTATCATTCAACTTTAGTGAAGTTACAACCATCGTCGCATGTTCCCGTATTTCAATGTCGGAGCCCCGCTGCCACCGTGTGTCAAGTTTATGTGAGTTGCATGTGCCGGTAACTCCATCAACCACCTACGTCCTGTATTAGGCTAGTTATGTCCTAACCCTCAACAGGCTAACTACGCCCTGCCAGTTATCAAGTTACTAACCTCGTGTCCAGTTCCAGTGAAATAACTACGTCCTGCCCTGTATGAAGTTACCAATGTCGTGTCCAGTTACAGTAAATTAACTACGCCCTACCCGTTATCAAGTTGCCAACGTCCTGTTCAGTTCCAGTGAAATAATTACGTCCTGCTCTGTATGAAATTAGCAATGTCGTGTCCAGTTACAGCAAATTAACTACGCCCTGCCCGTTATCAAGTTGCCAACGTCCTGTTCAGTTCCAGTGAAATAACTACGCCCATCGCCTCATCGAGTTATCAAAGTTCTTTCGGTAGTGAGCTACCAACTTCGTGTCCAGGTCCAGTGAACAGCCCTGACCCTCATCAAGCTGCCAACGACCAGTTGAGTTCCAGTGAATTATTTACGCAATTCCCTGTATCGAGTTATCTACGTCCTGTCGGTGATGAGCTACCAACTTCGTGTCCAGTGAGCTGTCATGTCCTGTGGCCCTGTCCGGTCACCCAGTTGAACAACGCCCTGTCCTGCTTCAACGAGCCACCAACGTCCGTCCTGCATCAAGCTGCACATGCCGATCCTGCATTGGCGAGTTACACACAAACTGTCCAGTGTCGACGATTCGCCTACGTCCTGTCCAGTAAACTCGACATCCTGCGATCTTTCCGGCCATCTAAAACCCAATGACTGTATCCCGTGATTTGCAAGAATTGATGCAAGAACATCTTGTGTGGAACCTATTGACATTTCATTAGCCCACAGGACCTGTGTGTGCTCTGTGTTGGTTATTAATATTTATTTTACTTCAAGTAGTACATTTCACAATCCAGGCAAGTTATTATTTTTGTTATATATTTTTATGTATATTTGATTAGTTTGTACCAAGAATTTATTTATAGATACCGAGGTTGGTCCTAACAAATCAAATCAATTAATGGAAACCAGAAGCAAAGGAAAAAAAAATGAGCACAGAAGAAAAAATCGCATCTATTAGGAAAACTGGGGAATTACTCTCTTATTCGGGAGAGAACCTAGCGGAGTATATAAGAGTTAAGTTTGAAGAACACGTACGGGAAGAGAAAGAGGAAGAACTTAGAGCTAGAGAGGAAGAACTTAGAGATAGAGAGGAAGAACGTATAAATAGACAGAGAGAGGAAGAACGTATAAATAGACAGAGAGAGGAAGAACGTATAGATAGACAGAGAGAGGAAGAACGTATAAATAGACAGAGAGAGGAAGAACGTATAGATAGACAGAGAGAGGAAGAACGTATAGATAGAGACAAACAGAGTCAGAGACAATTTGAACTAGATAAACTTGATAGGGAAATTAGACTTGCAGAAATGAACAACAAAACGGAGGTTGTTCAGGTGAATAATAGCGAGACAAGAACGAACAAAAGTTATCATTTACTCAAAAGTCTACCAAAGTATGACGACAGTCACGAACTTGACGAGTACATCGTTAATTTTGAACACATAGCCACTCAGAATAATGTTCCGAAAGATGAGTGGATCACCGAACTACAGGTCAGGTTGACCGAGGAGCTACAATCTTTTCTTATGACCGAGGACGTGAGACAAAAACTGTCGGAATACGACACCGTTAAATTACTACTATTAAAACATGCTGGGTACCATGGGGAAAAGTATAGGGATAAATGGAATAGCCTGACACCCGAAAATGACAATTTTAGATCCTTCCATTCTAATCTAGTTAGAAGCTTAGATAACTGGGTGGCAAGCTCAAATACCGAAAAAACATTCGAAGGACTTAAAGACTTATTGTGTCGCAATAAGTTATTATTAAATATGAACAGCGATGCAGTTAAAAGTGTCCTGTTACTTAATGCAAAAAAATGTGAGGATGTGTTGACACAGATCGATAATATTAAATCCTCGGGACAAGTCAGATTAACAAGAAAAGTTAACGCATTTCCTTTGGTAGCGGGTGGTGCCGAAAAATGGGGAGGTCACGGGGGAAAATTGAGAAGTCGATCCGCGGAGGGTGGAGTAATTGGCCCTTGTTTCATATGCGGACAGGTGGGACACCTAAAGGCCAACTGCCGTCTATGGTATAATAGGGGAACCACACAGACAGGACCCAGAGATAACAGGGGCAGACAAAGTTATAGGTATAGTGGTCAGACTGGATATGACGTTAATAAATACCAAATGCCCAGACGCGAGACAAAATGACTAAGGACGAAATACAACCGACTGGATAAAGTATACGGTTCTAAGAGGTGGGGAAGGAAGGGTCATATGGGTCCGCGTATGTGCGAAATGCAATTTGTTGGTAGTGTGGACGAGGTACTTAGAAAGTCAACAGGGAAGCTAAAAATTGAAAAATGTTTATTATTTGGGAGGGAGGTCTCTCTACTTCGTGACACAGGGTGTACAATAGTGGGTTGCAGAAAGAGTTTGGTATCAGAAAATTCAATAACTGACGTGACGTATCCAATTAAACTAATTGACGGGACGATAAAGACTTATCAAACAGCTTATATTGATATTGAAACCCCTTATTTGAGCGGGAGATTTTTAGCCGCTCTTTTTGAGGACCCAGAAACTGATGTTATATTAGGAAATATAATGGAAGATGATAACAGATCCTCATGCTACCACGGTAATGTAGTTACCAGGGCACAAGCTAAAAGAGATTTAGATGGTGATAGACCCATGAAAAATACAATTATGACAATTCCCACAATATTACAGACCATAAAATTAGCAGATGATCAAGCCAGTGATAAGGGGTTAACCAAATACTGGACAAAAGCAGAAAGTAATTGTGTCGAGCACACAAAACAGGGACAAATCACTTACGAGATAAGTAAACAAATTTTATACCGAGTATTTACCTATAACGTTGGTGGTAGGATTGAGAAGAAAGTAGTTGTACCTGCACCATACCGCAGGATGGTCTTAGACACGGCTCATGCTTCAGCATTGGCGGGACACATGTCTGTTAGGAGGACCAAATACAGAATTTTTTCCGAATTTTTTTGGCCGAATATGAATAAGGATATTTCAAACTACGTGAAAACATGTCCTGTCTGTCAAAAAGCTCGTCCGCCAGGACATGTTAAACCTATAGAGCTGGGTCAGATGGAGGTGATTGGTATACCGTTTCAGAAAGTTGCTATTGACATAGTGGGACCCCTCCAACTAAGTGCACATAAGAACAGGTATATCCTTACATTGGTTGATATGGCCACTCGATGGCCAGAAGCCATTCCCCTGAAGAATATAACAACTCAAGATATTCATGAGGCATTATTATCCATATTCTCTAGAATGGGGTTCCCAGAAGTTATACTATCAGACAATGGTCCACAATTTTCCTCGGATATGTACGAACAAGTGTGTACACTTCTAAATATAAGGATTAATCGCTCATCTATCTATCACCCACAATCTAATGGAATGGTGGAAAGATTGAATGGTACACTAAAGGGAATGTTAAGAAAAGTTGTTGATGAAGATCCAGACAACTGGGACAGATTTTTACCAGCAATTCTATTCGCATATCGGGAAGTCCCGAATGAAACCACGTTATTTTCTCCGTTTGAACTTATCTTTGGTAGAAAGGTTAGGGGACCGATGTCAATATTAAAACAACTACTTACAAATGAGAACATGACAGAAGAGAATAAAACTGTTTATGAGTATGTAATTGACTTAAAAAACAGATTAAAAACAGGGTTAGAAGAAACACAATCTAACACGAGAATAAAGACGGTTGCAAATAAGAAATACTATGACCGCAATACAGTTGTTAAGGATATTCAAGTGGGTGATCAAGTATTGGTGATTAAACCAAAAAAGGGAAATAAACTAGCATTACACTCGGAAGGCGCATTCAAAGTAACAAAGAAATTGTCTAAATATAATATTGAAATACAAAAAGGACGGTGTCATAAAGTCTATCACCTGAATAGAGTTACCAAATATTTTGACAGGAATAACTGTGCAGATACTAACGGTAACAAAGATAACATAATGCATGGCACACTCGCGACAGTTATAACGGAAGAAGAGACTGAAGACACAATCAGCAGTGGTGATGATATGAATGTACCTGTTATTAACCATAGTGATAACACAGTGATTGATATTAATACTGATCTAAGTGATACACAGAAAGCTGAAGTTAATGAAATATTACATGAGTTTAAGGACATAATTTCAGATATTCCCGGAAAGACATCCGCCGGAATTCATAAAATAGAATTACTGGATAGCAAACCAATAACACTAAAGCCGTACACCGTACCACTACATATGGTAGATCATTTAAAGGAGGAAATTAATACAATGTTAAATTTGGGAATAATAGAAGAGTCCAATTCACCGTATTCCTCTCCTCTGGTGTTAATTAAAAAGAAAGACGGCTCTATTCGGACATGCGTTGATTATAGAAAGCTTAACGCTATAACGAAAACAGTAGCTGAAGTTATGCCGAATCAGGATATACTGTTAGCCCAGTTGTATAAAGCAAAATATTTTACCAAGTTGGACTTAACAAAAGGATACTGGCAGATTCCCCTGGATAATAAGAGCAAAGAGTACACAGCTTTTCAAGGCCCTGGTGGGCTATATCAATATAATTATATGCCATTTGGCCTAGCAACTGCCCCAGCAACATTTAACAAAATAGTTAGGAAACTATTCACAAATGTAAAACATGTAGTTACGTATTTTGACGACATCTGTATCTACACAGATGACTGGGAAACACACGTGAATGTCACTAGACACGTTTTTGGCATTCTTAAAAAAGCGGGTTTTACCGTTAAACCCTCCAAGCTAGAAATCGGAAAACAATCCATTGAGTTCCTGGGGCACACGGTAGGTGCGGGTTTATTGAAACCCGATAGTAACAATTTAAATAAAGTGTTAAGAATTGATCCGCCTAGAAATAAGAAACAAGTCAGAGGATTAATTGGTCTGATCTCATATTATAACAAATTCATTCCAAACTTTTCAACACTAACAGCACCGTTGACTGACCTCACCAAGAAAGGTAGACCTAACAATATTCATTGGACGGATGAATGCCAACAGGCATTGGAAGCTATACAAAAGTATTTAACGAATAACCCAATATTAGTGCTACCAGACAATAATGACCAGTTTATTGTTCGAACAGACGCATCGACCAAAGGACTAGGGGCATGTCTGTTACAGAACAGAAACAACACCCTCCATCCAGTTAGATACATAAGTCGTAAACTAATGGATAGGGAAACGCGCTATTCAACAATAGAAAGGGAATGCTTGGCCATAATATGGGGCATTCAAAAATTGGCTTATTATTTAATGGGTGCGAGATTTGTTCTTCAATGTGATCACCAAGCATTGAAGTATCTAAATACCGCTAAATTTGTTAATTCGAGAGTCACCAGATGGGCATTAATTTGACAGGAATTCAATTTTGACATTTAATATATCAAGGGAGAAGAAAACACTATTGCAGATTTTTTATCCTGGCAATAGTAAGGAAAAAACAAAAAAAGTATTTTTTTTTGCTATGTGATTATATTGTGCATAGTTGTAGAAATTACTTGCAAATGCGAATTGAATCCCTGTGATGGGGGAAGGAGATACAATAAGCAAAGAGAACCCCATTCTAATGTCTGAGGACATGATTTTTGTTGTATCTCATGGTGAGCCATCAGATAATGTAAGTCCTGAAGTTGAAGTTGACATGGATCACAGGATCTGTAACAGCTGTTGTAATGGATAATCCAGTGTGTCCATTAATTATTGGCAATATAAAAGAACTAGGCAACAACACTAAGTACCTAATAACAGAAGGGATAAGAGGAAGACATTTAAACATTAATCCAATACATAACATATCAAGACAACATAATAAAGGAATTCTTAATAAAACATATACAGAACAAAAATCAGACAGGGCAAAACACATTTTTAGACTAAATGCAAGCAATGTTCATCAACAATATAGACAGGCTGAAAAATTCAAAAATGAAAGCAAAGACAGAGAAAACAAGTTTAAAGAAGAACATTACACAACTGCAAATAACAATTTTATGGAAAGAGATAGACAAAGAGATAACAGATCACAATTGTCATTTTCTTCAGTGCGGAGAAATACTTAACATTCCATTTTAGCTAACCTAGCATAACACTTTCTGCTAAATCAATTATTAGCTGTTAAGAGCAAAATTTTGTCAAATATGGTAATTGTCTACACAGAACTATTTTTTAAACTGTTTACATTCTTGGTTATCAACTTTTTCATAGACAATGACAATAACATTAAGGTTAAATTGAGCATGAAGAGCATTAAAATACACATTCAACCATTTTCTTGACAATACACTAGTACATATCAATTTTGTAAATGAATATCAGATTTTAACCAATTGTAAATTATCTAATGCAAAATTTAAGGTTGTTACATTCATTTTGCAGTGTTTATTAATCATTAAGATGTCAATGGCATTTCACGTTATCATACATAAGAATTTTAAGAGGTTGTCATTAATGATTTTGTAAATTTTTTGCCAAAATAAATTATTCACAATTATGTATGATATGTTAAAGGCCCTGTATTTCATAATGATGAAATGTTAATGTTGTTACACTGATTTGATTGATAGATGTGGGATTGAAATTTTCTAAGAGACATTATCATTATTTCAACATATATTTTTTGCTAAAAATTTTGTTGCACAAAATTTTTTCAGATGGGTGGGGCATGTAACGGACAATGCTTTCACATGAAAACAGAGAGGTAGCATGAGTGAACAGTGAATTGTGTTGACCATGTTTTTTACACGGGGAGAGACAATCAATGGATTGTATTTTGAGATGCAAATGTGAACTCCACGTTTTTGGAGAGTAAAATTATGTTTTTGTCATAGCGGTTGTTTTCCACGCTTTGCTGGTAATAAAGTCGGAGTTGAGTTAGAGTTGAGATGTAGTACAGTTGAGCTGAGTTATAGCAGTGTGAGGACGTGTCTTTCTGAGTGATGGAATATTATATATATACATGTGAAATGATTACATTCATGCAAGGAGGATTATTATTAATATTATCTGTGTAAATTGTTATTTAATAAAGTACTGTAAGTTTAACCAGGATTCAGTATTCTTATTTGCGTGCCTGGATAACAAGAGGAAGAACGATGAAGTTTTAGCCGGCATCCTGAATTACTAACTTAAACCAAGTAACCATGCTACTGACATAACCCACAGCCTAAGAAATAAGTTACAATGATAATGATGTCAGAGTATATGTGTTACACAAACAAATGGAGCTAGAAGCTTAGAGAGAGAGCGAGATATGAAAACCAACGAGAGCTATAGAGAGAGAGAAAGAAGAAAAAGATTGTGATCTACCAATTAAATTAAAACAAATGGAAATAACTGCCCAAAAGTGTAAGTTTCTTGAAAATCTGCGGTCTACCTTACTGGAACAAGCTCTGACTGGAAGGGGAGCCAAAGTTTTTGTGTCCTTGAAAGCGGAACAGCACAGTGAATATAAGCTTGTAAAATCATTATACTTAAGGTTTATGAGTGTGTCCCCGAAGCCTACCGTAAAAAGTTTAGGGTGCTGTGGAAAAGTTATGGCATGACTCATGTTGAGGTTCTCCGGGGAAAAGGAACGACTCCTGGACAAGTGGCTGCACGCAATGAACACCAACATAGACTTCAAAATGTTAAAGAACCTCATTCTGATGGAGAAGATCTAGAAATGTGTTCGTACAGAGGTGCGAATACTTATTGCAGATCGTGGCAAAGTTGACGCATATACGGCAGCAGTGTTAGCTGATGACTTTACCATCTCACATCAACTGTCAAAGAATCAATTTGAAACCAAAAATGGCAGGCTCAAAAAGACGACAGCATCAACTTACAGTAAACCTCCACCAAAATCATACAAGCCTGGTACAAAAGAAACAAGTGCAAAAGACACAAAAAAGGGCATACGAGGGTTGAGTGTTGGAAGCTCAAGAAGAAAACTGGGAAGACCTCACATCCTGGTAAACTATACAAAGTCTCCGCTTGAACGGCTCCTGGACAAGTGGCTGCACGCAACCAACACCGGGACAGACTTCAAGAAATTCAAGAACCTCATTCTGATGGAGGAGTTCAAGAACTGTGTTCGTACTGAGGTGCGAATACATATTGCAGACCGTGGCGAAGGTGACGCACATACGGCAGCAGTGTTAGCCGACGACTTCACCATCTCACATCAACTTTCCAAGAATCCATCTGACGCCAAAAATGACAGGCACAATAAGATAGCTGTATCAACTTACAGTAAACCCCCACAAAAACCATTCAAGCCCGGTACGAAAGAAATTTGTGCAAAAGACACATGTGCCTACTGTAAAAAAGAAGGGCATACGAGCGATGATTGCTGGAAACACAAGAAGAAAACTGAGAAGACCACACATCCTGGTAATCTCAAACTGTGCAAAATATTGGTCAACCTCTTTTTCTGTAAATTTAGGGATTACTTTTGCAAATTTAATTGCATCGGAACCCTCACTGGCTGGAGGCGTGAGTCTATTTTCCTTTTCTCCTAAATTGGCAGTTATTTACATTTGTTTTAACTTTATTGTTAGCTCTCTATCTTTTTCTTCTTTCTCTCTCTGAGCTTCTAGCTCCAGCTTTCTAAGCTCTTGTTCTTTATCTAGCTCCAGCTGTTTGAGCTTTAGTTGGAGCTCCATACTTGGATCAGTCGGTTGTGTGACTGAGGCCAGTTCATCCTCAGATAACATGTCTTCATTCACTAACTGAACGATGATCATGTCAGTAGTGTAGTAGGGTGATAATGATTAGCATATTGGAGGAGTTTGGTAGGAGGTTTGTAGGAGGTTCTCCTACAAGGGGCATAACCCGATAATTACTGTCTTATAATTGTGACCTCCCTTTGTTGTCCGAGCATAATTATTGTTGTATCTATTATAGTTGTATTGTTGTCCGAGCGTAATTATTTTTGTATTGATTATTTTTTGTATTGTGTAATTAGATTTGTACTGTTGTACAATGGTATATTTGATTAATGACGACATCAATGACGACATCAAAGACATAACAAAAGAGGAATTGTTTTTTATAAAAGTTTATTATATTTTATGACAAGCGTATGAGTCAATGATTCGACAGAATCACAATGGTTTAATTTGCATAATTTTTAATTATACAAGCGTAAGATTCGACAGAATCACAATGTTTTAATTTGCACAATATTTGTTATGACATTTGCATGATTCAAGGTTTCAATTTGCATAATTTTTATTATACAAAGGTAAGATTCGACAGAATCACAATTTTTATTACACAATATTTATTGCACAAGTGTAAGATTCGACAGAATCACAATATTTTATTACACAATATTGCACAAGTGTAAGATTCGACAGAATCACAATAGTGCGTAACAATCAAGATTGCGTAACAATCAAACACGCTTGATTAACTCAACAGAGTCAAACTTTTTATCTACATAATATATACATAATTTTTTATCACAGTCAGCGTCCAGTCAAAGTCCCCCTGGTCCTGTGTGTGTGTCTTAGAGACGACCAAAACGACCTAAATGTCTAAAGGGGATGTTGTAACATTGTCTGCCGCTACCTTCCGTTTTATATAGAAATAGGAGAGTGATTTTCTATGTTGGGTGTATGTATAAATTGTGGATCCCTGTGTTTTAAAACCCATATTTGTCCCACCCCCTGGTTGTTGTGTTGTAAGAACCTTCATAAACTCTTGTTTACCTACATTGTTGTGTTGTTTTGTTAGTCCTTTTGTACTTGTTTTATTATAATCACCGAAACAGTGGTATGTCTTACTACATAAGGAGACCATACCCATCCCCTCATACTCTAACTTAAAAAGCCCCGGAGTTCTCTTGTCGTATAATTTTCTATTCCTACAATCTTTACAATCTAAGTCTAAAGTGCCGTTGCCGTTAATAAAGTTAGCTCTATGTAAATCACACACCTCAGAGGGAAACCACTCGTGGTAAACGCTAAAAAATTTCTGTTTCAGGTGGGGCCTAACTACCTCAGTCAAGTCACTTTTACTAAGCGCTAAGTATAAACTATCTGTATCCATTTCACAGAGTTGAAAGTCCGTTCTGTCTATATATTTGTCTAAAAAGTCATAATAAAACTCTAACATCCTAAGTTTTGCATATTGATAAACAAAAAACCCTATCTGGAGGGGGAGATCCCAAGCTACTGTCTTTTGTAACATTTCAACTTCAAACAGGTCTTCCCCTAGCGATGTCATTTTTTTAAATCTCGGGTTATTTACAAAAGGGTCAGTCTCCTTACCACTACAATACGATACTTCTGAGTTTTTTGCCTTATTGGTCAATGTCTTGCCGTACGCGGCATTCCCCAACAACTTCATGGTCTCGCTAGTTATGGTATAACGGTCACTCACATCCCCTAATCTCCTAGCATTTGATACGGAATTTCCAAACTTTTTAAAACAGGCGACGGGCTGGTATTCTACAACTTGATAAATCTTAGTTACCACCAACCCATGGGTCAAATACCATTTGAGTAAAGGGGTCGCTAACAGAATTTTTTCCCCTTTATAACTCCCTATCAAAGTGCGTCTGGGTCCTGTCAAAAGTTTATTTTTAACGGCATAATCTCGCATAAAAGGTCCTATGTCCTCCCTTGTTACATTAATATTTTTAAAGATGGGTGTTAGCTCGCTAAAGTATTCTTTTAATGAATCCGGTACACTTATATCCAACTCTATTAACCCGAAACAACTATCATCTAACACTGAAGTAATAATGTCTTGTACTGTCAACGGCCATTTTTTGTTGCTATAAGAAGGTTTTAGTTTAGGGGTGTTTGAATTTTCTTTCTGCCTTAATAAAAACGCTTTAATTTCTGGGTTATTTTTCTTTAAACTTTGCCATTGACATTCCCATATCTCTATAACCTTAACCTTAACAGTCTCTCGGAGATAGGTCGTAATGTCAACGGTATTTTTATACAACTCTGTGAACGGTTTCTTACTCAAGGGGTTTACAGTTTTGTCTTGGGTCAATGGGCACTTTGGATGCCCATGAAATAAACAACCTTGAAATTGGTAAGCAGTTCGTGACTCGTTGAGTTCTCTTGTCGTATAATTTCCTATTCCTACAATCTTTACAATCTAATTCTAAAGTGCCGTTGCCGTTAATAAAGTTAGCTCTATGTAAATCACACACCTCAGAGGGAAACCACTCGTGGTAAACGCTAAAAAATTTCTGTTTCAGGTGGGGCCTAACTACCTCAGTCAAGTCACTTTTACTAAGCGCTAAGTATAAACTATCTGTATCCATTTCACAGAGTTGAAAGTCCGTTCTGTCTATATATTTGTCTAAAAAGTCATAATAAAACTCTAACATCCTAAGTTTTGCATATTGATAAACAAAAAACCCTATCTGGAGGGGGAGATCCCAAGCTACTGTCTTTTGTAACATTTCAATTTCAAACAGGTCTTCCCCTAGCGATGTCATTTTTTTAAATCTCGGGTTATTTACAAAAGGGTCAGTCTCTTTACCACTACAATAGGATACTTCTGCGTGTTTTGCCTTATTGGTCAATGTCTTGCCGTACGCGGCATTCCCCAACAACTTCATGGTCTCGCTCGTTATGGTATAACGGTCACTCACATCCCCTAACCTCCTAGCATTTGATACGGAATTTCCAAACTTTTTAAAACAGGCTACGGGCTGGTATTCTACAACTTGATAAATTTTAGTTACCACCAACCCATGGGTCAAATACCATTTGAGTAAAGGGGTCGCTAACAGAATTTTTTCCCCTTTATAACTCCCTATCAAGGTGCGTCTGGGGCCTGTCAAAAGTTTATTTTTAATAGCATACTCTTGCATAAAAGGTCCTATGTCCTCCCTTGTTACATTAATATTTTTAAAGATGGGTGTTAGCTCGCTAAAGTATTCTTTTAATGAATCCGGTACACTTATATCCAACTCTATTAACCCGAAACAACTATCATCTAACACTGAAGCAATAATGTCTTGTTCTGTCAACGGCCATTTTTTATTGCTATAAGAAGGTTTTAGTTTAGGGGTGTTTGAATTTTCTTTCTGCCTTAATAAAAATGCTTTAATTTCTGGGTTATTTTTCTTTAAATTTTGCCATTGACATTCCCATATCTCTATAACCTTAACCTTAACAGTCTCTCGGAGATAGGTCGTAATGTCAACGGTATTTTTATACAACTCTGTGAATGGTTTCTTACTCAAGGGGTTTACAGTTTTGTCTTGGGTCAATGGGCACTTTGGATGCCCATGAAATAAACAACCTTGAAATTGGTAAGCAGTTCGTGACTCGTCATCCCACCCATCGACTCTTATGTTTCGACCCCCCAGAGAACGCTCACCCCCTTGGTACATGGTCTGTAAGTCTCTACCCGTCTTATGGGAAACCCAACTTAACCACTCCCTACTCTGGTCCCCGTAATAATTTATTTTCCTCGGTTTGAACCCATCTTCACTATCTCTAATAATCGGAAAGTCGGTGGGCATTTTTTGCATTAGGGACCATAAGTATAAGGCATTGGCATCAAAGCCCTTAATTCCGGCCACGGGTTTATCTGTATTACCCCTAATGAAAGTCTGCCCTTTTTCGTGGTACCTATTGAAAATGATAGAGGGACCCCCGACAATATTGTCTCTAATCGTTTTGTGTAACCGAGCTTCCCGATTGGGCAACAACGAAAAACAAACGTCTTTAGGGAGGGTGTTGAAAAGATATTTTAAAGTAACCCCGGGGACTGAAATGGCGTCTTTAAACATATCTACCCCTAGATCTTCATAAAATTCAACCTGTTTTTCCAGAGCCTCTAAAAACGGAACGACATCTTTATTATTATACCAAATTAGAAAATCTTTTAAAGTGGTCATACCCTCTTTTACCCAGACCTGTTGACAATACGCGTACTCTTCAGCTGTTATATTTGTGTTTTTAAGGGAGGAAAAAAAAGCTGAATGAGGGGGCAAAGTGGTTTGCTCTAGGACATCAAGAGAGGAAATATATTCATAACAGAAGTACCCTTTTGTTTCAATTATATTATAGGCCGTCAGATATTTACTATAGCTAAACCCAGGGGCCAAATAGTTAACGATATCTAAAAACTTTAATCTAGAGGTAGAAATGCACATGAGATTATTGTTGCGTTTAACGAGAAATTTAAAGGGTGATTTTTGTGTGGCCGGATTCTTTTTTTCTGCCTCGTCCTCTGGCTCGCTATCATTACCATCATAAAAATTATCAGGTGTCCCCCCTTCATACTCTAACACTGCTTCGTCTGGCGCTAAATGGTTTTGGTTGTTATCATCCCCTACCCCGTTTTGGACTGTCACTGAAGGTACAACAAAATGGGCGATTAAGTAGGGTTTAATTAAATTAATGTCATACTTCCCCGAATTAAAACCTATCACGGGTAGTTGCATTAAATATTCATCAAATCTTTTAAGGAGTGGGGAATCTTCATCATCGTCTCCTGACGATAATCCCTTTATTTTTTGACGAGCATCAGCGAACTGCTCTTTCAAGAGTTGAAACGCTTCATCACTAATGTGATGAAGTTGGTTAACGACCTTACTAACTAATTCTTGACTGTCTCCTGTCGAAACGAAACAGAAGGGACCTTCATGACCGGGGACATTTGAAGCTATCGAACACGACAACGGCACATGGTTCGCTAAAATCTTTGTTGCACTACCGCCAGGGGGAAGATTGGTTTTTTGAAAGTAACACTCGAAGTCATAAGTTGCTCTATAAGGGTACACAAAAGTTGGATCTTCTTCTATCCCCGCTGATCTGAGGATATCCCAAATGGTACGCGTTGTAGTATAGACACCCCCCTTATATTTATCTATTGATTTACCCCCAGTAAACGTCTGCTCATGTCTATCCAAACGGTTAAATTCCCGCCATAACTTACCACATTTAGAACATGAGAAGACGTGTGCTGCCTTATCTATATTATTAATGTACATGAAATGGTTTTTGAAAAATAATAGATTAAGCTTTTCCCTAAACAAATTTCCTCCTCTTAACTTTGGGGTGATAATATTGTCCTCGTTATACTCAAAAATATCTATGTTAATACTAAAACACTGCTCTAAGGCGGGAATCTCTTTTAACGTAACCCCAGGGAATGAAATCAAGGTGCTAAGACCTTGATAAACATACCATTGTTTCAGTAATTTTTGTGTTTGTTTTCTAAGATCGGTAACTGGACTACCTCTGGCTACAGCTAAACACCTAAAAAAACAAAAATTATCCTCATAAGGTTTTGAGTGTGAGTCGTGTTGTAAAATGTTAATGGCTTGATTGGTTCTAATGTGCTGTGGTATGTCTGTAAGATAACAACCTATGGGATAGTCTTGCAAATGATATAAATAAAAACTAGTGGCTGGTACTGCTTCTACAACATATTTTGTGTCTGGTCTCTGAAGTTGGCTATGATCTAAAACATCTTGTTCGCTTAAAAGGGAAAGAAATTCATTAAAATCATCTCTGTTATTAATTAATTTTGGTCGCTCCAAGACACACGCGTTGTTGTGTGAGGCATGAAAAAATCTAAGTTCATTTGTTTCCCTGTGTTTGAGAATGGAATGGTAGCTGAAATTAATTTTAAACCGTTTTGTTTGTGCGTTAAAAATACTGTCGACTAACTTTGTTTCCCAGTCAATGGGATGTGTGGTATTTGGACTGTGAAAGTATGTAAATGTGGATAAATTTGGGTGTAATGTATGGTGAGTTTTGATGGCATTCCAATTGTCCAGATATTTCTGTCTAATGTCTTCTGGTAAACTGTCTAAGTCGTCCTTTTCGTCATGTTCTTTATGTCGTTTAGTCTTGTCGTTGCGTTGTGTCTCAGCGGGTCTCTTTCGACTAGACCCGGCCTCCTCCTCCGTCTCAACAGGTCGCGCCTCTGTGTCCATTTGGTGTTGTCCCGCCGCTCCATCGCTTGTACCACCCGCCCCGTGAACTTTTTCAATGTGCTTTTGAAGCCACTTGGTCGACGTGTAAGACACGGGGCAGAGGTGGCACACCTGTGTTGTTGTTGTTGTTGGTGCTGGGTTGTGGGCCTTGATAATATGCTTTTTTAAATTGTCTTCGCGGTTGTACATCTTGCCACAAATAGTACATTTGTGACTTTGTTTTCCATGAACCGAGTTTGTGTGACGAACAACGTATTCAGCTCTTGAAAAGAGCTTGTTGCATATTGAACAGGGAAAACGTGGACGGGCAGTTTGCTCCATCTATAAGAAAAGGAGAATCCATAATTAGATCTTTAAAGAACTTAAACTTTGGTCTTTACAAGGGGTTATTAGGATATAATTACAAAACATGAGAACCATTGGTGTTTAAATGGAATACGTACCCCTTGTCAATTAATAACAGAACCGCTGCGTGTGAGAGAGAGAGGTCCGTCGGCTGACCAAGCACGAGAGGGTCGGGAAATACACAGCTGACCAATCACGAGTGAGAGCCCCGCCACGTCTACACACAAACCACAATGACACAGCTTCCCCAACTGGACTGTTATTAGAATCGGATCAGCTACGATAGGCAGATACGTTCTGTATGGAATGTAAATTAAAGGTTTAAAAAATACTCGACCCTTTTTACATGATTTTAAAAACAGTACCTGGCTAGTAACTTAAAAAACAGAATGTTCAATGTCTTGTAACTTTAAATAATTTTAAAAACTAGAGGGTTCAATACAAAAAGTTTAAAGTTTTTACTCAGTTACTTACCCCTGCTCCGAAGCGACGCTTGCACCAACACAATTCTTTTTTGTAAAAGCTGGATGGCAGAGCAGAATGAATGAAAACACTAGAAGTTTGGGCTGGTTTATATACAACTTACAGCGAGCCGCGCAGGCAATGACCCTTTGGGCGAGTCTATTATCAACACCTAACAAGGGGTGCAACGCATTTGGAGTTTACCAACAGACCGAGACAACTCATACTACCAACAACCTTCCACCCCTAAAAAAGTGGGTTATTCCAACGCCCAAACGTTAGTCAAAGTACCAGGTGCGCTGTCTTACCCCACCACACTCATTAAAAACGCTATGGGAAAATATAATACCCATCCTGATAAGTTTCTCACGCGAACACGTGTCAAAAGTACCCACCCCCACAGGTCTCCCCCATTTAATTTTCCTTTGTAGTCCACCCTTGAGACAAGTTTGGACTCGTCTCAGAAAGAAACATTTAATAAAAAATTTGCATAATGACATACCTACGCACCATCCGCCAAGGGGAATAACCTAACCAACGACTCATACAAAGACAGCGGTCCATGGCTTACTAGACAGGCCATCACAACACATCAATGGTCACCCACATCAACGGTCCATTCGTTCCACACCTGTGCGCTCAAGGCTGTAGCCTTGTAACAGCTGTGGAATGTGCGCGGTATTGGACACGCTACGCCGGACCTGGTCATTGTAAGGCTCACCGATCGTCCATTGTCCACTTCGCGCCGTCGGGTATTGTAATCGAGGAGGTGGTAGGGGCTGTGTGTGTGTGTGTAGTGCGGTCGAATGGCCTGTTCGTAGCAAGGCAGACGGGTGAAAAGAAAAAAGCAGAAATGGCACCCGATGTGACCATTATCACAACACACACAGACTCCTGCTATAGTATAACCAGAGAGTCAAATACCTGAGACGACTTGGATTCAAAACTTATTGGAAATTTGCAGCCCCGGCTGTTCTTAAGTGGAGTGATGGATGACATGGAAACAGGTAGGGACAAATCTGACCATTTCTTACCTTTTATTCTCATTGAGCTTTGGGGTGATTGTTATGGTTTCTATCGAAATATCCTGATAGAAACAGGCTTTTAAATAATGTTGACATGAATGCTATAGTAGTCCTATTTCACGAGACTAACTTTTTATGTCGGCTAACTGGTGCAGGTGTTAAGTTATTTTTTATTTTAACCAAAAAACTGACGCGACCTTTTTCGTATAAAAACTAAACAGATTCGATGTGCGGTCCACCCGACTTCAGCATCTCACAGCGAAGGATTTTGTCTACTGCTCAACCCTTTCTTCATTATTTTTCCAGTCTACGCCAATTTAAACGGTAAGTACAAACGTTTAAATAATTAACAACACTTTCCTTGACATTTTAAAATATTTTTTATTAAATTGTGTTAGTGTTAGTATTAGCAGTTTCTTGGTCAGAGACAGGTTGTGTTTTAGTCAATAGACGTGTTCTCTTCGCTGTAGTATTGGCTCTCTTTATTTTTCGTTGTTTTAAAATATTTTTTATTAAATTGTGTTAGTGTTAGTATTAGCAGTTTCTTGGTCAGAGACAGGTTGTGTTTTAGTCAATAGACGTGTTCTCTTCGCTGTAGTATTGGCTCTCTTTATTTTTCGTTGTTGTTTCAGTGGAACGTCTGGTAAATGAATTAATTTAATCCGTCTAAGTGGTTTTTTCGCTGTTGGATTTATAGACGCCTGAATTGTATCTGGTCTTGACGTTAATCCATTAGTTTGTAATGTTTGTAGGCCGCGTTCCATTTCATCAAAGGCAGCCAATATTTCTCCTTGTAAAGTTAGCAAGTTTTCAAAGCTTCTTTTTGTCATTGAGATACCACTGGTAGATGGAAATTGTAAGTCTTTCTCATCAAAGTATCGTCTCAGATGCAAAATTGGTGTATTGCTATAAAGCGAAACGGAGGCTAGTTTGCTACCAACCTTAGGTTTATCAGATTGTTGTAATCCATGGGGTCTATTAATAAACACCCAACTATCGTTAAGTGGCGACATGATTTTGTAACATCCAGAATGAATAGCAACCGTTCACACGCCGAGTTTATATACAACAGGGGTGATGTCATATTTATTTATAACTTTTGGCAAGCAGGTGACGTGTCAAATAAACGATTATTCGATCATTAGTCCTTTGTTTGTATACGGTGTTTGAAAATGGGCGCAAAACATGTGTCAAGCTATAACCGCGACTCATCTTTAAGACAAAGTATAGCGCATATAATCCACAAGTCATGCTACTTATATCCTGTAAAATGCGTGGATTGTAAATAAAAGGTCTGTTTGAATTTCTTTCTATGAACCGTAAAATCTCCTGATGGATCGGAGGGAGGCCAAAACTATCAAAGTAGACAAACTGACCAAGTCCATTAAAATATAGTCCTACCCAGTGTGTTCCTGGGTCAGCTATTTTATCTGTATTAATTATAAACGCCGCCGGTTTGGTTTGATCAATCCTGGTAGGTAATTGGTTGCGAGCTAACACTCTAACGACCGACAGCCGTCTAGCAAACTTATCGACACTTAAAATATCTCTAAGCTGTTGCGTATTCATTATCCTTAAGCACTATAATCTGTTAACACTTGACGCGTTTTAGAAATCTCCACTATTGAATCCAACTCAGCATAAAATATGACTTGCACTGGTTCTGCAATTGGCTGGGCGAATTTTAACTCTAGTGAAATCGGGGCAGATCTGGCCATCTCGAATGTTTCACCGTCTAATAAAGAGGGTGTTAAATCAAAGCCGAAGATGGCATAGCCCTTTTTAAAATGTTTATAAGACAATTGGTTACCGGCATCTTTTTGTACTAGATTTAAGGCTAGCGATGTCTCGAAAAATCCCCTAGCATACCGATTCTGTTCAAAATCCATAGACAGGGGCTTGCCTGATACAGTTCGTCCATCCACACACAGATTTAGATATGTCACATTAAAGTGTTGGAAGTGAAAGGGGTTCAGTTTGTATGAACCATTAAAGGCAGCTGCGGCTATTAACCCTATGAAAAGTCGCGTGGGGGTTTGATTCATAAATAAATTGTCGATATTTTGAGATAACTGTCCTTTAGGAATAGAAAAGGACTTTAATGTTACACGTTTCAGGGGGTAGATTGCATTAGTTTTAAGTAGCATTTTCTCGTGTGCTAGTGCGACCGCTGGATTAACTTTTGCTTTCCGAACTACCAAAGCAGCATATGTTATGACAGACTTGTAACCGACAGTGTCGTCTTGTGTCATAAGGTTAAATGTATCTTTAGAAGGGGTAAGTTTAACTTTCACATCTACACCGTTAAGCATGTATCGGTCTTGAGCAAAAATGTCAGAATGGATCCTTCCTATCATGTCTATTTCATGACTTTTTGCGGCCGCATTTCTGCGTGTCTTAAACCCTTGATTTGTGTCACCTGTTAGATCATCAAGAAAGGAAACCGTGTCCTTGAAATATAGAGCGGCTGTCATAAAACTGTTTTTCATATCGTCACCATAATTTAAAGTAGCCTCTAGAAAACTTCGATACGGATAAGTGTTCTCGGATCCAGTGATCAATGTATCGTTCAGAGAAACGTCCACCTGACTGAATAAACTGTTTAGGTAATAGTTCACAGGTGCGACTTTGTCGTCGTCTTTTAAAATATCCCCATTTGGTAAGGTGACTTTGCAACGCACGTGAAGGAATGTATTGAATAAATCCAAATAATCCTCCGAATTTCCTGAAATGACAAACTCTATCGGTGCACCCGGTGCGATAGATGCTAGGGGAAATAACTCACAAAAATGACCCGAGTCCACTGCAGTTTGAGAGGCAGGGACTGTGAATATATCCAACCCCGAGTGGAAACATTCACAACTATTCGGGTGGATCAGTGCCATGTTTAAGCAAATATGTCGGAGTACTGAGCTGTTTTATCCCTGTTTTTCTGCCGCTGCTTAGGGTGGGTCTGTTTGGAGTGATTATGGTTTTGTCTGTACGAGGTTTTTATGCGTTTAAAGGGCTTCCCGGGAGGGATCCTTCCTTGTCTTTTTCTTTTTCTAAGACCACTCCCTGTTTGTGAACCGGCTAAATGATCAACAGTTCTTTGAAGCAAGCGATGGCCAGCTTGTTTTGCGTGATCTTTAAACGCCTCTCCAACATTTCTACCCGATAACGCATCATTAGCCACTTGAAGGCCTGTATGCAACCCCTCTTGCAAAAGAGCCTTGCCACCTGTCTTTAACCAGGGGAGAACCATCCGCCCTAACCCACTGAAGAAACTTCCTATACCATGACCTCTTTGATGCCGACCTCCAACAAACACGGGTAGACCATAACCAACTTGGTGATTATAAAAATCTTCGTATAGTTTCGGGTTTCGGTGTAAGGGTACATGTCTCACCATTTTTTAGGACAGCTCAAAATGTTTTTGTGTTCTAAAATGAAGCGTCACGATCGAAGTTCCAGATAGAAATGGTAGTTTTTGGCCTAGATCATCCGTTAAAAGAATTTCAATTGTGTCGAAGGCGAAACGACTCAATGGAACATAATGGGGTTTATCGTAGACTCTAAACACGGTTATTGCTCTTTTATCCAAAATTGGTACCGTACGTAACAAGGGAACCATGACGTCACCCACAGGTCTTGCTGCTACCAAATCACAATAGACGAATACATTTGTCAAATCTGTATCTAATTCTATCTCTGAAAAGTCCCCTTTCAGTATGTGGCGATTGTCATCTACTTCGCTAAACGGAAATCCTAAGATTTTTTGTAGTTTGTCACTAATTCTAACTATGGCTCCTCGTTCATTTAGTTTGAAGAAAGAGTGTCTGAGTGTCTTGTTATGGTGTAAAGTTAAGATGCCCATTTTACCGGCTTTGATTTCCGCTTTTAAAATTTTGCGTTTCAAGGCTAGAATTATAGAATCAACTGATGTATACATCCCTGGTGTTATGGCTATTATTATGGGGTCCTTTACCGACTCGTCTGGTCCGGTTTTGGGTTCATAGTATTGAATCCACACTTCATCTTCATGAATGTTACAGTACGTATTCGGAAATTGAATCTCAACTAAACCAACCTCGTATTGGGACGTCACATCTATTGTTTGTGGTAGTTTCACGAAGAAGTGTCCGGGTTGATTATTAGGGAATAAATTTGGTGAAGAATTACTCGGTAATGTGACGTAAAAACTCATGGTCTTATAGCGTTGGTAGAGTTTGGTCTGAGTTTTGGGTTAGGTAAAACGTATCCGAGACAACTAGAAAGTAACACAACCCAAAGTTTTCCTTCATCTGAATTTTCTGTACCACGCGTCAGATTATATAAGGAGACGCATATTACTATGGTTATTAGCACCATTTGAGAAATAAAGACGATTTCTGGTCGGTCCGCGAGCTTGCCAAACCATAATGAAAGATTGGACCTAATGGACACGTCAGATTTTGGTCGCCTCTCGTCCTCTGAGCTCAAACTGGCTTCGCCCTCCTGTAAGTCGTGGTCAAATAGGGTCGGGTTGGTAGGTATTTCTTCCATAATACTAGTCTTTATATCTCGAGATGTTTTTAGCTGAAATCCAACTGTTGAATGAAGAATTGTAACCAAACCATTTCACTAAATACTCTTTGCCGCCTACCGTTCGACGTTCCCTTATAATCTTTTCGATACGGTACACTTGTTTATCTCCGACTTTCTGAATCTCCTCCTTATAAAAATTTCCTATGATCGGTTCGTTCATATAATCGGTCAACTTGTAAGTTATTGGATTCGTCTGGGAATTTACCTTGTCAATAGTATAAATCTCTTCGGACCATCCAGGGACATAACCCTTTTTAAAAGTCTGTCTGCTCTGAGCAATCCGGACTCTCTCCCCTTCTTTAAAAACGGGTTTTTTGTCTGGCACAACAGAGGCGTATAATGTATTCCAAACCTGTTCTTGATTGTCTATATTAACATCAGCTGGGGTCATACGAATACTCCTATGATATGAATTGTTATAATTGTGAACCAAGTCATCAATTACATCGATGTATCGCAGTTGATTTGTTTTTGTAAAATAGCGCCACATCTTTTCTTTTAAAGTCCTATTAAAGCGTTCAACAATAGACGCTTTGATGTCTTCATTCTCCGTGGTAAAGAAATGGACCTTCTCTTCTTTAAGAAAGGACAAAACCTTAGTGTTCCTGAATTCCGATCCCTTATCTGTTTGTAGAAAAAATGGCTTGGCTTGAGCAAAAATTGTCTGGATAGCCTCAACTAGAGCTTTACCCGACTTTGTTTTTATAGGAATCGCCCAGGCGAACTTACTAAACACATCAATACATGTTACTAGATACGCCCTATCGTTATTATATTTCCTTAAACTTCTCATGTCTATGAGATCAGCTTGAAACTGGTGGTTTATTCCACCTGCTATGATGCGCCGTCTTTGAAAATGTCGACGAATAGGTTTATGTAAGGTGTAAGCATCCTGCTGACTTAACCATTCTTTAACTTCTTTAGTACTGAGATTGTGCAAATTACGTTGTAAGCCAACCGCTCCCGCATACGCCCCTGGGCGCCTCGGATCATAATAAGCCCTTCTTAATTTTTGTTGCTTGGCCAGCCGACCCATTTGACCGGAGATGGTAATTTACTCTTCTTACGTCTGGTTCGTTTAGCGGGCGGTGTTGATAGGTCTAGCGGTCTTTTAGCCGTTGTGTCCACCTTTTGTCTTTTCGGGTTAGGCGGTGAATCAAGGATTTCATTTGTGTCTTCCTTTTTTAAGTTAAGCTTAGCTTGGTCATCACTCAGTAGTTGACTAGGGGGTTGACTAGGGGGTGGTGGTGGTGGTGGTGCTATATCGACTAACCCTAAGGATTTATTTTTGTATTCTGTTAGCCGAGCCGTATACCGTTGTAAAGTTTGTTGATATTGTTTTACTTTGTCGCGCGGTGACAAATCTTCTCTGGTTAGAATATTTTGCATTTGCCTATCCAGATCACGTAAGCTCTCACCTAACATATCTGGTGGTACGTATGGTTTTTGATTCATAGCCTCTAATACACGGGGTTAAAAACTCATGGTCTTATAGCGTTGGTCGAGTTTGGTCTGAGTTTTGGGTTAGGTAAAACGTATCCGAGACAACTAGAAAGTAACACAACCCAAAGTTTTCCTTCATCTGAATTTTCTGTACCACGTGTCAGATTATATAAGGAGACGCATATTACTATGGTTATTAGCACCATTTGAGAAATAAAGACGATTTCTGGTCGGTCCGCGAGCTTGCCAAACCATAATGAAAGGTTGGACCTAATGGACACGTCAGATTTTGGTCGCCGCTCGTCCTCTGATCTCAAACTGGCTTCGCCCTCCTGTAAGTCGTGGTCAAATAGGGTCGGGTTGGTAGGTATTTCTTCCATAATACTAGTCTTTATATCTCGAGATGTTTTTAGCTGAAATCCAACTGTTGAATGAAGAATTGTAACCAAACCATTTCACTAAATACTCTTTGCCTCCTACCGTTCGACGTTCCCTTATAATCTTTTCGATACGGTACACTTGTTTATCTCCGACTTTCTGAATCTCCTCCTTATAAAAATTTCCTATGATCGATTCGTTCATATAATCGGTCAACTTGTAAGTTATTGGATTCGTCTGGGAATTTACCTTGTCGATAGTATAAATCTCTTCGGACCATCCAGGGACATAACCCTTTTTAAAAGTCTGTCTGCTTTCAGCAATCCGGACTCTCTCCCCTTCTTTAAAAACGGGTTTTTTGTCTGGCACAACAGAGGCGTATAAGGTATTCCAAACCTGTTCTTGATTGTCTATATTAACATCAGCTGGGGTCATACGAATACTCCTATGATATGAATTGTTATAATTGTGAACCAAGTCCGCAATTACATCGATGTATCGCAGTTGATTTGTTTTTGTAAAATAGCGCCACATCTTTTCTTTTAAAGTCCTATTAAAGCGTTCAACAATAGACGCTTTGATGTCTTCATTCTCCGTGGTAAAGAAATGGACCTTCTCTTCTTTAAGAAAGGACAAAACCTTAGTGTTCCTGAATTCCGATCCCTTATCTGTTTGTAGAAAAAATGGCTTGGCTTGAGCAAAAATTGTCTGGATAGCCTCAACTAGAGCTTTACCCGACTTTGTTTTTATAGGAATCGCCCAGGCGAACTTACTAAACACATCAATACATGTTACTAGATACGCCATGTCGTTATTATATTTCCTTAAGCTTCTCATGTCTATGAGATCAGCTTGAAACTGGTGGTTTATTCCACCTACAATGATGCGCCGTCTTTGAAAATGTCGACGAATAGGTTTATGTAAGGTGTAAGCATCCTGCTGCCTTAACCATTCTTTAACTTCTTTAGTACTGAGATTGTGCAAATTACGTTGTAAGCCAACCGCTCCCGCATACGCCCCTGGGCGCCTCGGATCATAATAAGCCCTTTTTAATTTTTGTTGCTTGGCCAGCCGACCCATTTGACCGGAGATGGTAATTTACTCTTCTTACGTCTGGTTCGTTTAGCAGGCGGTGTTGATAGGTCTAGTGGTCTTTTAGTCGTTGTGTCCACCTTTTGTCTTTTCGGGTTAGGAGGTGAATCAAGGATTTCGTTTGTGTCTTCCTTTTTTAAGTTAAGCTTAGGTTGTTCGTCACTCAGTAGTTGACTAGGGGGTTGACTAGGGGGTGGTGGTGGTGGTGGTGCTATATCGACTAACCCTAAGGATTTATGTTTGTATTCTGTTAGCCGAGCCGTATACCGTTGTAAAGTTTGTTGATATTGTTTTACTTTGTCGCGAGGTGACAAATCTTCTCTGGTTAGAATATTTTGCATTTGCCTATCCAGATCACTTAAGCTCTCACCTAACATATCTGGTGGTACGTATGGTTTTTGATTCATAGCCTCTAATACACGAGGATCGATCAAAATCATTTTCTTGGCCATCGTTAAAACCCTAAGACACCTTTAAGGACGCTTACAATAGGCCCGAGTAACGCTCCTATGAAACCGCCTTGTTGGAGAATTTGCTTACGCTTTTTGATTGATAGCCTCTTTTTGGTGAGTTGTCTTAGACTTGCTTTGTGTCGCTGCAACCGTCTCTTCTGAGCGAGTGTAAGTGGCACGTTACCTTTTAAAACATTGTGACAACATTCACATAAAGTTTGTATGAGTTGAGGGGACGCGTTTTTGACTATGGTCTTTGCCAGTGAAGGATTAGCCCGACACATGAACCGTAACATTTCTCCTTGTTTTTTAACGCGTTCTGACATGACTTTATTTGGGTACGTACACAACTTGATGTTCGTCAGGAAATATACAACTGCGTAATCTCAGCTGATCAGGTGTTTCCTGTCGAAGGTCGAATAACAAATAACCATGCGGGGACGCTGTGGCGTCTTTAAAACTTTCTTGCACATACGAAACGCGACCCGGGTACATTTGTTTTGCCAAATGGGTAATCTGCGA